>JAHFWJ010000491.1:0-600000 GCA_028555115.1 Himalopsyche japonica | reverse complement strand
TTATTTTGTTATCTCAACATAGGTATTAATTAATTGTTATTCGTTATAACATGTCAAACCAAATTGAAATTAATGCTGTCTGCCATAAGGTCAATATATATTTTAATATTTGTTTATTTATGTGACAATTAACTTGTCTATTTTAGAATGAAGTGAGTAGATTCAGAAATAATGGTTATAACATATAATTTATGAAAAAAATCATTTATAACAGATACAAAAATAACACAGCTATGAATACTGTTTTGTTTTTGAAGTACATTGTGTTGCCATGGCCGTTAAAATATTATTTTAATGCATTTATCTTATTATTCAAAATTTCTAATAATTATCTTTCCCCAGTGGACAGGATTTGATGTTTTACTGGTTTATATTACATTACATAGTTATTTTATCGGTTGCGAATTCTCACTCAAGTTGCGTAACAAGTTGCGAGTGACAACAGACATATTTCATACATAATACATCATTTTTAAAAAAAGTGTTTCAGAAAAACATAAACAGGCAAATACATTTATTATCTTTTACTAATAAAGAATCTCTTAACATTTGACCAGAATCAGTTTCGAGGTTTGTGATATGAAAACAAATTTACTTATTTTCATTTTTCTGACCGCCTGGAAAACAACTCGAGTTATCTTTTCGCCATTAATCATGTATTAGGTTTTCAGAATTTATATTACCTTGTCTTATTCTTAAGTAGCTATGTTAATGATGCAGTTCTGAAACTGAATCAATTTTCAAGCATAATATGAATGCTTTGTGATGATTGTTTGCAGTACGCAATACATATATGTAATATAAAAAAATACATGCAAAAAAAATGAAAGATGTAGTTTCTTCCAACCATGATTCGACATCTGATTAAAATTCTTTACGTAAAAATGGATTATTAACACTCCGCCTGTGTCTCAAATATTGTGACGGCGGATTGTACCATGATTTGTTTTTGCATGCATGCAATTTTTGTGTTAAAAGTTTTTCTGATTTGTCCTAATTATATCCATAAGATTTTTTAACACCGACATTATTCAGTAATTTTTGGAGCATTAGAATAGAAAACGATATGTAGTTTACTGATTTTCCACTTCGGAAGTATTTTCTGTTCTTTTTTCCATGTTCAAAACCTTTAGTCAACAAACTTTTTCGAAAATATATTATATATTATATACACATCAAAATACAAGCTGGGCAAAATAAACATCTTAGTCTCAAATGTTTATACACATTTTCAATCATATAATAAAATTTGTTTCATTAAAAAAATTGGCGCTATATTTTCAGTCAATATATCAATTTCTATTATGACGTATATGTGTGTTAATACTTCTAAGAAGTTTAACGTTAGAACACTTTGATATCAATGTTATTGAATAATATTTTTAATTACAGTAAAAGAGCGTGAATGGTAGTTAATGGTCTTTATATACATGCGAAAATATAGAATATTTTTTTGTACTTGTATTTACTTCGTTGTGCTTAATCTATTCAATTATTGAGTATGTGCAAACCCTTAGTTCATAGGTTCCCAACCTTTTTCGGGTGGCGACCCCTTTTTATCCAACAATCCAAAACATATTTTTTTTTTTTAGTTGACCGTTTAAGTTGGCGACCCCTATATTCAATAGCTGAAGGCTTTGAATGGGAAACAAATTAAGAATATTCTCTACAATATTGAATGTGATAGTTTGGTAAATAAAGGTGTAAAATCCTTTTCAGGTTTATTTCTTAATATTGTCATACATTTCACTTTTTTTTAAACAGTAAAATGGAAATATTAATAAATAACAGACATTTTAATTGCTTACTAACTGTGGTATGCCTCCTGAATCAATTATATGTTATATTTAATTCTAACTGTGTTATAATTTGGATACGTGAGTATGAATGTTTATATATTTGCGTGTTATTGTTTATTTCGTCGATTGGCCAAAACGGGCTTATTATAAAATATTCAAAATAAACTAAAGAAAGGCAGCTGACGTTTTTTCAAGCTGTATTTTTTTACTTAGGTAATAGACTGGTGGAGTAAACTTAAGAGATTTTTTTATCCTATGAGTCTGAATTTTTGTGTCCGCTCTTTTTTTAATGTCCCGTTTTCTGGTTCTGATAAATTGGACGAAAGTTATAAAATTATCACAGTTACAAACACTTGAAAATAAATAAAAAAATCATTCGATTAACTAAAGTCTTTAAACCTTTCGCAGATTTGCATCTTAGACCAGGCAACCGCGAAAGACCAAAATCTATTAGCATATACAGGGGTACAGTAAAAAAGCGATATTCCGCAGAGTTTCAAATTGCTTATAAATGAGTTGACTTCAGCTATTTCCAAGATTAAAAATGTTGTATACATACATAGACAAACAGCAGCAAGTAATCTCACAGCATCTTGTGGTGGTTCGCACTCCGGAAAGAATGGTTTCGCAGCATAATGGGCGAAAGTAAGAGCTACTATAGCCTGAGTCGTCGGCCTGATGATGAGCAACGCCGCCCAGATGCGAAGAAATGCTGGCATTGGTCCAAAAGCTACATATATGTAGGCGTAGTCACCTCCAGATCTGGTGATTGAGGTTCCCAACTCGGCGTAGCAAAGTGCTCCAAGAGTTGACATCACCCCGGAAAATGTCCATATCACTAGAGACGTTCCGACAGATCTACAATGAAAATACATTATGTTGTAGAATATTTAAAAAAAATCACAGCTGACAGCGGTTATTTATTTATCAATCAATAAAAAATGGGATCAATAATTGATTTCTTTTACATAAAATATATAGTAGTCCCTATAGCCTCAAAACGCTCGTCTATTGGATAAAATGGAATGTACATTAAGAATCAAACTTTATAACTTATATTATAAACTGATAATGTTCAGTAAACGCGTTCCAGTAATCAATGGTTTGAAGAAAAAAATGTTTACAGCATTCTTTACATATTTACCGACTCTCGGCGAAAATCTTTGTCGTGCATTTTGCTGCGTTTTTATTTATATTTATTGCAATCCACCAAAAATAAAATTATCAAGCGTACCAAGCAGAGACTCTAAGCATTCTTTTGTGCCCGAAGAAAATTGTGATACGGCAATAACTATTTCCGAGTTTATTATAAGTAAAAGAGATTTATCAAGTTAAAGACTAATGTCGATATTCTACAAACTGGCAAAAATATAAAAAATACTAATAAAGTAATAATAAAATAAGCTTAGTGTTTCTATATGTCCTATATACATGTTTTTTAAAACAAAATTATTGGGCAATTGTTTACATGAATGCATACGTAGGATATTGGCAAATTTATGTTTCACTGTCAATCGAACAACAACTATTATTGTATATAAGTTATATCTAAATTTGCAAGATTCCAGTAAAAATTATCGAATTAAAAAAAAACCTATATCATAAGTATTGTAGTATTGGTCAATTAAGTATTGTTAGACTGCAATTATTTGGCTTATTGCCAATTAACTGAGAGTTCACTGTCATCAATTCGAACAGACGTCATAATAATATATTGAAGCGTTTAAAAAACAACGTCAGATAATCGTTACGAGATCGGGTTAAAATAGAATGACTTCTCGATAGACCTTGCAGTAGAATCTTGCAATATTTATTTTTATTTTTTAGAAATCGTGGATACGATTCGCTGATAAAAAATATTATATTTGTAACTTCGGACAGATTGCAACTTGCTTCCTAAATGTAGCGGATCCACCACGTCAAACAATACTTTTTTAATACATCAAAAAGTAAAGCAATGAATTCTTTATATCTAAATTTCCTTTTTTAATATCCTTGTATCCTTTTATAATAAGTAATATTAATAATTGAACATATTGTCGTAAACAGAGAATGTCTTCGATTTCGAAATCCAGCATTTACTTTTTATCATCCTGATTTTTATCACTGTCTGCCAAACTGTGAATCGTAAGAAATCTCAGTGTATGCCGCAAAGGAACAAGCCTCAAAACGGTAAATAATGCATATTGATCTAAAATTTATTCAATTGTAAATAAATTGAGTATCTACATTTTCAAACAAATAATTTTTAAAAAAATGGTCGACACGATACAGGGATACAGTGACGCTGTTTTATACTCAGCGTATTGAGTTTTTTATTCATATTATTGTAATACTGTGGATTTCCCTTTTTAAGGCATTTATATTTAGCGTGCCGAGTAAGAAGTCTCATTCATAAATTTGCCGGGAAGTAAAAGAGTTTGACAGACTCTGATTTAAATGTATAACATTATTATTCCAATGGTAGCCTTTATATATATCGATAACAAAACTAATGACATAACAGAGTTATAGTTTATAAAAAGTGAAAGTAACAGTAGAATCCATTGAAAATATCTATACATGTTGTTTTTTTATTACGTTTTATGGAAATTAAGTTACAAAAAGCATATATATGAAGGAGAAATTTTTATTGGCGTTATTAGGATTGATACCGAGTTGGATTTCGGTAAAATTAGATTGTTTTATGGAAATCCCCATAGCTTTTTATTTTCCCTCTCAATGTTATTAAGCACAACAAACGTATTAACATTTATTGACTTAGCTCCCCTCTCGGTATCGAATATTTGGTTTCCCGTATCTAGTGCAACGGATACGAAAATGATTATTGATAAATCAAAATACATTATTTTTGTAGTAGTCACAACAAATTTATCCTCTCAGTATATTCGCTTACATATACCACAAATGATTTATTTAATTTATGTCGGATTCAAATGCTCGTTCCCACCGGATAGATTACTTTCACGTGCGATTCTCATATAATTCAACAGAAAATAAACAACCAAATATTTTAACTAAAGCCATCCATCGTTTCGACGCGTAAAGTTTTCCATTTCCAACATTGAATTTTGATCAAACCATTGTTGAATATATTCCTAAATATTGTTCAAGTAAAATTGCGTTGTGAGCAGTCGACCCCTATGCCTGATTCTATCTCAATTGTTGGTTACATTACAAATTAGTTCAAAGGAACAAAACGGTTGTACATCGCTTATCTGAAGAGCGTTTGCATAGACCGTGTGAGTTACCTATATATGAATATTATTAGCACATGATTTTCCGTTATTGTTTGTCGACGGATACCTATTTTGATTATATTGTCAGAAATCGGTTACGCCATGTGCGACCAATTGTGAAGTTGGGGTCATTGTAGAAATGGGAGCGTCACTGTCGCGTCATTAGTCGTATTTCAGTTAATCAATTACATTGTGAATTTATGTGAGCCATTTAATTGTTTATGGTTACCTCAATATCCCGCCTTTGAAAGTCTTCAATCAACATAATTTGTTTGATAAACGCCGAATAATGGGCAAATTCTCCCCTATTTAGGTACGATTAGTAATAAATGCTTTCCTCAAACTGAACCTAAATCACACAACTGGGGGTCTTAAAATCACAGAGGCCAATTTAAAAAAATATAGTTTCCAACAAAGACGCTATTTATTTGACGTTCAACTGATTTATTATTGATATACTTGAGGATAACTTCCTTCGACTTACGCGGTTAATACGTATTTGATAGAAGTCGTGTAAACAAAGCAAGAAATTCATACAAAATCAAAGATAGCGTAATTGAACACGTTGATTTCATATGGAATTTGTAAATGCGTTCCGAAAAACCCGCCAAAAAAGATTCACAGATCCGTATGAAAAAACATGTATTCAAAATTATATTTTTATTATTGTAAATGATTCATTTTGAGTACATTAAAAAATGTATTTATTTTTTCTGCGTTAAAGTGATACCGCTTAAATTGAGTAATTATTAAAATTTCAACATATTATGTGTTTCTAACATTCTTTTATTAGTCAGTAAGGATAGGCAAACAATACATCAACAAAAGGTTCGTTGAATCTCATTATTTCGCTGTATTTTAGGAAAGGGGCGTTTTTATTTTATCTTTCTTATATTGCTAGGTATCTTTCATTATACAATCGAAATACGCGTATTTTACGAGGAATTTTAAAAGAACTTACATTTCGTTAAATGTACATTCAAAAACCTACAAAATTTGCAATTAGATACCTATTTGGTCTAAGAATGCTTTATCTTAATTACTTCAGAACTTTTTTGAATTCTCCTGAAAAATTCTCATTTTGGACTTATTCAAATAAATCTGCCCATCACAAACATATGAATATATATTTACAAAACTGCCCGTCAAGCGAATTCACACTGGGTAATAATTTCTGCGTATCAAGGATTGGCTTTTTGAATACCTGTTATGATGAATTTAATAGTCAAATATATTTCAACCCGCTATTTTATGAATGTACTGGATATAGATAAACGGTACTACTTAGATATACTAATGTAAGGCAGGTTGTCACCTATACGAATTATGATTTCGGATTTTTTGTATCATTATCAGATTTAACGTTAAATCACAGTGTTTTGGTTAAAAATCCAATTAGCTATCGGTGATGGTCAATTTGCTTTTCGTGATATCTATCCAATAACGCCAAAGACTTTCTCATGTAACTTATACCCATTAGAATATATATTAAGTAAACAGTTATGCAGAAAATGAGTCTAGACATACTTTCAGTTATGACATACAAATGTTATAACAAATAATATTTCATCATTTTTTTAACACTACACATGCGCAAGCAGATGAAGAATGTATGCGTGCGCGACCTTACATGCAGCTATGATAGATAAATAAATCACAACAAATACATAACACATGTAATGTATTAGCACTGATACGGTCGATAATACTCGCGATGAGCGAAACCGGCCCTGATCGTAATAATATAAAATTGTGGAAATACCTACTATGCATTGTGTTTTCTTATTTAAATATAATACATTTCCATCAAAACGTGACTGTTATTATAGTATTATTTTTATTTTGTAGCAATAGAATACAGAGGCCAATTCGACGGTCATTTACATGTATTATTTTAAGTATTAAATTATAATTAATTTAATTCAAGCGATATTTGGTATGGAATGATAATTTAATTCATGTAAATAAACAAAATAAAAACATGTATATAGATAAAATTATAAACGTAAAAAAAATAGAGTATTGATACTGATTGAGTTAAAACAAAACATCTGAGGTTTGTGTAAAGGTTATAGCTTACTTATGAATTTTATCATCCAATAACCATAAAGTAATAATATTATATTTATTAAATAGTACTTCATTATAAATATTAGACAGTTTACAGCAAAAAAAAAGTATTTTTCCGTGAGCGATTCTTCTGTGAAATGTCATCCGATCACTGTAACTTTTCAAGGTCATTTTTTAAAATTTCTAGGTTAATGCGTTTTGGTTATTATTTAAGCACATTCTTATGCCTGTAATGTGTAATGCTGTAGACATTTAACCAATAATGCCCTCAGAAAATAATCATTTCAAGTTCAATAATTGAAAGGTCAATGTTAAAATTTTAAAAGTTATTATGAGGGGAAAACTCCTTGATGATTTTAACAATTATTTATTCATAGTATGATTTTTAACGCTAAACTACACTTATTGAATAATTATTCGCCAAGATATACATTTATAATATCGCACGCCGGTCAAAAATAAGTTTAAAAATGCTGTAGACATTTATTTTTAAATTTAGATGAGTAAAGCAGAAATTCTGATGCAATATACCAAGTATATTAATAAAGATTTAGAATCTTTCTTTTCTTTCTTTTAAGCTTTGTATGACTCATTCGAATTAAATATAATGTGAAAGAGGAAAGAACATTGGGTGACGTAGTGAAGTGACAATCAAATACAACGTCCACAAAATTAAATTCTGATTTCTATAATTGAATATTAATGACATAATTTGACAGTCTATAATCCGAAAAATATACATTGTTTCAATGATATTATCATATATTTAAGTATTTTATTATTTTGACGACCTATGATTGGTATTATTACAACTTGTTGCGCTACTGTCTTTATCCAGTGGTAGCAGTTGGAATAATAATAGGTCACATTTTTATACCTACAACTAAATAAAAAAAATGCACAAACGATAACATTTACTGAAATAATCAATCGGTCTGATTATTTTCATTGCAAGCGAAACAAATATTAATAAAAAAGATCAACAATAAAAATGAATTGCTAACGATTCAATCTTGCTTTTCAGACTAAGTATAATATAAAACTTTACAGTGGTTTTATTTTAATGATATTTAATAGATTATAAAAATAAAATATTAAAATTAATAAAAATAACTTTACTTACTCTGTGCAAACAAAAACTCCCGTGGGTGATATGAAAATTCCTGATCCAATAATAGTGCCTATAATAATAGCGACACCGTTAAATAGGGTAATTTTCCGCTTCATTACCACTTTTTCTTCCCCCGGTTCCATCTGTGGTACCCCCATGGCAACGGTTTATTTACACGGAACGACGATGGCTACCACTTTTAAGGTTAGGAAACAAACTTCCGGTATTCCCGGCGCCCAAATTAGCGCGGGCTATTTCAGTATCGAATTCTTATCAGTGATAAGAACTAGGTTTATAACGGTAATACGGACCGAATCATTTTGCTGCCATTCATTTCTTAGGCTCAACCGGACTAACTGACACTGCGAGACTGACTCCTCAAACGCCATGTGGCTGTATTAAACCCATGAGAATCAATTTCAAGTCTATACAGTTTGATAATATCACTCAGTCGTATCAAAAAGATAAAATTATAGCTACAAGGTATAACAACCGCGTGCTTATATACTCTGTTAGTTTATTGTACGGTTTTAGACTCTCGATAGACTCCTTCGTACTGAATGTTTTCGTCATGGCAACTTGCCATAGTACTATAGAAGGGACTACGCATGTGCGCTTAGTCTGCAGTAAACTTCGACAGGACAAAAAGAGAAACAAACTCATATTATATTATGACTGTGTGAAAAAGCTGCATTAAAATGTAGTCGTTATGCATACCGATGAATAAAAATGTATTCCTGTTGGAATGGCACCCTTCAAACCGGTATAATTTCAATGTAACAATGCGGAGGGAAAACGAGACAGATATATTATCAGCAGTTAATAAAGAGTATAATTCAAAGATTTATGGTACACCTTAGTAATTCTAGATTAATATTTCGTCATTCTAATGAATGAAGGTAAGGCTACAAAATAGCCATAGCACTTTTTCAATGCGTAAATGTAAAATAAAACTTGTTGAGTATAATATAAAATTAAATTAAAAATTAATACTCTTAAAAAGAAAAACGTGTTCAAACGTGATGTTTTTTCGGAATTGATAAATGATTATTATTACAATTATTTAAAAAAAGACGTACCGTGTGGTTTCTTTTAAAAGCTCACTTAACTTATAATCAAATATATTATAATAATTTATGTGTATATAAATACATGGTATTAAAATTCACTTTTGAGGTCAAATCTTGGTGGAGAAGTATTATATTTAAAAAAGTATATATTATAATTAACACGTTGGAATACCACTAGTTATCATTCGCTTAACTCATTCCGTGCTAACGACACGCCTAGCGTGTACATACGTACATTCACAATGTGCTCTGGACCCGCCTAGTGTGTTCATGCCCGAAACGTAAAAAAATAATTTTACATTCGTTTATATTGCTTGTATTTTTTTTATAAGCAGACAATATTCATTTCTGATTTAGTCGCCTTTGAATCTAACCGTGCTTAACGTTTTTTTTGCATAGTAAAGCTGAGTCTACACGTGTCAGTGTGAATACTTCTTTGTAATTTTCATTCAATTTTTTTTTACTGTTTTATTTCGCTGTTGATTTTAGCAATAAGAATATAAAAATAACTGGACTATTTCTACAACGTTGTTTTGTGAAAATTTAATCGTAGAAGAATCATTTTATGTGGATTTTGCCTAAGGTAATTTTCGAATTTGATCTATTTATTCAATTGTGAGCAAAAATAAGTGCTTTTTGAATAATATAGCGTATAAATTTGCGTGTATAGTATATATATTTACAATCATAAACGTTTCATTTTGATGTTCCTCTAAAAATACTTTGGATGGATTTTCTTTTCAATTTGCCTGCATTTTCACAATTTATGTCGATAGATACATTCAATTTCAATACCACGCGTAAAACAACAAATTTCATACTTATCACACCAAAAAGCCATAATAAAAAAATGAAGAGTTGTGGCAAGCCTTAGTGTTGAAAAAGTCCAAATGCTAAGCATAAATAATTTCTTCAGATGACACAAAAGGTAATACCAACACAAAAAATAAACGTGTTTGAAATATTATATATCTTGGACAAAATATATGATAAAAAAAGATTGGATACCTCTTTCTGCGCCGAATAGCCAGTAATCAAAATCAAAATAATTTAATGACATATAAAAAATGTATTGTGAAAAGGATAGAATAAAAGCTATTTGAAAAACCAAAATGTAATTCAAAATAGATACACGTGTATACCGAACATTATATTATGAATTTGCCTGTGATTTATGAGTGTAATATGAGACGCAAAATTACAGAAGTCGAGTTATTTGTACTTGCCAACACTCGCATGTATTGTCTTTGAAATAATGCTTATTATTACTATTTTGCTATAGATTTTTATAATTCAAATATATTGAGCATGACACTATTAAATGTGATTTTTAGATTAGCAGTGAATGTGTTAATGAACATGATCAATTAACGTGTTACAGTAATAAGGCAAAAAAAATATAATAAAATTCGAATGCCATTGCATTGACTTTTTTAAATATCATGGACACCGGTGTCCGCTTGGGATTCAAGTGGTTAAAGATGATTTCGATGCAAATATATAATTTCTTTCACCGGTAGTATTTCGCTTAATATAATCGATTAATATTTTGAATCGGTTTGAATTCAATAACTGTAATGCAACTGGATTATAAAGACATGTTATTTTTATAACTTAATCTTCCTTCATAGCCAATGTCTGTTCGAATTTTCTGTATAGTAGATACCTTCATATAATAAAACAATTTACAACCCACCGTTTGAGAAGCATAAGCATACAGTACGAACAATTTAAATTGTCGATCGCTAACGAACTGAATCCGTTAAAATGCTATGGAAAGGTTACACGAGCACGGAATTTTTCAACAATTGGGCTAGATTTCAATAAGAAATTACAAAATACAAAAACGGTATTCCACTGTTTTCACTTATATTATTAAGTATCAATTATCAACACACACGCACTCAGTAATCATCTCGACAGCTGAGACGTTGTCGCGCTTATTTTGGCTACACATCGATTAATGAAAAAATATCCTCACAAAATAGATGTTCAAGGATATTTTCCTTGATTAAATTTTTATTGATTTCTGAAGTGCAAGATTTTCCGCCAATTAGCTTTATCTGTTTAGGTTTGGGCGCCCAATATCAAACGCTATTGTCGAGTGGTTACTAAATAAATACATAGTGTTAAGTAGAGTCGACAGTTGCGTGAAATCAGGTACTTAAGTGAAAATTCTGCGATAAACTCATAGCCACTGAGTTGTATACCAAATGCGCAAAGTGTGCACACGACATTATTATATACAAGTAACAATAGCAAGCATAATTACGACGATGTTTTGAATTTCTCACTATCAACGTTTATAAAAATTTCTGTTTTGTCAAAATATTCAAGTTTCATAATAAGCCAATAAAGTACCACTACCACTCATAAAATACATATCTAACAACGGAGAAAAATAGTCAATTGTATGAATTAGGGCTTTGGAGTTTAGCTGTGGACGACTCTTCTCAATTCCCCCTTATTATATCCTTTACGTGAGATTAGTTCAATGAATCGAGAACCACATAAACTAAATTTCTATGTAACGTTATTTGATGTTTAATTTCTACCGTTACCTACCAATTTGAAATAAGTAAGTATTTAAGTCAAAAATTATCCAATTGGATTTTAATGATAGTTGATTTTTATTTGATGTAGAATCCTTTTATGAAAGACTCATTAACAGAATTTAGCGTAAATAAAACTCATCACAGGCAATTGGGTGTCATTATTGTTTAATCAATATTATTAAAATTAATTTCAGTTGTTAATTTGAAATACTCCTTTGTATATAACCGTTGCTAACTGTTTTTTGTGTCAGTTATATTGCATTCGTGTGATAGAATGCCTGAAGATGCCGAAAGTCGAAACCCGGGCCGTTTGTGACAAAACATATGGAATCGTACAAAGTTTCAGTAATTGAAATTAAATATCATTGGATTTCAATTACGGCATTGCCGAACATGTATTTCCTAGATAAATGTTAGTCAAACTTTTGCTTATCACAGCACTTCAATGAGACCCAAAAAAAGCTTTTGTTTATGATGAATAATATTTTATATTGACTATGGCCAAGATACATACAGCACAGAAATCAACAGGTTCACGTAAATGCATACTTAGAGATCAATCGTGCCCTTTTAACTCTTATTACAAATCATAATCAATATGAAAACAGTCGTCTGTAGAAACTCGTTTTCATAGTTGTACAAATAGCAAAGTTATTTTGTTTAGCGGTTTCAAATTCCATAACGGAACGGTTTTATTAATTTGTTTATGGATTTGTAGCATGAGGCTTGATTTGTTTGAACGAACATACTGTCAATTTATTTAATTCTTAAAAAAATAGAGAGAGCGAAACATTTCTTTACACCATTCTTTTTTTCCGTAAATAAACTCGCCGAAAGAAAAGTTGAGTCACACAAATCCAGAATGTTTGGTAAAAACAGTTATATTGAGATGCTTATCAGAAACGGCAGTCAATAAATATGCTTTAAGAATTTAATTAAAATTATTTTAAAAAAGGAATTTCATATACAAATGTGATAGAAATTACGTGATATGGTCTTCTTCATACACACCTTACAAGATATCGGTTATTTAAAAGCTTTAATTTATTTATATGAATGTACATACATACTATTCTACTGTATTAATAAATGAATAATTACCAAATATAAAAAATAAGCGATGGGAAATATTTTGAGATAATTTTATAATGTAATACATTTTAAAGTTATTTTCTTTATTAGAACTCAAACACTATTTAAGATTTCTTGTGACCCGCTTCTGTGTTGTACTAACGTTGACCATGCGTGTTTTTTGTAGAGGACAGTTCCGTATCTTACGTTATCCCGAGATCTCAATCGGCAAGTTAATTCTGTAACTCCGTGATTGATATTAAGACAATCTGATATTTCGGGATTCACAATACATGTAAAAGAACGTTTTTTTCAAATGATATACTTTCCGATATTCTTCATTGTGTAACTCGGTTTGTTAATTTACATTTTTTTTAATAATATTTATGTAGTTAATAAGTGTATTGTGGTCATCTTGCCTCTCATATTTTGTAACAGTTGTTGACAAAAACATACAATCACCTTTTTTGGTTTTATTTTTTTTTTCATTATTTTATACAGAAAAAAATGTATAATCTTACATTACATGTGACGGAAAATTTCACTTACACTTATATTATATTATATAATACGTATACCACACCGAAAAGTACGTATATAAAAGACGAAATCGCTTCAATAAATAAAATATAGTATCCTCGAAACCGTTTCTTATAAATATGATAATTTTGAATTGTACAAAAGATGTAAATATTTTGATTATATTTCGTACTTTTATATTTATAAATAAGTTCATGATTCTCAATGAATAAAAAAAACATGCAATACATTCTAGGCGTCAAAAATATAGATACATAAATTCATTCTAATTGAAGCAATAATACCGTAAAAGGACCTCGGTATTAGATGATTTACTGCATAGGCTCCCAACCTCGCGAAGGGTTTTTTGGGGGGCCGCCAACTTATACGGTCAACTAAAAAAATATTTTTTTTGTATGCTTTTGGATTGTATGGGGTTCCCGAGTCATATGGATTTTATGAAAAGGGGTCGCCACCCGAAAAAGGTTGGGAACATATGATCTACTGTTTTCTTCATTTATAGCTTATAGAAATATGAAACAATTATTTCGCTGGCGCGGCACCTGAATCTTTCATTTGCAAGCGTAATTTTTACATATTGTTTTCAATTGAAAATATCATGATTACTTCAAAACATTTCAAATTTGAAAAAGAGGTTTCCGAAGTCATTGAGTTTTTCTTGCGTCTTTCGAGATTTAATAACACACAGAACTTCATTCATTTACTATATTTTTACGTGTTACTCAATTATTTAAAATTTTATTTCACTATTTTATGCTTATACACTATTATCTATTTAACAAAACGTATTAGTTTAAACAAAAATACAAATCTACTAACTACTCTCTATTTTCTTCAAAGTGTGGTCACCGTATCTATATGGATTACGGATATATGTCTTTATTAACATAAAAGAAAGCTACGATATTTGTATCATAGTTTTGTTTTAAAACCAGTCTTCTAAATTCAATTTGTGGGTATTTATTTATTTATATATCTCCAAAGAAATTAATATTGGATATTGTTTTAAGACAGCGCATGAGATCGTCTTAACTATGACCCAGTTAATTTCGTCATAAATGTGCCTATTGTAAGTCGAAGCACGCGTGGCATGGGTTAGCACAGAAACATCTAAATAAGAGAAAAAGAACACCTATTTTTGTAATTTCTGAAACATAATCTGCTGTGCTACATCAAACAGCACGTGGAACAGCGAGTATTACTCATGTGTATATATCATGTTTTTTTGTGAAATATTTACACTTGTTTATAAATAAATAATTTTTCAGCGTGAGTTTGCTAGTAGGTATCTATGTCCCATCTGTTCCAAAAACATAAATGTTTCAATGGATACGTCTTGTCTCATTGTACAGAAGGTTGTATATTTGTTCATATTTAAACAGTTTGTTATATTACTGATGAATTTACAATTATTTTATACGCTAGATAAAATAAATTCTGTAACAATTTATATTCACCATCTTCTGAAAAATAATTTAAATAAGCGAGGCATTGCAAAAAGAAAACAAATACAGATGACGAATAAAAATTCACCGTGACAACGGAATCTGGTGTATTTTTGTATAATTAACATTTTCTTTTTATCGTGAAACATCGTTTCAAATAAAATTATACATGCATACGTTTGGCAACGGGTTTTTTCAAAATATAAATTATTACTAATTTTCTAAATCCATGGTAACTCAATAAAAAATCCATAGTTTATAGCAAAGAGGAATATTTGGCATCGTGAAATAATTCAACATAGCTTTATTTAATGTAAAATAATAACCTCGACCTGATAACATGACATGTTTCAAAGTCATCAAACCATTACACGACTTTGAATAAACAAAAATCCAGAAGAAACGTAATTCCGTAATAAATAATGTGCTTTTACCACAAACTGTGAAACAAGTATGTATATTGTATTTATTTCTGACGAATCTTCTTGGAGTATATACAGATGGGAATCGTTTTTCATAACAAAACATCGTTTCAACTATGTCGTACTGTATCAAATAAGAAAATAAAAGAGTTTATGTTATATAAAGTAATGGTTACTAAAAATAAAATATTAAACCAAAACACGAGTCGTTTTATGCGTAGAGCATTGCATTGCCGATGAAGATAGTCTACGGACCAACGCGCGACTAAACTTGTAAGCTTTGAAAAAAAGACAACGCGGGAGGCGCCTCCCGAAATAAAGTCGCGAGATTCATCCCGAGTCGAGTCGGTGCATGAACGTCGACGTCGCCGGCCTCTCCGCGGCGTCGCCAGGCGTCGCTAGCCACCGACGTCGATGCAACAAGTAGCAACCGCTGTCCATCGCGACATCGGCGGTGCATCGCTCATTCGCTAGCGCCATTTCCCTTTTATCTCGTCACCGGGAACCCGCAGTGCAGGTGAGCGATCCTGCGAATTGTCTCGCGCCGAGGTAAAATACACAATTCACGCTCGCCACATTTCCTTCTATTGTCATACCGCATGTTGACCGACGTCGCGAAAAAAGTTTCCGCGGAAAACATTTTTTTCGAAAAGCCGAAATAGAAAATGTTTTCAATCGGATTCCGATGTTTTTGATTTCTTTGTGGAATTTTAGCTACCATTTTTTGTTCGTTTTGCACATGGACAGTTGAATATATTGTCTTCTCTATACGGTCATATTACATAATAATAAAACAATTTTCTTTGTCCGCATTGACAAATAACAACATCATTTTTACACGAACTTCGACGCCATGTTGTAATTACGTCAGGGTTATCCATTTTCATCGATAGGTACTGTGAGGTCAAACGAGAAACATAAAAAGTAACATGTCATGTTTTGATGGTTATTAATAAATAAATTAGATGACATTAGTCGACAGCGTTACTATTTTTACAGAGGTGTTTTTTTGTGACAGGCCATCCCCTACAGCGAACGAGGTCCAAGAGCAAAGAGCAGCTTTCCTCGCATCAGATGTTCGGAATCGCTGTCGCGGTGAGCATCGCTCGTGACAACTTTTGAGATTATTTTTTTTACATTAACAGTTCATTTCAACATTTAATTTTTTTAAGTAATGTCCAGTGAAGTCAACACACTAATACACTATGGATGAAAGTTTTTTGAAATCGGCCGGTTCTAAATCCTTGCGTCCGGTGAGGAACAGACGATACTCCAGGTTTGTGATGGAATGGTGTGTCGTGTGCCAAAAACCTTAACAAGACCCAAATAACAATTAATGGTACGTTGTGTGACATTCCCAATACTAATCAATAATAATTATATCCTATTAATTCATATGTTTGATATATTATGTATTTACTTTTTCCTATGTTTCTTTAATGTAACATAATATATGGAATGCATCGAGATTGTATGAACAACGACTACCAAAATTATTTTATTTTACATCTTTTTGCAGGAAATCGTTTGGGGTGGGACAGAGACCGGCTAAACGGTTGTTTACGCCAGAAATAAAAAGATTTTTAAAAGATTGGCTCGTCCGACGAAGAGAAAATCCATATCCAAACAGGGAAGAAAAGAAAATCTTGGCAGACGATACTGGGCTGACATATATTCAGGTACTTTTTCAATCACTTAAAACAAGTTTCTAATAATATTAAAAACTTGTACTAGCTATCCATTTCACTCTTTATGAGGGTAGAAATGATTTAGATTGTAAAAATATTTCCAACTAAAACATTTAATTATGTTACAAAATTAATTAAACACAGGTCCATTCAATCGTCCATTTATTTTTCTCATATAAATTCTTAACTAATAAACCATTAATGGAATAAAATACATTTAAAAAAAAAAAAAATCAATTGAATTTTTTAACATTTTGCATTGAAGTTTGTGGAACAAAAATGGTGACAGCTATTTCCAATAATTAGGATATAAATTTAAATTATTATAAAAAAGTGTTACGTAGGTTGTTACATACAAACTTTTAACGAAAAATATACAATTATTTTTTTATGATATCGACTGAAGGTGCTTGATGGAACTTCAATATTAAATTTTCGTAAATTTAATGCAGTTGCATTAAATTTATTCGAATTCTTCTTATGAAGGAAAAAATTACCACATTAAAAATTGGAAGGTTAATTAAATTTATGGATGTATAGATAGGCCATAACTGTAATAACATTTTATATATATATCAGTTAATATTTAGTAAAAAAATATTCTCGACATTATAAAGGGATTCGTTTGATAAAATTTGTATTTGGTTCCATGCATATATGTTTTAGGTTATCGTAAGAAACATGTGTAGTCAAATTTTGGTATTTCGAGAGTTATTTCATATTTTTTGTGGTGATGTTTATATCTTAACAATTGAGTAATATATTATAGATGATTAATTAAATTACTTAACGGTTTCAAGTAATATGGATATTTTATAGATCAACATTCAAATCAAATTACATACATATGACACATCATTTAAGCTTCATATACTTAATTAATTGATAAATGTAATATATTTTATGTGTTAATCATGAGATTAACAAATTTTTCATTATTGTCCCATTAAGTAGAAAAAGAATTGAAAATTGTTTTTCAATTTTTAATTGTTCGTTTCATCAAGCACACTCGATTATATTAAGAGGTAAATATCATCGGTGAGAATCCATCCTTTAATTTTTTTGTTTATTCTATTTAAACTATCTTTATATTAAAATCTCATCTCAACTCATTCCAGATCTGCAACTGGTTCGCTAATTGGAGACGAAAATTGAAGAATGCCGGTAGTGAGCGGCACAGGAAAACGTGGGGGCATTTGATAAAAACCTACAACAATCAAGCTCAAGGCAACGTTGAACAGTTCAGCATTTGTTCTGATGACAGCATATGGGGTGAACCTGACCCTGTCACTCTCGACAGTTTCGGAGAGGTCGCTCTTTCGGGCGACCATTGTTACAGCGCCCTGTGCTCGGGTCAGCGTCGCGTTCAAGAAGAGGTCGACAAGAACGCGACCTTCGCAAACTACAGATCTCCTCAAGTCGAAAACCAGTGCACCGCTCAATGTTACCACGTGAGCTCGACAACAGAAGAATGCAGAGGCAGCAAGACGGATTCTTTCGCCGGCCTCATCTCCGCCAACAAGTACAAAAACAATATTATGAAGAAATATTTAAAGGGATTGCAGTCAGGCTCGGAAAGAATCGAAGAAGTCGACGTTTCCAAATCTATAGATACAGCCCCACCGCCGGTGCAATTGACAAAATGGCGCGAGAGTGCAGCAAATTTCCAACCGCGGCAAAGTAACTATGTAACGTGGAATGCCAATATTAGAAACAGGACAGAAAAGAAACAATCAATTTCTACCAGGCCCGTCGTTCGCAACTGCAGCTCTTCCTTAAACGGATCTCGTCCAAGTAATTTGTCTGAATATTGTTCAAATGATCTCAATTCTACAGCTCCCGCGTACCGCGAGAGCAGGTTGGAATTTACCGATCCGAACGTCGGTTCTGAAGACAGTGAATCGTGTATCCACGGACGCGAAGAAGTAGAAGCGGCCGTCACTCTCACGCGTTTGGCCAGCCTCTATAATAGGTCTTGAGACACTGACCATTGCTCAAAAATCGTTGTAAGCCATTGCTTAGTAAAGATTTATAAAATACTTCGCGACTGATAATTGTGATACAAATAAATTATTGAAAGCTGTGAATGTTGAATACAATGAAATGTGTGTTTAATCTGATAGGTTTTCGAAGTGGATACATTAATAATTTTCTTTTATAAAGGAGTGATCTTTGAAAGCATTTTTTTAATTTTATAAATAGATAAGATCTCTTATAATCAATATTATTAATAAAAATCACAATAACCCATCATTGCATATTGTTTCAGAAGAACATTAATAATTTCATGTATTGAAAGATTTAGGTTAATTGACCTTAAATTCGACCGCGCGCATATTTAATAGACAATAAGAAAAAACCATAAGCAAGAAATCGACAAAATTTACGAATTTTTGAATCATTCTTTGTATCATTTCCATTTTCTGTAAAAGTATGAAATTTTAATAGTGTTATACCTCTGCTTGGTGCATACCAATATTTTAGAATAGTTTAATTAGATATGTAGATTTCAAAATATTTATAATTTATAATACAAATTTTGTAATCACGACAAAACGTGCTCATATTTTTCCTTAGAAAAACGAAAAAAACATGTTACTTTATTTTTTGTAACACTATTTGTATCATTTAATGTCATACGTTTTGCGTGCATTGTTTATAACGTATTATTATGAATATTTAAATTGTTATAAAACATCTCAAAAATTACATTCTTTTATATAGTTTTGTTTTAAAATAGTACGTAAAATGTTAAGTAAATTTATATAAATAAAGATTTCGCCTAGGAAAATAAACAGAAACTCACACTGTGTTAACTTACTTCCATTAAATCCTCTCATCTGTCCTTTGTCAATCATCTTTTTATACCTTTGTTAACTAAAACCTATGTATTATACCCGTACCATCTTTTATGGTACCTTATAATAGAGACTGCTATGCTTCTTACCAAAAAGAAATATTAAGCAATTCAAAAACACAGAGTTATCGTAGGAAATACTAAATATTAAATGTTTCAATGGAATAACATTTTCTCCAAATTGGGAGCGAACATTTTTTTTTTAATGAACGTAAAATAATAAAATTCTTATATGACCCCAGGATAGAATATCCTCAATCAGGAATTAACTTTCTTATTGTTTTCGTACTTTGGCTCGCTTCAAAATATTACATAACAAATAATGTAGTACCTACATGCATTTACATTAATAATGATTTAAATAATTTTCATTGTAATTAAGTGTCAATGTCAATATTCAATTATTTCGTATTTTTTAATGTATTCTATTAAAACTTATTTTAAGGCAAACTGCTTTATACTTTTTTGTTAGTCACGCTCTATAGCACAAAGGGATTGCGTCAAAGTTAAAGGTTAAAATAGAGGGCATGATATCGAAGAAAATTTTCCCTTATGAAGCTTAGCAAATTTGAACATGCATTTTGTCAGTGAAATCGATGATATCATTAAGATGTTAATGTTTCAACTAATTTCCTAGTTCAATTTAAAAATTATATACGGAGGGTGGGCTTTCAAAAATGCAATGTCATATCGAAAGGGAGATCAAGGATTTATTTGAGTAAATGTTTCGATGTAAAGAGAGAGGTTAATTTGGCATAACCTTAAAAATCTTCGCACGTTTATGAGATATATTCTATTTATTTTTTGACAACAAAGTAAAAGTCTTATTTGTTTATTAATATTACGTAATAATTAATCTCTAAGCTTGATTTTTTTGTGACTTTAAATAATGTCGTAATAAAAATATAAGCAAGTATTATGGATCCTTACTTAAATATAAATATATAAAAATTTTGATTTTATATCATTATAATCTCAATAATGCATGCTTTTTATTTGATAAAATCAAAATTACATGATTACAAAATCGAGTCTTAGCAAAACAAAGCTGGAATTGGAAATGTATTACACCTTTTACCAAAAAAAAAAATATTCTTCAACCTAAATTTATTTAGACCAAACAAAATAATATTCAAAAACAAACAAACATCCACAAAATTACAAGAATAGTCCATTCCAATGTTTGCTGAAAATGCACTGAGTATAATTTGTAAAAATAAATATCAACATGTTATGTTCTTGTCCAGGCATGTTCAGCTTTTGTCAGTATTTTCGCATATGCATCAGGGCATCAGACTAAATGGGTTAAGCAGTATATTGTCTCGTAAGGGCAACCTCCCATCACTAAATTTCAATTTTGCAAAATTGGAAGTTGAATCATGTTACTTCAGACAAAATATTCTTTACTGGTTTTAAGTCCTCATCTGAACTCATATACACCCAAGGCTTCATACAAAACAATCTTGTTAAACACTATCAAAGCTCTTTACAATGGTATCCCCATCAGCAGACTCACATTAGATAAAAAAATGTTAATATTATATAAATTAATAAACATTGAAAGAAATATATGGCAAGATACGTTACACCACTGCCTATATCTACTGGAACAGTCCAGTATATAAAAAATACCTAGAATTGATAAAATGTAGCTTAACCTTTCAACAGCTTGAAATAAATAAAATGGAAGGAGAATGAAGCACCAATGGGTCATTAGATTTACACATGTTAAATAAATCATTTTATAATTTTTTTAACTGTGTGAAAGATTTGTTTCTTTTGGTTCAGTTCTTAATATGAAGTCGACCCAATAGTAATATTAATATTCAGACTTCACGGTAATCTCATTCAAAGCACACCTAAAAACACATATTTATAACTAAGTACATCACTGAATTGTAGTAAAATAAAATCCAGTGAAATTCAATTAGCACAGCCATCTTAAAATGGGTTAATAAAAAAACATTTTGCTAATTCTAAAACTTATTTATTTACTCTAATATAATAAATATTTCAGTTATTTTCATTATTTTTTTCGAGAATATTCTTATAGTTGTCCAATTGAGTGACAAGGGCTGATTGATGTTGATTCATTTGGTTTACAAGATTAGATCCACTCTTCTCCAGAACATGGCAAAGCTGCGCCCGTGCAACGTCAATTATAGGCATTTTACCATATGCAATGAATTCATTGTGTGAAAGAAGTCGGCCATCAACAATTCCAGCTAAAATTACAATATTACTTATATATTTAATGCTCCAATTGATAGATATTTTTAAATTTTAGGAAATAATAAAAAAACAATTGACTACTATAATCTATCCAGTTTACTATTGTAAGTGATGAGATGAGTATATACAAAAAATATGTATTTGGTGACAGTGTAATTTGATTGGTCGTCAGTGATCACCAAAAATCATAAATAGTGTCTTTCAAAATTAGTATATTCATATATACTTCACTCAAATAGAAAGAATTTATGGTTAAGCTGTTTTCCAAGACACATGGAGAGAAACATCATTTTTTGATAAAACTTTCCCATTCAAATGCTAACACAGAAGGAGAGAGCTTTCATTTTTCTCTTAAAACTATCTTGAATGCCTCCGCTATGATAGTAACCAAATGAAAAGTAATTATGATATTAATTGTTATTAAAGTCAAGAGCAAATTTTCAAAATTGCATTAAATAATATAAAATGTGAAACACAGGATGCATGTTACTGCACTAAGTTTTCTTGTACATGAATGTGTTAAATTTTACAAAATACTTCACCTCTGTCAGCTGACAGTTATTAAAATATTGTCACCTGTAGATATCAATTCAAATGAAATCTTACATCAATAGTTAACATCCAATCATATTTTATATGTTCAAATACTCAATGTTTACAATAAAATTTGAGTGACAAACTTTTTTCGTCTACAGGTAGGTAAGTTGCGAATTTCCAAAAGTACCAAATTATCCAATTTGGTTAATTGAATATTATTGTAGTGCTTACCCATCATAACCATTGCTGGTATTTTCTTTAGTATTTTAAGCATCACTGCAGGTTGAATGTTTTCAGAAAATATTATATTTGTATGATTAACAAATAGTGAATTGATGGTTTCATATGGTGTTCCATTAAGAGCCATGCCAATTATCTTTTTGCCATATCCTCTCATGTGCATGTTTTTCGATTTTAATAATCCAAAAACTTCTCCCTTTATTGTCATAGGTACTGGATTCAAATGAAATATCCCTATCATTCGTGAATGGCTAAACCAGTTAAAACATTCTTTAGCGAGTATGTGCTCGAACGGATTTTCTATATCAGTTTTTCTTCTTGTAAAACCCTTTTCACACAACTCTATTTGAGGAAGATTTTTCTTTGAAGGATATATTGGTTTACAAACATCCATCGCAAGTTGTCGGGCGTAATGAGGTGCTCGCGGTCTTTGGATATTAATTTTTCCACGAAATCTCCTAACCTCCAAGGTTGGAACAGTGACTCGAAGAAAAGCTGGGAGTAAAACAAAATAAAAGCAATTAATAAAATCAATATTAATGGTCTAACTTATTATCAAAATGTTTGGTATTAGTACCATTCTTGATGAAAGACATTTAAATAAATTGAAAATGCTCCTACGAAACCCGATGACAGCGGGCCATAAACAGTAAAATTGGGTAGATATGTTAGACCAGTGATGACCAAACGGTCGCTCGCCAGTTACCGGTAGCTCGCGTAGGATAATTTACCATGTTCATAATTTTGCCAATAAAATTTTATTATTGAAGTCTGAAAATGAAAAAAATGAATCGAGCTAAATTTAAACGAAATGCTTAAAAGGTTGCTGTTGTAATATTATTTTTTGGCACAACAATCTGTTCATACAACGAAGTAAAATAAACAAACGGTCAGAGATGTATTACAATTGATGCGAACAGCACCATACATTTTGTCTTTCTCTCGCTCATTTGCGTTAACACTGATAAAGAAAGAATTTGTATAGATAGCTCACCAGACAATTTCAATTTCTGAAAGTAGCTCACATCCTTATTAAATTTGGAAATCACTGTGTTAGATCATAGGTACATGCATGTCATACACCTGTATACTTAGGCGGCAAAGTACCCAAAGATCAATATAATAGTCTGATAAAACTTAAATTGGCTATTAATATAACACTTTCGGTCATTAGTAAAGTGATCCACTAGAATGACTTTCTATAAAATATTTTTAGAGGTCATTTAACAGTACTTGTTTTGACTGTTAAACCATATTTATTTTTCATAAAATGAAAATGTATTTTTATAGAAACATTATAAATATATTTTTTTTAGTGGAATTACATAAGCATTTAGTTCAATAATTATTTGTCAAATAAATAGACTATTATACTTGTCTATGGTAAACTTATATACAAGAGTCAATCAAGTGTGTGTTTCTAATGTTATGGTGTCACGTGGATTTTCTGAGGTTAGAGTATTGAACATTTTAAGAACATACATACACTGGAACACTGAACACAACTGTCCCACAAACATGGCATTAAAATAATTGCAGCACATTTCAAATATTGTTGAATTCTTTTTATTTTTCGTATATTTCCTTATGTCATACCTACGGTATTAAAATACGGAATTATTTCTCGATTAGAGTAGACGACCTTGCTGTCAAACGTTTGCCTACTTTGGTGTTTTGAAAAGCTTACGTTTTGTTATTATTAATACTACAAGTAAATCATCAAAACCCACTGTCAATTGGCAAGTTAAAATGTTAAAAATGCTAAAATGGCTTTAATCCTCGTTTTTCATTGAACCGATTTATGTATAGTAGATATTTTATAAATATTGCCTACCATCATTGTTTCTACTGTTAATTTACTGTTTATTTTTTCCGTTTTACCAACGCAATTGCTGTCTACGTTCGTTTACTGCCAATACAGCCATGCATACAACATGCTTAATTTTATTTAAATGTTGCATTATACTATAACTTTAATGTCGACTATTTCAGCTGTTCTGCATCACATGTTTATGCGTTTACAGTGAAAGCTTAAATTTTATAGGTCGAATAGTTCTGTGACTTTCTGATTTTTTTACGCGATTTGATTCAATACAACTAACATCTGTTTAGAATCCCGGTATAAAATTACATGAAAGACGATTTCAAGATGATAATGATATTTTTTGTTGGTCTACAATTGATATTTTAGTTAGATTGAGTATGGGGGTATTTATATTTTGACGTTGACACACAAGCATTGTGTTTGTGGAATGGTATTAAATCTGATTTTTCATTGAATAAATCATGTCATTGGAGGGGAATGGTGGCTTTTTTTTGTCTTAAAGTTAAAAGATTGCATTATCTTAAAGAATATTTTGTGATATTACATATAAAAGAAAATATAGTAAAATGTCAAGGAGTATTGATTTATGATACCAACTGAGGGTGCTTGACAGAGTTTCAATATTTAACTTGAATTGTTGGAACTTTGTAAGATTCCACTTATTATTATTAACAACCAAGGTTTCTTGTTTTGGCACCTTCAAATATTCTATCACACAAATGCAACAGAACTGACACACAATAAACAATTAACATCAGTTAAAAATACTCTTGTATATATCTGATGAAAACTGTTTTTATTATTATAAATGAGGTTAGTAATTTTTTCTTCTTAAAGGCCAAAAGGAATATTTTATTTTTTATAATTCAGTTGAATTTTTTTCTTAGAATTAAACATGATATTAAACACGCCACCATCTTCGATTCATGGTGAAGATGAGTTCATGACTGCTGATGATATTGATGACGATGACCTAGTCTATGTAGGTGACTTGGATGAAGTTTTGGAAGCAGCTGATAATGAGGAAAATAATGAAGACTCTGATATAGATGAAAATGATGATCCACCTTTAGACAATGCAGTTCTTGTTTTCAAAAAACATACAGGTTCTGTGTTTTGTGGATCAATTCATCCTTCGGGGAAAATAGCTGTTACAGGGGGTGAAGACGACAAAGCTTATGTATGGGATATTCAATCTGGAAATGTTCTGACTGAATGCACTGAATATGATGATTCAGTGATAATAGCAGCATTCAGTCATGATGGCGCTTACCTGGCAACAGCTGATATGATCGGTACAATTAGTGTCCGGAAATGTGCTTTAAATCCTGAAGAACAATGGACAATAGTTTGGGAATATCAAGCTGAGGATCTGTCATGGGGTAAATGGCACCCAGGCACTAGAGTATTACTCTGTGGAGCCACTTCAGGAGAAGTATATGTTTGGAAAATTCCTTCTGGTGACACTAAGGTTTTGCAGAGTCATGGTCAAAAATCTGAATGTGGCAGTGTGAGTATACAACATCATTTTCATTGGGACTTCACCATGACATTCTAGAAATTTTGATGGAATTCGCTCAGTATATGATCACTAAAAAAATCTGGTTCATCCAAAAAGTACTAGAAATCTACAATAAAATTGAAAAATACCAAAATATCTCCTTGAGCACAATTTTTGGGCAAATTTTTATTTATTGACTACTATCATGTTACTTTTTTAAGCTCAGGTTCAATAAATTTAACATGGATGCTTGTAGTATCTTTTCTTCTCAAGCCCACCTCTAGTGACATAATTTCTTTCTTTTTTCTTGCACAATGGAGATCACAGTATTTGGAAAATAATTATCAATTTTGAATTGTTGACACTTGGTACATTTTCACATGATTTACCTTTCGTCATCTGTATGATAGACCTGGACCATGAATTTATAACCATTGAAAATAATGTACCAAGTTTCCAAAATTCATATTTGATCTACAATTTCAGAAGAATAATCGAAATCTGCAATTATCATGTGTTGTCATATCTTTAGAATGTGTTTATTTTAAAGATTTTGACTGATGGACGGCGATTGGCTGTCGGATACGAAGATGGTTCTTTGAAAATTTGGGACCTCAAATCAACTTCTGTCATTCATAGCATAGCCCCCGAACATGCTCATTCTGCAGCGATCACCACTATTGATTGTTATCATGACAATAACTTAATTGTCACCGGATCTTTGGATGGTAAATTGTGTATTTGTAAATCTTTTTGGATAAGTTTGTCTCGACCGTTTCTGCCTAATACCAAAACCTTGCTCTGCAAAGCATTTAAAAAATTCTTCTTTAAATACAAGCTTTATAAACTCTTAATTTTAAATATTTCCAGAAAAACTAATATAATTATAAATATATTTAAAAAAAAAACTCTACTTTACATTAATTAATCAATACTAATTTATTAGTGAAATCATTAGCCAAATACCACAGAAGCCACAAATAGCCACATAGTGTAAGGAAGATGTTGTTTCAAATGTTACGAGTTGAGTATACGAGGCATCCATTACTGATATGCCTCATTAATAACATCATTTTAAACCTACATATTCTGTTTCAGGGAAAGCGTTGCTTACAAAATCAGTAACGGGTAAAAGTGTTGGTGTGCTAGATGCTGGTTCTGAAATAGAGTCAATATCATTCTCTAAAGATAGTAGTCTTGGATTCGTAGCTGTTGGTGAGTTTAATAAAATCACCTATTGTTCAAAATCTTAAGTTGAAATAACTTAATTTAAAATTTTCTGAAATGAATTTTTTTTCCCATTTTACAATAATTTATAACTCTTCCTCGACCTCTAACATGAACACTTTCTAAGAGAAACGTATGATTTGTATAATTTATATATTTGGCAAATTCTTTTTTTTTTTTTCAAGAAAAGTGAAAGGTTGAAAGACTATTTTTCGTGTAATTTTATGTTTTTTCTTTATTCGAAGTTTCAAATATCATGTACTGTTGAATGTCATATTGAAAAATTTCAATTCAAATAAACAAACCCAGTTTCTTGTGAAAATGATTTTAACCAGCCCAATGCGTGAATAAAATGATGTGATCTGTAATCATGTCATTGATTTTTCACTATGGTATTTTGAATTGATTATATTAATTTTTACGAAGTAAAAACTATAATAATTATAGTTTAATTTCTTTCCTTCAAAAGTTCAATCATAAGAAAAAAATATATATGTAATAGTATAAATGTAAAAATTGTTATTTCATTTGTTGTATGAAAATAATTTTTTTATGATAAGTGAGCCTATGGTGTCCAATTCTCGATACTTCTGTACATGTATGAAATTGGCAATGAACAAATTAATTTTCATTAGATGACTTGTCCATCTTAGAATAATTCTTATTTGGGTTACTATTTAGTATATTTAACGAAAACATCACTAATCTTTTTTATTTTCTCTATTTTAAAGGTACATTGGATGGTTCAGTCAGTATTTGGGATGTAGGAAGACAAACAGTTCGCCACAAATGTTGCAGTAGTGAGGATGAAGATTCAACTGGTGTAACATCCTTATTATGGATAAATAATTATCTAGTAGTTGCTTGTCTCAATGGAAGTGTCAAAGTGTATGAAGGCAAATCGGGAACATTATTGCAAACTTTGACGGGGCATCAAGCTGAAATATTAGATATGTCGTATTCAATAGTCTCAAATACTCTTCTGACAACATCGGAAGATAGCACCGCAAGAATTTTCAAATTGGAATTACCTAAGAGTTAATTTAATTATCTAATAAATATTTACTGCATTAATTTTTGTCTTTTTTTTATTATAACAATTTTCATCATAAATTTTACAAGAACGACTAAGAGTGCTTGATGAAATTTTAATGTCAAATTTGAATTTTTGAAATTGAGCAGCATTTTCAGCTGCCATTATCTATCATAGCTCAGTATACCCTTATTTTAATAAATTATCAGCGTTTCGGTCTGATCCCTCCTTCAGTAAAACTAATAACATTTATGATAAGTCTCAAACAAATTAAGTTAGCAGAAAAAGAAAAAATGCCTAAGAAGTAGAACACAGGAGGTTTTGGCACAGAATAAGTTTCTTAAGGAATATGTCTAAAAATAACTAAAAATATTTTTTTGTTGCAAAATTCTTTTGTTAAATTATTAGTCAATAACAAAGATAATAACCATTTCAG
Organism: Himalopsyche japonica; assembly: GCA_028555115.1. NCBI lineage: Eukaryota > Metazoa > Arthropoda > Insecta > Trichoptera > Rhyacophilidae > Himalopsyche > Himalopsyche japonica. Next base: position 571,102 of record JAHFWJ010000491.1, on the reverse strand, counting down.
GAATAATTCCGGCATTTGAAGACTGCAGTGCAACGATTGTTAGCATTTCTATGCGGCGAAAACTGCGTATTCTAGACATTAAAATATAATAACACTTAGCTGCTTTTAGATCAAACAAAGTTTTGTAGACTTTTGTCAACCATTTTTATCAGAAAACCACTTGTTTAATGGGGATGAAGATGTTAAATTATTGCCTTGGGGATCATAAAATATTTTATAATTAAACAGAACTTTACTAAATTCAATGTTTATCTTCAATGACCAGCATTACCTTCCTAATTCTCACGAGATTAGTTCAAGCAGTCAGCAATCTGCTTTTTTTATTTTTAATTTAATCCCTCTGTAACCCGCCAATTTTAAATAAGTAGGTTTATATAAGTTTCATATTCCAAATCCAAAAATATCCAAAGTTTTCTTATGTTTAGTTTAAAAATCATTTCAATAGTTGTTGGTTGTTGTGAAAATCTCTTATTAAAATATCATTAGGTTTTTTTGTTTGTAAATTATCATTTCCAAAACGAATGTCATTATTATCAAATCGGTAGCTATTAACATCATTTCAGGTATATATTTAGCTCCTGGCATTCGAATCTTTATTTTTTCCTGTGTAGTTCCTCTTAATATAACTGATGCATTCTGTTCACTGTGTGATAGAATGCTTGAAGATGCTGGGAGGTGAAACCTGGATTGTGAGTGACGAAACATGGACGTATGTAAGATTTATTACCCAAGATGTGTCAAAAGTACTGTAACATTCTATTCTACTGTTATCCTACGTAATATAGTATTTGTAAGGTTATAGTTTATAAATACGACTCTATAAATGAGGAATGCAGGAAAACTTAAAATAATAATATTAAAAAAACAAAGTCCTCCCCCACTTTAACTTCGGAAAATGTGGTTTTACAATAATTTTTAATATGATTTAATGTGCTCAAACACAAATTGTATTGGATATAAAGATTTATCTACGAAAACCGATCAATCGGGACAATATTTGAGACGTGGCTATAATGTTTAGAAGATAAATCGGGGAACGGTTAATGCGAGATTATATAACATTGTTCTTATAAGTGTTTGATGGGACTATAAAAAATCAACGATGCATCCGGGAAAATGTATTATGCGAGAACAGTTGATCTGGGTTTCTATATATTGAATAAAAAAAACACTTTACTTATTAACTTATCTTCTGTCTAATAGGGTGTCTCAAGTTACAATGTGTATAATGGTTCTCACATTATAATGTAATTTGCATAAGTATGTTAGTATAAGAAGACAATATTGACATGAAATTTAATATGTGTCAAACAAAACTGTTCCCATTAATATTACATTTTCTCAATCCACTCTCTGAAACATCTTTACGCAAAAACAATTCATGCGACTTAAGTATTTATAATAAAAGTGTAAAATATCTATGAGAAATTAATGAGCTCTTCTGTATCCACACAAATCTTACTTATCCTCGCCATCTACCAATGCTTTCTATCCCTTGATTTCATATAGCACGTTATAGTTTTTCTTAACTATTAAGTGTGCTTGAAATCTATTATTTTTAATAAAGATAAAGTTGCTATGTGTTCAGGTGGTCTCTATAAAGATGCATTTTTTTTTGTAGATATAAGTTAATAATTATTTAAGTAAAAAAAATTATAATTTAAGTAAATCTACTTCAATACATCTGGCTTACCCTCCTCCATGTAGAATATGTCAACATCCGAAGGAAGAATGTTGAACACTGTTATTCCTATTACCAATGGCATCTCCATTGACAGGTTGGTTATACACATAAGAAGAAGGAACTATTTGTGCTAAGACTTTTCAAAAAATTATCAGGAAAATACAATTTGAGATAATCAAGGATGACAGAATTCTTATTTTGGCTTGTATAAGTTGAAAGAAGAATGTGGCCAGGTACATTCGTCTTTGTCGAGTTTTCAAACTATTAAAAGTGAAATAGGTTATGAATAAGGCTATGGATAGTATCTACACGCCCCCAAGTGAAGAAATTAAAAAAAAATCTGAATCCCTTACACCATTAGGGTATATTTCAAATTCCGTGGGGTTAAAACAATAGATCCACTCTCAAACCTCTTCATACTAAGATAATGTCTATAGTCTGGTGATATAGTACATTATTACGACAATTTAAATTTAATCTTTTTTTATGACATGTTAAAATATTCTTAGTTATAGTGATTGCTTTACCTTGGTAGAATACTTAAGTGAAACAATACAAATTGTCAAAGTTACTTAATGAATTTATTATTTAAATAGTATTAGTTAAATTTTAGGGATTTTAATGAATTGATTTAGAACTTGTCTCCCTGAAGTAGATATTGTTGAAATCATTCAATGAAGTCTAACGAAAATAATAATTTTAAATCCGAGTAGGACATATCCAGGCTGAATGATATGGAGGGCGGAAATATACGACAGTAAACAGATTATGTTTTTTTTTTATAAATAAAAGTGAGTCGTATTGAATGCTCTACTTTGCAACGAGTGCGTACAAAATATCAGAATGAGATGACTATACTATAAACTGTTTTGTACTGATTGTTCGTAGCAGTGTCCGTTCATTCGAACATAGGTACTTTCTTTCACACTTTACAAATCAGCTGAAGAGGACTACCTAGTTGGTAAAATATAGTAAAACTGACATTTAAAGTGAAGTGAAAAAAAACTCGAATGATTGTTGTTTCGCCTCCGCGCCATGTGTATACGTTTTCGTAAAAAGTTCCTGTATTTATTTGAAAATTATCTGCGTGCAAAATTTGTGCTTTGCGTGTGTGAGAAAGTTTGCAAGTACAATCATTAATTTGAAACGGAAATAATTATATTATGATGGAATTCTGAACTGATAATATAATGGAGTAAAATAATTTGGTACAATAAACCTCATCAGAAGGTATCATACATTTTATGTATACATTTAATTAATTCATTAAACTGCTTTTAGAGTAGCCGTTATTTCAAATGTCATGTTTTTTCGCTTGCAAGTTGAGTAGCCGAGTTGAATACGATATACATAAATTATATCATTCTGTAGCGGAGTCCCGAGATTGTAACTACAACAATTTTATGAAGTCAGTGGTTCGAAAAACACGTGGCGGAGCAGCTGTAAAACATTGACGTACGGTCTAACATGGGTAGAGTGTCTTCTTTGTAATTTGTTCTGTACAGTGTTCGCACGTCGGAACGTAGACTGTTTACCACTTTGCTGTTGGAAAATGGTTCTATTAATCGGGTTGTGAACCAATCACTAAGGTTAAAAATTACCCAGGAAAACAAATATAAAAGTGAGTGATTTGTAAGTGTTTCGTGAATTTCATAGTGATAATCTATATTTTATAAAGTTAAAATAAACACATAAAGCCATGGCTAAAGTGGGAGCGTCTGATATTCGTCCTCCGCGGCCCTTAGGAGGCCCGGAGGGGTCGTCTGATTTGGTGAAATCAGACTCCGACGGAGGTATCAAAATGAAGAAAGAACTCGGCTTGTTGGACGGGGTGGCCATAATTGTCGGCATAATTATCGGCGCTGGAATATTTGTGTCTCCCAAAGGCGTGCTCCGATATTCTGGATCTATCGGTCAGGCTATCATCGTCTGGGTTATGTCCGGAATACTATCGATGATCGGAGCCCTATGCTATGCTGAGCTTGGTAAATTATTTTCCATACATTTATTTGTCTTTCAATACAATTAAACCACATATTTACATCGCAATAGATATTGATGGATCTCAAATGCAATTATTATTCCCGCAAACGAAGTAAGCGGAACTTGACAGAAAAGGTGTGATTTTAATAATAAGGCTCGAATTCCCGCCTTTTATGTCATACTTATATGATATAGGGTTACTGGTAACACTACGAATGTACATTAAAAAAAAACATGATTACATTTCTTATCAAATTAAACAATAATCGTGTTTATAATATTCTGAATATAAGTATATATTATGTTGAACAACTACTGGTGTTATCACACGTTTATTTGATTCATGATAGTTTCAATGCAAGATATCTCATAAAAAAAAACAAATGATAATTGCTACATACAGCTTTATTGATAACTCAAACCAATCGAAATTGTGGTTAAGCAGCGTGGTTGATGAATGCTTTCTTCATGTTGCATCACCTTCGAGCGGCTCTTCGTAAGCGAAAAAGTCGTGGTGTACCTACCTACCTACCTTGGCATTTACGCACGCTTCGAATCCTACTTTACCGCAGGGAAATATTCAACATAAAGGAACCCACACACCAATTACGTCGGCAATACTAAGCGGCACTTGAATGAGATCTAGCAACATTTAAATCTAGGACACAGATTCAATGTAAATTTAGCTAGACATATATTTACCTTCTCTACTATTATAAATTCATAATAGTATTTTTACGATTTCATTCATCATGTAAATCACAAACAGGAAAAAAATCTTTAAATATTTGATAACGTATTTCTCGTGTAAGAAAACTACTATCTACGACTGTATCTGTGGGTGTCTTTGAAATAAAATAAGTATTCATTTATATTTCCTTTTGTTTCTCCAGTTTTTTTTATATATCGCATAACTTTCAGTTAATTATTACAGTTTCAATATCAGTTAATCCAAAAAGTTTTGAAAATATATTAAGACTACTTCGTTTGGTTGAATGCTTCTAGTGCTATATTGTACACTTTTCCATTTACAATTTGATTGTATGTAACCGCATTTTTGGCCCGACAATTTATGCTGCGGCCCATAGTGCGGATGTGTGATTCGCATAAGCTTGCTTGGTCCTTATAAAAACTTCAGGTCTTTTAACTATTTAAATGTACCATACATATGTATATTACATACAATTCACGAATCAATATATTACGAATTCTGTGTTATCTCTATACCAGTGGTTCTCACGTGAAATTTCACTGTGGGCTTATTATAAACATCAACTATCCTATGGAAATGTCTCGTGGCCGCACTAAATCTGATAAAAATAGTTTCGATATTTATTTTTTATTAAGTGCATTACACTGAATGATCTTTCACAGTATACAGTTGTCGGCAATTGTTGTTAATTCTTTGTAGTGACCTGATTCATGGTCAACGTATAACTCCGACCAAAATTTTTGAACAGCATTCATTCAATTAATTTTAAAATAATAATATTTATAAAATTCATTTGTAAAAACACATCAATATTTACTATAAAACTGTCCGTGACCGCAGCAAAATCCTCTGGTAGCCGCACATGATAACCACTGCTCTATACCCATGTGCGATATCCATCATTGTAATTTTGATTCAAAAATTAAATTCATCATTTCAGAACGAGCCTCTTCATGAAGCATTAACAAAAATACAAAGATTTAACTATTACTCCCAAATAATCACGTGTTACATTTGTAACAATATACGCATATATACAGTCGGGCTTATTTGCACGGAGATTCTATCAAGAGCATCAATAGATTTCAGAATTATATTTATATTTTATTATGTTCAACTAATCTTTAATATCATGCCAATACTAAATTCAGCTAAACATGTTTATTATGACAATTAATATTTAATACCGAAACATTTGTTTGGTTTACTCATTATTACGATCGAAAATGGTTAATGTATTTTTTGTTTATTTATTTTTTATTTTTTGTATTACTGGTATTAACAAAACCGGTATCAACATGTAACCCCTACTTATATAACGGACTAATGCTGAAAAGATGGTGTCCGAGCCGAAAAGACATCATGTTATTTTGTTTTTTTAATTGCATTTGTTGTGTCCGTTACTGGATATGAATCTGGTCACCAGAATAAGACGTACGCATGAGAAGTTTTATCATACAGAAACTGTCGTGCTTAGTAGATTTAAAGTAAAATCTTGTTAGAAAAATATCGCCATGACGTATATCGATGAAACGATTCTGCAGTGTAAAAAATGATTAATTAACACTATGTGGTCGGGCCCCTCGAGCAATATACTCAAGCCTGTAGCGTTTTTTGCGATTAGCGCAAAAAAATATTACTTTCTTAAAATCGCCGAACTTCTAAACCAAACAGTATTTTTGATTGAAATTTTCAAAGAAATGTTATGTGAAATTTGATCTTTAAAAATAAGTTATAAACACTCTGATTACATCTTAATTTCATTATATTTCTAAGCTGAATATAAAAACCTATTCTCAATTATGTAAATGTCACTCCACATCTCATCAATATTAAATTTGTAAAACATTCTATGTAAAAGATAATATATTTATTCTTACTATATAATTATATTGTATAATACATATATACTTGCAATCCCTGCAAGTTTAGAGCCACTGGAAGTTTGAAATCTGAATGACGTAAATCGAGAAGCATGCGTCTCCGAATAGGAACACTCGGGTTTATAATAACTCATGAGTTTTATTGCCACTTGTCAAAAAAAGGTCTTTGTCTTATTGCCGTGCGTTTTGTTTCACGTCGAAATACAAGCCCTAGAGAAGACGAATCCTGCAAACGAACGACAGGATACAAAAACGAATTTTATCGGGTTCCGCAAACAAACGACAGTCCGCAAAGAACGAAATGTTTCGTCTCTCGACCATAAAGTGTTAAGTGCATCGATACCGTTTTGCCATTAATCAAATTTTATATTATTATTTACTGAATAAATTATCGTATAATTCGATGAAAAGTAAACAGGTAGATGTTTACCCATTTACCTAGATAACATTCTCCATGTGCCACTGCAAACCGCAAAATTGCGATGGCTTAGGAGCTTTGTATACGATTGTAGATGAACCAAGTTATTCATTAAAGTATTCTAGGATATTTTTCATATTTCAGTTTGTATTTAGAGGATTACACCCAGTCCTTTTTTTACGCGATACATTGGTTCCATTTCTGGAAATTTACGGCGCGTAAAAAAATCACAACTTTCATATAATTTGATAAATTGGTCCAATCTAAATCTATGTAAATATAAATGGTCTATCCAAAAATTAAAATATCGCGTGAAATAGTACCAGAAACGTATTAAAAACCAAAATTTGCTCTTTAAATTCGTGCAAAAATAATATTTTCATGTCTTTATTGCTTATAAAAATATAATGTGACTATAAATTTTTTTTTCTCACTTATATGAATTATTCGCTGCTATCACTCTTGGTTGCAAAATGTAATCGTTTGCGATTTTTCGATTTGTATTTAAGAAAGTGGAATGCTTTACAAAATTAAGTTTTAAAAATAAACATATTTTTCTTATTTAAAAAAAGAATGAAACGTTCATGCCTAGCATCATGTATAAATTTCTTCTTTAAAACAAATTTTGGGAAAAATCGCGTAAAAACGAGTGAAGCGTGTAAAAAAATGTAACGGTGCCGTCCAAAAAAATCGCGTAAAAAAAGGACTAGGTGTATTTACCTCTGCATTTAACACTTATCTAAATTGAAAAATTTCTCCCAAATCATGCTTAATGATTTTTACTTCTAATACCGCGACCCAAAATCAACTAGTTGACAACTTAATCATAATGAGAACGAATATTATACACATTTAAGGATTAATGGAGGAAACATAAATTAAATATTTTTTTTTAAATTGATTTTAATGCTCGCGTTTACTTAATAATTTTCGTACATTCTAACAAGTATATTTTGAAAGTTCCTTCCGAAATATCGTCTTTGATAACATCGTTAATGTGAAACGAAAGTAATTAAATAATTAAATCAAAAAATTCGTTAACACCAATATATCGTAATTTAAAATTGGAACGAAAAATATGATATATATGTGTTTTTAATGGTAAATATATAGACGAAATTTACATGTATGTTAATATTGTGCTTTCATATCATAATTAGAAAGCAAAATTTTAATTTTAATATCTATTACGCGTATTTTTAATTGTCGTATAAAACCAGTTTCAAGTAAACCGGTGAAGTATTTCTTGAGTAACAACTATGATTTCTTTATTAAATAAAAAAATCATGATTTATACTATTATTATCGATTGCATTTGCGAAAATATGTATCGGTGAATATTTATATCAATAATGTTCGTTTTGCATAAGTATGATTTTTCAGTCCTCATTTTTTTTCACACGACCATTTGTATGGACGACCCAAATAACGTACAGAAACCCGTAAGTTTAAGTGTGACTACACTGGCAGTATCATTTGTCCAATCTCTCCCGAAAATGACACCAGTAAGATACTCAAATATTATATTATAGTATTGAATGTCACGTTGCGAGCTGTTGGGCGTGTAGAATGCACCCAAAAATAGAGAATTCTATGTCAAATACAGGGACGTGCAGTCAAATTCAGAACAAATGTACCGAGTGTAAAAAGCGACTAATGAATGTTTTTGGTGTTAAAATCCGTAACAGAGATATCATAAAATTATTCTAACCATAGTATTGTATTGGTTGATGAAATTATGACTATAAATATGAAATAAAAATTATCAACTCGACAGACATAAATTGTCAAATAACGACTTTTTCGAGTGCAAATATTCTCCCAATCGAATGCTATGCTGTTACTTATTCCTATTGATTTATAGATCCACTTTATCATTTATAATTATTCCTGCTTATTTGCCACATTGCACCTGATGAAACCTCAAGAATATTTTAAAACAAAAGTGAAAAACCTCAACTCACTAACTGTTCATACAACGTGGCAAATATGGGTCAAGTTTCACGGTGATCGCTGTATCTCAGCATTTATCACGGGGCATCTAACGTTTAATGTCATGTAATAAGAGCTTTATCTTTATGGTGAAAGATATCAAGTTCCCATTAGTTTTACTCTATAATCGCGATGACTAAATCGAACATTGAAATCTGATTTCGTCAGCAAACAACTTTTACCATATTAAATCATTTGCGACTTTCCTTTACTTGTTACATTCAATCTGCAATTAATGTTGATCCTTAAATTTGTAATGCACCATATTTTATGTATTATATACATCTATTAAAAAAAGATAAATGTTTATTCTTCGAAGTAGATTTTTTAACATTTTCAATGATAGATAAATTACTGCTACTTAATTCTATTTTAAATACTGCGGAAAATATTTTGTTGCGCTTACAATTCGATAAAACAGTATAATTTTGTTCATGTTATTGATAAGAAAATGTGGACATAATTAGTTTTTCCGTTTGAACTTTAATTTGAAGAAAATCACAATCAAATGAAAACATTCCATTACATATTATAATGCAATAAGTGGTATAAATGCAAACGTATTATAATGCTTCCGGAATGGCTAGTGGTTTTGTATACCGATTGGTGGATTTATAATTTTGTGATATATTGTTGGACCTGAGTTTTCTTTATCGTTCTTTCTTTATTATCGATTTGTTCTGGTTTACTTATTGTTTTTCTATGTGGTCAATAAAAACCGGTGAAGTATTTTGATAGTGGTTTAATCGTAGATAAATATTGTTACCAAAACATCATGTATTAAAATTTGATGTGATACTTGATTTATACGATCTCAATTGATCCATCTTAAGTTCGAGTTAAAATATTTTTGATGTAATAAAACTTATCAACTGGACTCAAAAAAGGATGCGTCATATCTCCCATCTTCTTTGTCATAATCTTCAACTTCCCCCTGATGAAATAGCTAAGAACAACGTTGTCATATTTGACAAATCGGTCGAGGGTATTCTGTAAACAATAATCAGACTACAGAGAAGATAGTTTCGCATTGGTCTTAAGTCTAAGTGAGTATAACCAATGTGCTCTGCAACGGCACCTATCCAAATTCAGACTTTTCTCTGATGAGTGCGAGATAGGGCATCGAGGAAGTCGTCGAATTTAGATATCCTGAAATATGCGTCACGGTAGATAGCAATCCGCGGAAAGAGCAGCGATCCGGTTGGTGATAGTTGGAGATAATTTGAATTTCGAACCAAGTGTCACCCTTTAAATGCATCCTGACAGTACTGTTTACATTTGCGAATGATGGCACCTTAATAAAGCACATGGAGGGAATACATAAAATGTGCTTCGAAAACAGATACAGTGAAACCTCGATTTTACATTTTCCAAGGGATCCTGAAAAAATAACGGTAAATGCTGGAAACGGTGAATGCGGGAAAGCTTCAAATAATAATAAACAAGTAAAATCGTAAAAAACATTTATTTATTAGTTACTTGTACACACTGTAAATATTTTTTTTTTTTAAAAGTCTTATGTTAGTTTGCTTCTTTGTTATTTGGCACTTTAATCGGAACAAAGACTTGTTACTAAACTTGTGACTAAAAGTTTGTATGTACAGGAATCATTATTACTATGAATTTTAAACAACTGCAAATGTATTTGCATCATAAACAATAATACGCGTGTGGTGGATTTCAACCCAAAAAATAGCACATGCGTCCAATGCGTTACGTCTAACATGTACAGCGGATTCCAACGTGTCCACACATAACACCTGCACTCGGCTGTGTCAAACTTGCTCGCCGAGATACGGAGAAATATGCAATACAAACGGTCAATCGGGATAATATTTGTGACGGGACCAAAATATTTAGACGGGTTATCGAGGAAATCGAGGAATCGGGAAACGGTCAATGCGGGATTATATATCATTGTTCTTATGGGAGTTTGATGGAACTATAAAAAATAAGCGGAGACTAAGACTAAGAGACTTAGTCTCTCTGGAAGACCACTGATGACCATTTATAGGATGTACTCGACGGAGCTACGGGATGACTTGGGAGAAGATTGGCATAGACACAGAAACATAGAGGCACCGTGGGGTGGCTATATGCTCCGAGCAGGGAGCGGATATCATACTAAAATCAATAATCGGTTACATAAGTTGATAAACGCGTAACTATTTTCATTTATATCCATCGTATTATTCATTAAGCGAAGTAAATTTATTCGCGACGTATTTTTTGTCAATAATTTCATGTAATAGAAATTGGATATATCAATGGTCATAGCAAGAGTATCTTCTAATCGTTTTGACGATAGTTCCGTACGCTTATTTCACTTTTGTTATTGAGAGTATATTACAATGATGAACAAACGGCGACTCTTCATTGAAATAAGTGTGGCTTCCATTGAAAATTAAAAATCCGGTTTTTAATGAATTTACCGTAAACTTGTCTTCTATTTCTGGTAAAAAAATATGACTGAATCTTTATACTTCACAATGAAGTACGTACAGTTGAAATATTGTCCACAGTTGACCAATCAACATCTCAAAATGCTGCGAACGGCTTCAACAAACTTGAAAGATTTGACCAAAGATCTCCGTTCAATGTGAGATGTTTCCCTTTACATTTTTTATTATACACCGCAAATCAAAAAAATAGTTAAAGGAATAAATTTCATTTTAATTTTTGTATTTGTGGTCTCTCAATGATGTCATTCGTGCCAAACCCCTGGTATATTATCTTAAAAGTGAATTCTTCCTAATTTGCTTTTGATCAGAAGAGCAGACACCTATAACATTATTTGTAATCAAATTTAATCTATTGATCGACTGCAGCAAATTGAATTCATTCATCTTGCGATATATAAATAATAATAAAATTTTCACAAAAAAGAAATTAATTCAATCGGAATATTATAGTTATCTATGCAAGCATCCACAAAAGCAGCGGTATTTAGAAAGTTCCAGGAATATTATATGTCACTTTTAAGGTGTTAACTGTCACTTCTTGATGGAAAGGCATTATATTTTAAATAATAAAAACACATTTTTTTAGTACTTATTTCCACAATATATTTTTTGATCAGGACCGGTTTCGCTCATCGCGAGCATATGAACATAATAAGTACTAAAAAAATGTGTTTTTATTATTTAAAATATTATATGTATTTTATTATTTAGTTATGTGTAGAATCAAGATTGTCCAAAATCCCTTCTCATGCCGTTTATTACTAAACACCGTAAATCTTCAAATTGTCGGAATTCTTTGTTGTTTTGTTTTTATTTTATCTTGATATATTTGCAGTCGTTTTATTATATTTATTTATCTGACTTTTTTTTTTACGTTGAAAAGGTTGACACATTTTTTTTATCATTGTCTATTATTAAAGCTTTATATAATAAATTAATACATAGCGGTATTTATAAATTATTCTTTTTCTAATGTGCCACAATTAAACGTTTCTGAAAAATAAAATAACTAGATTTTCATGTAAATATATCAATTGTGGAAAGCTTGTTATTCAATTATTATTTATTCGATATTTTTATTTCAGCTTTTCGCGATGTATTTTCCAGCATTTGTATTTATAAAATATTTTTCCTCGTTGATAAACTATGTCACAAATTTAATTTTTCATCAAAAAAACTTGTTTTGTAGTCATAAATTGGTACCCGAAAATGTATCTCTTTTTTCTTACAAATTTTAATTCCTTTGTTATTGTATACATTTTGTATATCCCCCTACATTCTTCATCACTTATCATGACATTTTGTTAAACGCTCTCGCATGAAACTTTTTCAAGTCGTTTTTTTTAAATCTACACCAGTCATTTAGAAAACAATTATATTTTAAACTTGTTCCGTAATTTCTAAATCTATACATAATACATTATTGCATAATAGTTCACAGTGATGTATAATAAAAACAACATTGCAAACACATTGAATTGAGTTATTAACATATGGTGTAATTTCATTGATGTACTTAAAAATCCAATGTAAATTATTTGTATATCTTTAATGGTTCTGATCCATTATATTTCATCAATTTAATCCTTGGGGGGAAGGGTCTTATATGAATTTGCTGTTTCAAATTCGTTTGACTGAATACATGTAATTAATTGACATTTAACATATATATTTCAACATTACGTAATAATACATGAGCACCAGTATATAGTTTCATATTAATGTCACTGTCAACAGTGTAATCTTTGTATATTGCAAAACAGATATATCAGAAATTTTTCAGGGCATACGAATACTTCCCATTGTTATATTGAATTGAATTTTCTTAGGCATTCTTAAACTTAATAATTTGATAACCCGAAGAGAAATCTGCTACTCATACAAAGCCAACATGAGAATCCTACCATTCTATAGTGTATTTTTTGTTGTTTCTCAAAGTTAAGAACCAGTCTGCTAATGTAAACACCATTAGGAAAGTCTTTAACAATTTTCAATTTAATTGCAACCTGTGAGCAAGAACAAAGTTAGATGGGTATTTTTAAAAATTTATCAAAGTAGATTTTCTGCTTGAAACTTAAACTGTTACATTGAAATATATATATTGTATATATACATACGTGATATATCTGATTTAGCAGAAGAGTTTTTAAAAAGAAAACCTGTCTTCCCACCAACTGTTGATAGTTAGTGATTACTTACTTATCTGCACATTTAGATATGAATGATGACAGTAAATTCTTTGAGTATGGATTTGGGTCTTGAATGACTTCTGTGTTTCTAAACATATTCATATACATTCTTTCTTATTAAATACCTAGTTTTATTAACTTTTGACCTGATGCTATCAAACAAGTTATTTATCTTTCTGCATTATTCAGTGTTTTAAGTCTAATTTTACAAAAAGTCATATTTGAATAACGTATTATAATATTTTTCATGATAAGTAGACTGAATTATCTTTCAATCATATTTTAACCAGATCCTTCATATTTATCACCACGGTCATTGGTCACTGAATCGATTTTTATATGACCAAGTAACTCAGTGATTTGTTTGCTAGTTTTGGCATATGAATTATGTTTGTATGGCGAATAATTATTACTTGTTCTACACTCGCTGCTCCGTATTCCAACTCAACACATACAAAAATGACCTTAATATTGAAAAAATTATCTATTTGAATGCCTTATAATTGTTATTGCATACACGTTGTAACCTTACTTATAATTATATTATTTTTGGTTCATCGACTTTTGCATTGATACTATGACCTATTTATCTAATATTGTGTATACTTCTTATCTAGTGACATAAATTTGCTTTTTTTTATAAATATTTACACAATATTCAATAATCAAGCTATGTGGTAAATTGGTAATGTCTTTCAAGACTATATTGCACTAAAAACATAAAATAAACCTTATCTGCGCCCTTTTGACCATTTGTAGACTCTTTCATTACGATCGTATTGTTCCGTTTCCATTTTGCTACAGAGTCTGAAACCACTCGAAACATGTTTAAACTGAATTTATTTTTAACATTAAACCAATTTACGTCTTATCAGTGTTGCGCTTTGTAAGTGTCAGATAACGGAAGTCACATTAATATATTATGAAAAAATTTCTGTACGATGCATAAATATTGCATTTAATAATCAGTAAACCATGCTTGAACACCAAAATACTGAACGTTTCTACAGAAACTTGGCATAGAATAATGATAAAGCTTTTGTGTAGCAATTAAATGTTTTTGGGCTTTTTGGGTTTGCGTGTACGTAACTTCATTTCTACTCGCTTTGACACTGACTTATTAAAGAATCTCATTGACTTTTTTTCATAAGATTTTAAAATATAAGCAATTATTAGCTTTAATGCAAAATAATTGACTTAAAAAATGTGTATAATGACAATGTACCAAATAACATAAAAATGAATCTATTACTATATAGTATTCTACCGTATTATTAATTTTTTCCATATTATATAAAAAATAAATAATTTTCTGCATAGTCAAACATTTTAAATATCTTGTTCGAGTGAAAATTTTTTCGATCTACTTAAAGCCAATTTTTGCTAACAAATGACTGTCATTTGGGTTTGACATTTTCTGTAGAAGAACACGCCTAATAATGATTCTTGGTTAGCCGCTCAAGTATCTTCATCTCCATTCTAATATGAGAGTTCTCACTGCCAACAGATTCTTTTGTGTTTAGAATATAAAACAGTCTTGTCTTTGTTGCTTATTGGTATCTGTAAAGACCCATTGTGGTTCTGTAAATTTTGATGCTTCCTAACAAGCATAAACATGTGAAGATTGATAACAATAAACCAATAAAGTGTCTTTGTAACAATTGCATGACTTTCAATCCTATTTTTTTACTGTTGTACTGTGTACACGTTTCATTTATAATGAAGATTAAATATTGTTTCATTGAAACCATATTTATATCATGCATTCAAGATAAAGCAGAAATTAGCAAAATCAGGTAAATTTTATTTCATTGAGTTTTCAAATTTCAATAATTGTCTGAAGGCCATTGTTATGCTGTGAAAGATTCTTACATAAAATAATCTCTAAGAAAATAAATACTGTTTCGTTACTAAGTTAATACAAATTTTGTCAGAACTTATTATATTTATAAAGGTCAACTGGAATGTCCGCTCCCAATATGGCGCATATAGATTCATAATAGAATGTCTTAAAAGAAGTTTTTTTTTGTAAAAACTAGCTGTCATTCAGTCACTTGACCACTCTTTTTGAGAAAATATAAACAAATGGGGTTTTAGGACAAATCAAATAGTCAGATAATCACTCTCACCATGCCCACTAGTGGGAAGGAATTTAGACATTGTAGACATCCATTCCTCTGTACACTGTTGTCTGAATGCCATAAGTGTCAAAATAATGTCATAAGCAATAAAATAACAACAATAGTCAGAATGGAGGAGTTATCTATTCAATGCAAGAATAAGGAATATAAAAATTCTAACATAGGCATCCATAAATTGATTTTATTCAAATGTCCCATGTGATTGAATAAAATTAACACCCAATTTTAGCATCATTATTAATTACACTATTTTAAAATATGGCATTAAGATTACATTAGACAGAGAAAATTCTTGTGTCATGACAATTCCAAGAGTTAAATCTATCTTTTACATAATATAAAATTTGCTGATTTACTTAGGCATATATCTCTGAAACTGATTTTTAGTCGAATTTTATGACAGTATTTAGTATAAGCTTTGATTATCATGATAAAAAAATAGATTTTATAGCAAAACAATTTTCAACCCTTCACTGGAATACATTTTCTCATTTTCAATGAATAACGGAATAAGCCTCACATGAACATATAAATTAAAAGGAATTTTGTTTTAAAAACATTTCTAGTAAAATTCTGAGTAAATAGTTTGATTTTATTGGTTGTTTATTTTGAAAATTATCATTTGAGCTATCTCACATCTTGGACTGTATATGGTAATGCCAAAAAGCACACCAGATAATATATTTAATCAATTATATTTCAAATACAAGTTATACATAGTTTTCTAAAACATATTTTATGGCATTAGAATGGATGAAAATTCATTACTACTATAGTTAATGATGTGTGATATTGAAAAATTGGTATATATTGGTGTTTTTATTTAACTCAATCTAAATACCATATTTTGATTATTAATTTTATTTGCAGGAACTATGATTCCCAAGTCTGGTGGAGACTATGCCTACATAGGAGCTGCATTTGGACCGCTTCCTGCCTTCCTATATCTCTGGGTTGCCCTGTTCATACTGGTACCTACCGGCAATGCAATCACCGCACTTACATTTGCCCAATATATTCTTCAGCCCGCTTGGCCAGCCTGTGATCCTCCATATGAGGCTGTCAGATTACTCGCCGCTTTGATAACGTGTAAGCCTCTTTTTTTGTCACCATGTATGTAAGTAACAGATATATTCGATACATATCCAGTATACAATTTTGAAACCCACCCAGATAGATTACATTTATCATCAGATAATAATTGAGTGGTCAGACATTAAGGGACTAACATCAATACCTAAAATGTATCTATTATAAATAAAGGGCTGTCAAAGAAGTGAAATATGTGTCAGTCTTTTTTATAAACCGTGTCTACTACCAATGTGAAGCTATGGCTGCCTTATGGAAGTATTTCAACAGAAGTTTATTCATGAAAATTTCATTCAGTTGCTAAACCTCATTTTCTGGAAGAGAAAAGGAATATTAGTGGTCAGCTAATCGTTATTGCAACATCCTATATCTTTAGGACATATTATTTATTTATTATTGTATTCGGACTCGGAATACCAGTTCCTTAACGCAGAAATCCATCAACCAAACGAAAATTCAACTGTTCATTCCGAAATCGGAAGATATGAGTCCCATAACTGAAGCCAACAACTTTTTTTGTTAGTATATAGTGTTCCATAATCAGATTCACTACTGATAAAGCTACAAGTATATTGATGTTGCACTAAAAAACTGATCCAATTTAAGACATGTTCTACCGTGATCTTAAAATTCTTTCTTAACCAAGTGTACATTTCCTGGTAACATTTCTAAGGGATTTAAAATAATATGATTGCTTTATGATGAAAATATTAAAGGAGGTTGTAGAAAATGTGATGTCATATACCCAGTAGAAATAATTTGTGAATGCCCTATATTTCAATATCATAACAAATATTAAAAGATAGAAATCTTCCATTTAATTTGGAGAAAGGAGTTTTTGAAAAGGTGTGGCCAAGGTCCAAAATCATGTGCATTATATAAAAATTACCCTTTAATTTTATCTCATATCATGTATTGAGATTTTCAAATCAATTTTTGTTATTAAATCAAAATTAACGTTTGAATAATAATATATATCTTACTATAATATCTAACTACGAGATGATATAAATATTCGATATATTTTCTGCCAAGGGATAAAGGTTACACAGTTCCAATCTATTTTTCAACTCATGATTGAGTTAGTAAGTAACTAAACTCAAGCTCTGTTACTAGTTTATCTGTCACTTATTGACTCTGACAACATAATTGTATGTAGCATCCTACTGGGTTCTTTGTGACACCTTGTTCTACACTATTTCAAATAGTCACAACGAATATTGTAGGATTCAATTCAAGGAATGCTGTTTACCTACACATTATTTACTATCTTTATTAAATTGTTGCTGCTGATATTAATACTTAGCTTTCAAAATAAAATAAAATTTATTGAAAGATAATAGAACATTTAAACAACATATTACTGAAGTACCTATTGCATTATTCATAGAAATGTGATTGTCGTATGCCACATAGATACACTCTCTTTATTCAGCAGGTGTTAAAAAATGTTGAGTTGATCATGTCTCTCTTATGTTTACAGAGATGTAAATTTTTTTTTTTTTTGTAAATAATAATAAAATATAACCAGTTGTCTGGTGAATGCATGTAAAAAATTTTTAACTGCTATTCAAGTTTTGAATTTATTTTTTCACCCAGCCATTAACTCTTTCAACTGATTTTTTATGGAAATTTATTGCTAGACATCTATGAACAATTTTTTTCTAATAATAACACTACTGAAGTGATAATGTTTAATTTTCATTGGATTTTATTGAAATAAAAATCATAATTGATAGATTATTTAATATCATGGGTAAATACAATAATAATTATAAATGCTCCTTCACCTACTGCTCCAATTGTTCTTGTATATTCAACAATAGCATTTAAATACTATATATTACATGTTTGATGGATTGTGGTAACTTTGAACTGTATCTGTTGATGAACTGTGTTTCCATATTGTTAAAAGATTACAGCATTTAGGTCAGGTTATCTTTCAGGCTGGTATTTTCATATTTCATATGTGGAAGAAATAGTGATCTTTAAAATTGACTTTAAAAAAATATGTAAGGTTATGTATCTCTAAAGGACATAAAAATATTGTTCAGGGCGTAGGTTTTGAATTTGGAAACTGTCACAGACTTATGACACTCACCATGGTGACTAGTTTAAATACTGGACATATGCAGAGTAATTAACTATTAGCACTGCATGTATTTTAATTTTAAATGTCACTGATTTTTATGCACTACTTTTCAGGTCTATTGACTGTTATAAATTGCTACAATGTAAAATGGGTCACCAGAGTACAAGATATCTTCACTGCGACCAAAATATTTGCACTCCTCATCATAGTTGCTGCTGGTGCCTATTACTTATCGGCCGGTCATTTGGACTACTGGCGTGCTCCGATGGCTGACACGCAGACCTCACCAGGGTATATTGCTCTCGCATTCTACTCAGGATTGTTTTCGTATTCAGGCTGGAACTACCTAAACTTTGTAACGGAAGAATTGAAAGACCCCTATAAGTAAGCAAATATTTTTTTATTAAGGACTATGCACTTGTAAGCCCTTTACAAAAAAACTTTTTTTCAAGTTATATAAAGATCTAATAACCTTTATCCTTATTGAACCTTTTTTTTTAATTTTATATATAATATTTCATATATTTTTTCTCAAATCAATCATTTAATAAATAAATCTATAATTTCATCTGGTACCCTAGAATCCAAATGTTACGAAGAAATATTACTCTTTTTTAATAATTAAAATTGCACCAGAACATTTCTCAAGACCACTTTTTTAGAGATAGTACTGTCATATATTAAAGATTTTTTAAATGACTGTTGGGTAGCAGTCTTCTGTATTTCATTTCATGATTTGTTATGTTATTTAAACCTATTGTTTTATAGGCCTATAATATTGTCAATTAATTTATCATAATTTAGGTTATTTTGCAAAATGCAGTAGAGAAAAATAAATAATAATAGGAATTATATTTTCTTCCAGAAATCTTCCTAAGGCCATATGCATTTCACTGCCAGTAGTAACAGTCGTTTATGTTATAACCAATATAGCATATTTTTCGGTTCTATCACGTGATGAGATTCTGTCATCAAACGCTGTCGCTGTTACATTTGGAGATAAAATGCTCGGAGTGATGTCATGGCTTATGCCCTTCTTCGTTGCGTGCTCAACATTTGGATCTCTAAACGGAGCAATATTTGCATCATCTCGCTTATTTTTTGTTGGTGCCCGAAATGGACATTTACCTCAGGCAATCGCTCTCATAGATATAAAACGATTTACTCCGGTTCCTTCCCTCATATTTATGGTAAGTAATAATTTAATCTCACACATTGGATGACATAAATTATTGTAATAAATTTTTAGGATTCCATTCTTATGTCCAAATTTTAAATATCTTTGGTATATATTTTCAATAGCATCTATGGCACCCTTTTTAAACTAGCCTAATTACTAGGTATGCGTAAAGAGAATTCTGCCATCCTTATTGATATTATTATATCAATTTGTATGTTCCGGATAGTTTTTTAAGAAACCGTGTACATATTTTGTTTGTTCTTCCAAAGTGTAGAACCAGTCTGCCAATAGGGATGCCAATGGTAAAGCATTAACAATGTTCAACAGTTTTGCTTGGGATATTGACGTATTTCATGTGGATGAAAGTTAGTTCAGACGAATGCTATTTTTTCAGTTAAAGTAGGCATTTCATGAGCTTACTTGGTTGACCTTTTGCAACCCTTATTGCTTGTTTTACTGTGTATTTGTTGAATTTCCAATACTTTATATTTAAATATGTTACGGTGCAAAAGCAATGAATTGATAATTTGTAAGTTTTGTACCGTATAATTATAAATAAATAAATTATAAGTTACACAAACACTGGCACTCGATTTTTTTAACCCATTCCTGCTGAACAGCCTAAATGATATCCATCACCGGATATTTCAAAAATTATTTCAGTAGAGTGATGCTGGACAAACTTATGGAGGTAATAATTTGTGAAATCAGATTATATTTTCACAAAACCTTGTGCACAAAAATTTTAGCATTGTTAACACAATTTTATTGTTTAACTGTTGTCTCAAAAGTTGAAATGTCAGCTGAGTTTAAAGCTACAGGCTGTGGCTGATTTTTTTATGTAGCGTAAAATTTGTAAAATATAGATTGTGTATTCAACTGCAACAGATTTGCAATATTTAATGTTTAAAAATTGTTTTTGTTTTTTTTGTTTCAGTGCTTGATATCACTGTCTCTGCTCATCATCCGAGATGTGTACGTATTGATAAACTACGTAAGCTTCGTGGAAGCTCTGTTCACATTGATTTCAGTATCCGGGCTCCTATGGATGAGGAGGACCAAGCCTGACTTACCTCGACCCATCAAAGTCAATATTTGTCTACCGATAATATTTTTCATCATCTGCACATTCCTTGTCACTTTCCCGTGCTACGTTTCACCCTATGAAGTCGGTGTTGGAGTAGCTTTTATTGTAGCGGGAATTCCAGTTTACTTTGTGACCATCTACTGGAAGAACAAGCCTCAGTGGCTGCTCCGAGCGAATAACTCTTTCAATCTAGCCTGCGCAAAAATGTTCATGTGTGTTCCGGAGAATAGTAAAACGCACTGACTAATTTTTTTTGGTTCGCATAAATCAAATAACTAAATTATTATCATGCCCATTTACATAAAAATCACTCACTCAAAAAACTTATGTTAATATCACTCGGCACTTTCCTGTAAGGTATATTAAACGTTTATAATATTTTTACTTTTGATTTAGTCATAATTTTGTAATATTATACTTTTATAATGTGTATCATATTTTATTCAAATATTTTGACAAAGCGAAACTAAAATACGTAATAATCTCAGGAAATAGTAAAAGCTAGTAGTAGTCAATTAATTTTATATTTATTAAAGCTACTGCATTCCATCTGTAATTTTAAATTACTTTTATTAACAATGTTTCATGTAGAACTAGAGCAAGTATCAATAACATAGTTTTCTTTGTAAACAATGGGTGCTTAACCCATATCATGGTTGTTGTGAAATACATGTTAAGTTTCGATAATCAACAATTTTTTTACATAATTTTTGTGTTTTGTTAGTATTGTATAGAATACTATCGCTTTTTTAATCTGTTCCAATCCATTGTACAGTTAACAACTACAAAAAAATGTTCATAACTAACTGATCTTTTATCTTTAATTGTTGAACATTTTGTGTTTTAAATAGTGTAGATTTTTGAAATATTTCATATCACGATTCCATGGTATATTTTTTTGATTTAACTTAGTTCAATTGTTGCATCCAAAACAATGTTTTTCCACGCTTTCTGTAAAAATAAAAAACAAAACAGCTATGCTTTTAACATAGCATATGTCATTTCATCATGATATATCAAATCTGTTTTTGTAACTATATTGATTTGTACAACATTAATCCCATAAATGTGATTTTCATTCCATCGCTATTGACTATGTCTTGCATAGAGTAGTAATTAGATTGTATAGCAGCAATTGATTTTTTTATTGTTTTAATTTGTTATTAAACACTTTGATGTATAGTGTAAGAGATATTTTACATATCTCAAAATGTTCCATTTTTTACTTTTACTTATAAAATAAACTTTCTAGACATCTGCTAACTATAAATTTAATCTCGTCAATTGTCTTATTAAAACTAGACTAGGTATTGTAATAGTGGATTATTGTTCCACTTTTGTCTCCTTTTAAGAGATGCAGAAACAACAAATTTCAGATTTAGCTGACTAAATTTCAACCAAATAAATAAAGTTAAAAACATTGTCTAAAACAAATATGTCCAAGAATAGCATTTTTTATCCAAACAAATGCAAAAAGTGATTTTGTTCAAACTCCTATTCTAATAAGACATGTTCGTAGAAAATATAAAACTATAATCTCTTTATATTACTGTTACTAGAGAGAATGAGCAAAAGTTAAAAAAACCTTAAATGCAGCGTCATCATATTATAGTTTCTATGACTCATAATTGAATCAGATTGTTGATATAATAACTCCATCAGTCTTTTCTCACGGTTGTTTTTTCGTATTCATTGATACCAATTTAAATTCATATTGATAAATCTATTTTAACCTTTCCAGGAGTATGGACGTACTAGTACGTCGGCGCGATTTTTTTGTAAAGGAGTATGGACATACTTGTCGTATATGTCGACAATTATTGTGATAATATATTCAAGTGCTATGTGTCAATGGTTTGTGATCCCTGGATTATGCATCTGGTTTTATTACGATAAAACCCTAAAAACGTGAGTTGTATTTTTTAAACTATTTTTATATCATTTCTATCATAATGATTTGATTTAAAAAAATTATAATTTTTATGTAAAAAAACTCACTCTTCACAGCAGGGTTAAAATTAATTATTATAGTTACTCCTGGAAAGGTTAACATTGAAATGATTGCTTTAAATAACGATTTCCCTATTTTTATGCCTTTAAGGAAATCAATCTCTAGATCTCTCTTTGTATTTGTGGGCTGGATGAAGTATAATCTAATATTGCTAATACTTATAGCTTTTTTGATATTTGATAGAGTTTTTAAAAATATGATGCGCATACAGCCATATTTTACATTGTGATAAAGAGCATAAAACATTTTCTAGAAGTATACAAATATATATATATATTCATCATGATTATAAAATTTGTTTGGAAGGTAATCAAATTTTTAAAGTTCTACCAACATTTTGATTTTGTATTTAAAATTAATAAATTATTCTTATGATTAGGCAAATCAGTATTTGAAATTTAAATTTTGCTATTTTTACAATAAATTTTTTTATTTTCTCCATAAAAATTAGAATGAAAAATACATTATGCTAAGAATAATTTTTCCAAAAACACTGTTACTTCATCTTTATTTAAGGGAGTTTTCAGTAATTTTCTATGAATCTCATTGTGTTTATGTCTTCCAAAAAACAATTTTGTCTAATATTAGCAACACAATCATAGTTAATATGAAATTCCAGGTTGCCATAATCTTATATTAATTATAATTTTGCTTTGATATTTAATAACATCGGCATTGAAATCAAATATAAAATTTAATATTCACTTGCTAACAGCAAATCTTTTTACCTATTCATGTTATTTGACTGGTAATATTAATTTTATAAAACAATACATTTATGAATACCTACCCAGTAAGAAAACATCACTAAGAGTTGTATTAAATTTCAAAATATAATCTTACATATGCACCCAAGCTTATTTTATATGCTCTCTCCTAGTTAAATGAGGATTTCTTATGCTGACAACCAAAATATTTTCGGTTTAATGACAAAATTCTATAACTTTTAAGGTATTATTAAAAAAAATAAGATAAATCTTGTATTCTAGTTATTGTTTCGAAGTTGAAAATTTCATGCGTAGTTTATTTAGGTATTCCTTTCCAAGGAAATAATACAAAAATTTATTTATTCAATTTCCTCGAATATTGGAATAAAAATATTTTTCTAAAGTGATTTCAGATTGGAATATTTGTTCAAAAATTTGGAAAGGCAGAAAACTGCCCTTATTTTTACTCCGTCATTTCTTTTTGAAAGTATAACATACGCTTGATATTATTATTTAGATAAAATAAATTGACCTTGTGATTTCACACGGTACAGTTGGTGTATTTTAAAACTGAAGTTGAGAACTTTTTTCATTCTACATTTCACATCGTTTCACATCACAATCAGTCGTGTATTTGGGATAATGGACAAAACTGAGGACAATATTTTTGTCTGAATAATTTAATTATATCCTATGCTTCTTACACCCTTGTCTACACTGCCACGCATTCACAGTTGTCATATATTTTTAAGTGTCTTGATTTCTTGTTAAATTTAATTTAATATTAAGTTGAATAAAAATAAAGAAACCTAAATCAATCAAAATAATGTAGCTTCCATTCCGCAGCTAAATTATTTTACTCTTTCTTTTATTTTTCTCCTGAGAAACTTTCGATATATTCTTTTAACGTAAATAATATTTAGAAGTGTTCTTACATGTTTGATCTATACATTGTTACGGAAACTGTGTATTACATGGCTGTATAATGTCTAAATTAATAAAATGTTTATTGTTAAATGAATTGGCAATAGTTCTGATGAAGGCGTAAACCAAAATAGCTTTCAAATAAATATCATAAATTCTGTGGAACTAAAATAGATTGCTATTTTTTCACCGTGTTTATCATGTTTGTTAGGGTGTAATTGCTTTGAAGAATACATAGAATATGAGTCACTTCAGTGGGAGTCAAATACTTTCAATTTAATCTGTATTAATGTGTAATAAAGGAGAATGTCTCGTATTTCGATTCTAACAGTATTCTCTGCAAGACATTTGTTTTAATATTTTGCTTGTTGTTGATAAAGCGGTGTGACAGTTAGAAAATAAATGATTTGTGTTCAGTTATTTTGGAGTATAATATGTTTTTCTTCGTTCCAACAAAGCAGTGTGAAAGTAACAAGTGATTTATAATATTTCCATTAAAGGGATCAGAGGCGCAGATTTTTATTTTGATTACATCTGCCTTATTGTTTATTTCACGATAAGATTCAATAACACAGTGTCTTAGATATGTATAATTTTTAGTAAGGAATATTTCATGAAGACTTGTCATAATATTATGTGCATTTTTAAGAATAAAGTTCACTATATTAGTTCCTATAACTTTATATGAAAACCTAGTCTTTTAATTTGATTATAGGCACTTGTTATAAGATTATAAAGTATGATATGTATAAGTCTAATAAGTTTGCCTGCCTTAAACTATAATAAAATCATTATTCTAATTTTATGAATACATTTTTTTGTGACAAAATATGGTTGTTTTATTTTATAATCTGACATGACAGAAATAGACATAGACAAATCATGATAAGGTTATCGTCTGTTATACAGAACTCGGAATACCTTGGTGGAATCGAGGGAAGTAGCTTTCATAATTAAAATAGTATATATTTCAAATCCATGGAATTTTGTAACACTCAGGCATCAACTTCATAAACCCTTTTCTGCTCACCAAACGAGATTAATTCAATTTCCCTCAAAATTTTGAAAATAAGATAGGCAGTGATATGAGTGAACATTTAAATGGAATACATTATTATTTGATTATTCATTAATGCCAAATATCTGATGATTTGAACCAATGCAGAGAAAAGGATAATTATGTTTTATGCCAACCGGCTACTCAATTTATAATTAGGAATAGATTGAGGGAGGCCAGTTTGTATCTAAAAACATTATTAGAATGAATTTCGGAATCGACAACTGTTTACATTTTAACTGCCTCTTAGGTATTCATATGGCGGTTTGCAGCAGGCAGGAATTTCTTAAAAATCAAAACCTGATAAACTTTTTGGAAATATAATAACCGTACATGTGACAGTAAGACACCAAATAAATACACAGTGAGTCATTTGCGCCTCTATAAAAAAGCGTCTCAATTTCTTACAAACAATTAGGGCTGACACCGTAGCTTATAGAAGATATGGGATATTGAAGCCCTGACAATTAGAAATAAAATCTGTAATCCCTAAAAGGAAGGAAAAATAATACCCGAAATATCTAAGAGCGCAAGAGAAGATGCAAACTATTTCTGTAGAAAGATGCAGTTCAGTTCATAACAAAGCTTTTTTTTTAAATCCATATGAAGTCCAATATTCTCACAATTTTTTGGGTATTTAAACATGGTTTTAAAAGATGTCACCATACAGTCAATATGAACTAGATATTGAAAATTTAATCATGACAAATTTAAACATCAAGTCTTTGCTAGATTATAAGCTTGGGGTTCTGGAACGTGTTGACACTCTTATGGCAGTCATCTGTTTCAAATTATTGAATAATTTTGGTGTTAAACAATTTTACAGAGAACAAATCAGTCAATTAACTTGCACATGATAGTTTTAACACTGTCAATACTCATATATTTTTGAGTATCAGCTATCTACATACACCCAGTCCTTTTTTTACGCGAATTCGATTATATGCGATTTGTTTGGACGGCACCGTTACATTTTTTTAAGCGCTTCACTCATTTTTACGCGATTTTTTCCCCAAATTTGTTTTAAAGAAGAATTTCATATATGATGCTAGGCATGTACATTTCATTATTTTTTTAAATAAAAAAAATATGTGTATTTTTAAAATTGAATTTTGTAAAGTATTCCATTTTTTTAAATACGCATACAATTGCCAAATGTTGACAAGTGTATCGGATATAATGCAATGCTTAAAATCATGGGATGTGCGTCTGCTCTTAAACTTGTTTAAACACAATGCATTTATTAAATTCGTTGAATACCATTTTCTCGGCCATAAATTTTACCACTTTGAATTATTATGTCAAATAAATGCCCTCCAATGACGTTCAAATATTTTAATTGTTATATAATAAATGCGAACCGAAGATAATATTACTCTTGAAGTAAAAAGCATTTAAAAATAAAATAATTTACATTTGCATGAGTATTTAAAAAAAGACAGTTTTAACTTGGCTTTCATACATAAAGGTCGAGATTCCTGATTTATCCTGCTAAACAGGCGCTGTTCTTCAATTACAACTTAATTAATCCAACATTTCTCACTTCTTCATGTGACTCTGGAATACTTATGTTAAAGATTTTAGTTAACAAATATTATTATATTACTGGGGGTCAAAACATATTTATATTTTTTTTAGTTTTTGATCCTTCGAAATGGCTAATAATAAAACGATAAGAGCAAAGGAATCTCGTTTGAAACAAAAATTTAAGTTTTGAAAAAAAATCTAAAAGAAGGCTTTGGTCCCACTAAAGTATATATAATACTTGGATTTTTTTTTTGACAAACGATCCCGATACTAAGCGTGCTAGAAAATTTCAAATTGAATCAAGACTGTATGATGAACTACACCGAACATTATAAAGAATTACAGTCAACGAAAATGTAGAAAACAACCCAAAAACTTATAACGGAATTTATTTAAAAAAAAAAATCACCTGTGGAAATAACAAAATAAATCCAATGTATCAAGAATCTCCGAGCAAAATTCAGATTCATACTAAATTCAATACTTTCGTTCAAAAAATCGCAACCGAAAGTGACAGCAGCGAATAATTCATATAACTAAAAAAAAAATTTTTTTATAGTCTCATTATATTTTTATAAGCAATAAAAACATGAAAATATATTTTTTTTTTTGCACGAATTTTAAAGAGCAAATTTTGGTTTGGTATGTCTCTGGTACTTTTTTACGCGATATTTTAATTTTTGGAACCAATTTATCGAATTACATGAAAGTTGTGATTTTTTTACGCAATTTTTTTTACGCGCCGTTTTCTGGAACCAATGTATCGCGTAAAAAAAGGACTGGGTGTACAATTAGCCATTTCAACAGATGTCAAAACAGCAGTCAAATGGTTTTAATGGCTAATGCAATAGGCTTTAAGTATAAGCCACTGTTCATGTCACTTCATTGATGAAACCCTTTGATATATGAGTTGGGTTACAGATGCAAGATTTACTGGTACAAAAATAAAAACTTAAGACTGCTGTAGGTTTTCAATATGCTTTCATTTGGAATGAAAATTGATATTTTCTATAATAAAAACGGCATCATGGTAGGGACTCTCGATCTTTTTTGAGTCAATTTTAGAATAAACAGCTTTGGCATGTAATGGAGTGTGCAAATTGGCAGGGGCAATAGACTCGGGTTTTCAAAAAATTTTGACTTCATGTGTGAGTTTGAACAACCCATTAGGAACCTTGTAAGAGATAGCCAGAATAAAATGAAGACGTATCATCTCTTCAAAACTTTGAAAGTTCTCAAAACTATAGCCACTAATTGTTTACCCCTGAAGATACAGTGATAGGAGGCAGCCATTTACTTTTCTCAGTCTAATCGTCTATGTAAAAATAGCACCTTATTAGAATTTGACATAATTTCAATTCAAATAAAAAACAGACAGTTCAACCCCAAAACGTCAACCTTTACTAAAATAGATGATATGACAAGGTAGATTGTTTTTATTTGGATAGTTCTAACCCAATTATAATAAATGATTTATAAATTTGAATTTGACTTTATTTAGCAAATAGCAAAAAAGGTTTTTATTAAATCATTAATAATAAAAGAATTAAGACTCTAAACCTTTTTTATTCATTCCCATTATTTATAAATTCGGATGGTATATTAAAACCTTTTGTAATAAGAGAATATATTCAGTAATGAAAATCGTTGAGAAGAGAAGAAGTTAATTAAAGAAAAAAATGTTATAAATTTCATAATCATCCACTTTTCGATTATATTTGTTTCCACCTAAATATCAAATATCGTTTTTTATAGATACACGCTAATCTTGTTTCACAGCAGATTAGATAATTAACCACTAACGAGGGACTAGTATCGTCACTGGTTTGAATATTCCGGGATTGTGAGACTTTATCACTTCTCAAAACAAAAGTCAAAGATCGACGCAAAGAATATAAGAAGTCGGAAATTCTATTTTATCAAAAAATAATAATGAGCAAAACACTAATTGGAACGAAAAAGACTTTGGGAATCGACTTATTTACCAATTTTCAATAACTTGTTTAAACAATAATTTAGCAATTCCATTTTGTTGAAAATCGATGGCTCGACGAAAGCATTTATCATTATTTCCATCATCATCTTCATCATTAATCATTTTTTACAATGTTTACTTACAATTTTCACGATGAATATTAAAAAAATATGCATTTTTGTAGCGATGCGTCTAAGCCAATTGGGATAAAAATAATCTATAATTACTTGGCCGGTATCTAATTTTTTGGTGGTACAAACATTACAGAAATCGTCAGCAAAAAAATCATAACACGTTCACGTAAAAAATAACAAATGGTCAGTAAGAAAATATTAACAGTAAGTAAATATTTAACATCTGCCAGTATATTATTGATCAATAGTTAATTCAAGTTAAGAAAGATTCCATATTTGATAAAAACAAAAGCGGTCAATCTAATACTAGGAAATTATTTGAATACTGACTGACTTTACATACAATTTATTATTTATTCAAACTACTGACAACGATTTGGATTCAATACTGACTCTTTGAGTAGTTGCCAATTGAAAAAAAAACTGCTGTCAATCTTTAAGCCTATATTATTTGATATACCTCATATAGCGTTTCTCTGTCGAGACATTATAATTCAATTCATGTATACAGTGAAACCTCGATTTTACGTTTTCCAAGGGACCCTGAAAAAATAGCGGTAAATGCGGGAAACGGTGAATGCGGGAAAGCTTCAAATAAGAATAAACAAGTAAAATCGTAAAAAACATTTATTTATTAGTTACTTGTACATACTGTATATAAAATTTATTTTTAAAAAAAGTCCTTGTTAGTTGTTTATGTTAGTTTGCTTCTTTGTTATTTGGCACTTTAATCGGATCAAAGATTTGTTACTAAACTTGCGACTAAAAGTTTGTATGTACAGGAATCATTATTACTATGAATTTTAAACAATAATACGCGTGTGGTGGATTTCAATCCAAAAAATAGCACATGCGTCCAATGCGTTACGTCTAACATGTACAGCGGATTCCAACATGTCTAGACATAACACCTGCACTCGGCTGTGTCAAACTTGCTTGTCGAGATACGGAGAAATATGCAATACAAACGGTCAATCGGGATAATATTTGTGACGGGACCAAAATATTTAGACGGGAATCGGGAAACGGTCAATGCGGGATTATTTAACATTTTTCTTATGGGAGTTTGACGGGACTATGAAAAATAAGTGTTCCAGCCGGGAAAACGTATTATACGAGAACGGTTGACCGATGTTCCACTGTATATTAATTTTCAAGTATAGAAAAAGCTCTCCATTTTTATATTTCGAACTAGTATAATTTGCATTATCATTTGATCCATAAAGCTCGTTTATTGATGAAAAGACAATTTAAAAATTTTATATTTCAGATTATTGAAAGGAGCGACATTAGTTTTAAAAAATTCGTGAGATATTACACAATAATTTCATCAAATTACAGTTTCTAGATAAATGTATGGATTTGCGTACTATTTTTTTAATTCATTGATTAAAGCGTCACTGAAGTGGATCTGTCAATGTATTACTATGTATGACATATATGTACCTGTAAAATTTATACATGTCATGGTTACGAATTGTCTATACAAATATTACAACCAGACAAATCATTGAGATATGACAAAATGTAATAATCGATATCCGATTATCAGAAAAGTTGACTTATAATATGTTTTTCGTATTCGATGACATAGAAAAAATTGTACTACGAATCGAAACACAGGTATGTGATATTTCGATTGATTCTATCGATCGAATTAGATTTGTCATTTGGGCATATTATTGTTGACAATAATAAATTATCATGAACGGTCCGCAACCTGAGGCACGACCAAAATGACCTTCAACCGACACAATAAAACGTTTGGTAATTTAACATCCATATCCACTCCCAGTGTGGTGCATATGGCTACCTAATAGAGGCATTTTAACAGAAACTTTTTTTTACGAAATCTGGGTTTTAATAATTGGCGGGAATAAATTTCAGACATTACAGATTCACAGAGACTGAATAAATATCAATTTATCAAAAAATACTTTCCGATATTTGAATCCGTGACCACTGTGCCGTTGGCCACTTGACCCGGCTATAATAACATATATTAAATAATTATATTCATCAGCCGTTAATAAAATGTCTATTTGGGTCGCATGGATGGGTGAGAGCTTTTAGACATCGCAAACACCCATGCCTTCGAACATAATTCATTTATCGATCGTAATAAAACACTGTTATTCTGGGACTCGAATCCATGACGTCCGTCAAATGAGTACTCGAATTTGTCCACTATTGATTTGCTAGATAATCTATATAAGTTTAAATAGGTTCATACGGCGGTTACCCATCTAATCTGTGTTATGCAAATATATACAGTGCCACATTTAGGCATTTTAAGCTGATGCTATGCAAGTGTGCTGACAACTATTGTTTCACTGTAAAAGAAAAAAACAAATAATTTGTCACTTACATCAATTGCCAACGTTCATAGCCATTCTATCAAATGAAAAGCACAATCTGATGTAATTTTTGACTGTACCCTTTTGACAAATGTATTTTTGTTTATGTGAAAGTTTTGGTGTGTCGTGTAGGAGAAAAGGTTATGAAGCACTGAAATAAAGAATCAACGTTTCTAGAGAAATAAACATGACAGTTTCGAAGAATTGGGCATCCAGTGATTTCAAAACTTCTAGCAGTGTATGTTTATAATATGCGTTTGGTGCTTTAATTTATTAAACATTTATGAATACAAGTACAAGAAATAAAACATTTATTTTAAATATGGCGAAGCTGATAAATAACTAAAAAAATCATCAAATAATTATGTCTAAGTAGCGGGTGTGCCAAGTATAAAAATATACGTAATATATTGTTTCAAAAAATTCGCAGATCCAATTGAAAAATGTCTACAATCCAAGTTATAATAGACCAAGGCATACTCAAGGGCAGAGTTATCACTACCAACAATGGATGCACTTATAACAATTTCCGAGGAATCCCCTACGCCAAACCACCATTAGGTGAATTGAGATTTCAAGTAAGTAGTCCTATCCTTCATATATTTGGCGGACTCCGCAGCTTTGTGACCATTCATTTTTAAAATAAAATTAAAAGAGCCAGCGCACTTTCTACGTTGTTGATTTTATATCACAACTCGATCCTGCTGTATGTGCAACTTTTACGACGCACACGGGGGGTATTTTTTAAGGGCTGGCCAAAACCAATAATTTGTAAATAGAACTGCATTACGTAAGAATAAAAAGGCTGTATTCATGTGCATTAAATTAGAGATTGACCAATCAATCTGGTAAATTGTTCATGGAGATATTCTTAAATAGCATATAATCGAAATAGTACTCAGAGACGCTCGTTTTTCACGGCTTCAACTCAAACTTCACAGTCCTGATTGAAGCATTAGATAAATTTCAAGCCTAAGGTGATGTCTATTCATTTATTAATATTTTTTTAATGCCCTCCGGACCTCATCCCATTTCAATATCTTTTTAACTTTTAGTGGCCTCATAGTAAAATTGTGTCAAAAATTGCCTCCCCTGCAATCTATGGCTTTAAATTACACATATATGTATTAGTCGAAACTGCTTAAACTTGGTCAATGGTTGGCTCTCGTTGATGGGATTTGTCCAGCAGATTATCATATCTCTTGCCCTTATCTTTGAACTATTGGCAAGCTTTTCAACTAATTGTATACTTTTTAATCAACTAATGAAAGATTTGTTTTTTTTCAGGATCCTCAACCTGCTGAAGCATGGACTGGTATTTACGATGCAACGAAAGAAAGAGAGATCAACTCTCAGATAGATATGCTGTTCTCAAATGCATATGCAGGTAGTGAAGACAGTCTCCACCTTAATGTTTCTGTACCACAAAGAGAATCTTCCAGTGGACCGCTTCCTGTTATGTTCTGGATTCATGGCGGAGGATTTTCAGCGGGTGCAGGCAGTGACCTCTTCTATGGACCTGATTATTTGGTTGAAAGAAACGTGATAGTTGTGACTATAAATTACAGACTGGGTCCTCTTGGCTATCTTTGCCTGAATACAAAAGATAATCCGGGAAATGCTGGTATGAAAGATCAAGTGATGGCTTTGAAATGGGTGAAAAACAATATTGGAAAATTCGGAGGTGATCCTGATAACATTACCATATTTGGAGAAAGTGCCGGTGGAGTATCTGTTCATAGCCACGTTGTATCACCTATGTCAGCTGGGTTATTTAATAAAGCCATAATACAGTCCGGTTGTTGCCTCAATGACTGGTCTATGCAACCAAACCCAGAAAAAATAGCATTAATGTTGGCTGAAAAGCTTGGTATGAAATCAACTAATAAAGAAGAAGTCCTCCAATTTTTGAAAAATGTACCCGTTGAAGATCTTGTCAAAGTATCCATTCATCCAGATTTCACAGCGGTAACTTCAGGAATCGATCTGCCGTTCGCTCCTGTCATTGAAAAGGAGCACTTGGCTAAAGAATCTTTTTTCAATCAGTGTCCCAAGAAACTAATGGAAATCGGCAAATACAATAAGGTTCCAACAATTGTTGGAGTTACATCTAAGGAAGGAGTTTTACTCTATTATAAAGCCTTGTCGACCGGCTTAGAGAACCCATCATTGGAAAAGCTCATACCAGATTTCAAAATGTTTTTATCACCAGATGTACAAAGCTCTCTCGGTCCAGTTAAATCCGAAGAAATCGCGGCTAAAATCAAAAGCTTCTATTTCTCAACAGAAGACAATCTTTTTGAAAATTATGTTGATATAATGTCTGATGCGGCATTTATTAAAGAAACTAATTCATGTGTCAAATTACTGAGCAAATATTCACCCCCAACCTATTACTACACATTTGCGTACAAAGGCGGGTTGAATTTTTTCAAATTTTTTGCTAAATTTGAATACAGCGGCGCTGCACACGGAGACGAGTTAGGGTACTTGTTTAAAGCTTCAATTCCAAACACGGAAGAAGTCGTTCCCACTGAGACTGATGTTTGTGTAATCAATAATACTTCAGATATGTGGACAAATTTTGCTAAATTTGGGTATGTACATTTTTAAATATTTTTATAACGTTTCGTCAGTTATGAACTCAAAAACATTGAAAATGTTGGTCACAGTCAATATTGAAATATTTAAACTTTGCCTAGCAATAATGTTGTTGATAGTATTATATAATGTCGGATTAATTGGCTAAATGTTATGGTTCTGTCACAAAGTTTACTCGAATTGATTGTTTTTATGGAACATTTGTCGTAGCGTTTGTTTCCGTTCAACATACAGTTGTCTCACCGCAAATTTATCTCAATGTTGCATGTTAGCATATATAGTGACACCATTCAAACACTATCTTAAATAGGGGCTATATGTCGGTAAGAGCAGTCTTATAGTTATGACAACTTCTTCACATTGTTGATGATGACTCACTGAGCAACTATGTACAGTTGGTGCTCCTATTTGTCTTGTGTATGGCATCATGAATTATCCTATAAAATAATCTATCACTCAAAAGGTTTTCACAAAATAATCAGTTCTTTGAAGTCATTCAAATCATTGTTCAACTGCCCATAAAAATCTTTCTACTGCATTGTTTTTAATAATTGTATTTAATTCGTCGACAACATTATAAAATGATAAAAATAACAAAATTTTAAAATACTTTCTTTTATATATGGATGATGATTGCCATATCGGCTTACACCATTTACGATGATGTTTTAAGCGGAAAATCTTTAACAATCATTTAAAAAACATTCGAATTGTTGATAGAAATATTTTTTCTTGAATGAAAATTAAACTTTCATTTAATTTTACAATGAATGGGTAGAACAGTAATATAATTAGAAACAAGTGAACAAGTCAGATTTTCATTAAAATGTATATACATATTTGATATTGAAGAATATTGATCCATTCGTCTAATATTCTATTTGAGTATAATAATATAATGTAAATGAATACAAACATCATTTTATCATAGTCTTGATTGAAAGTGTGAAGTCGAAACAGACAAATAATATTTGACAATTTATCTGGAAAAACATACATAATAACATATATTTTTCTTTCCAATTAACTTTCTATTGCATCATATTGCAGATCGAATCTCCTCAAAAATATTCGTGTGGTACATTTATTTAGTTATAACATCAACAGTAAAGAATATTTGAATATTACAGTAATAAAGTCATCAACAGTTATCCTAAATATATATAATTTGAATTATTGAATTGTGATGAATTTAATGTTTTTTTCACAACTGTTTTCGTGTTTTGATCTATTTTTATTTTAGTAACCCAACTTCCAAGCTGTCTGAAAACGTTGATGTGATTTGGAAGCCAGCAACCGCGGAAGAAATGAACTGCCTTGTGATAAATGATACCAATAAGTTAATCCAAAATTCTTTCGGCGACCGGCTTCAGTTTTGGGATGATTTATTAAAAAATTAAGTGATTTGCAACACATTAATTTTAAATTATGAAGAATCTGTTGATTTTTGAAAATGTCATGCCAAAATTATACAATTAATATTTTGAATCTCTTAGGAAGTGAAAAAAATAGTTTAGAAGTATTTTGTTTTAATACCGTTAGTATGTAGATTAAAAAATATGTTTTGTTGCTTATCCACCGTTTAGTTTGCACTATCTATACTTCTATTAACAAATAATACAAAAATAATGCTTGATAATTTAGTTTTGTCAATATTCACTATTGCTTAAATAGGGCTAAAATAACGTTATTTTTAAGCATATAATTGCAATCACTTTAAGAGTCACTTCTTGATGGAAAGACATCATATTTTAATCGATAAAAACACATTTTAGTATTATTTCCACAATATATTTTATGATCAGGATCATCGCTGTCGATAATTAAAATATTATATATTACAAAAAAATATATATCGACACGTCCTTTGACCGCTAGTCCATAATTTATTCGACAAAACTGTATTTTTTGAATTGGAATATATTTTTTATATATTTGCAAGACTGCCTATGTGCTCATCGATTTCATGAACCGTGCAGCACTTGAGTGTGCTTTTGTCAAATTCATGCCCTCATCACTAGTAAAGTTATTACAAACTAAAAAACGAACATACTTTAATGATTTTGAATTTTATTATCCATTTTTAAAGATTAACTAGCATTTTATTTAAAAAATATACATCTTCATTTATATGAACACAATTTCATTTTTCATTAAATTATTATTTTAGGAATCCAACTGCAAAACTGTCCGAGATTAGGAAGCCAGAAACAGAAGGACAGAATAGTCATAGGATAAATAATACAAATAAATTAATTCAAAATCCATTCGCTGAAAAAATGCAGTTCTGGGAAGACTTATCAAAAAATTAAGTATTAAAATTGCCATATATTTTTTTAAGATGGCATTTAATTTATCAATATAATAATTATTGTGGAACTAAGTACTTCGATGTTTTTTTAATTTTATTATTTCAATAATAATTTAGCATAGTAACAGTTTTAGTAATTTTTATTAGTTTTAATTTTAAGATGACAGAAATATTGATTGTAAATGTATTGTATTAAAAAAATAAAAAGTATATTTGTCCAAAATGGCTTAATTTTAAAGCAGTTCTGCGAATACTAAATTCTCGCTGGTACACGTCATAGAGGACTCGGACTTAATGGATCAAAATTGAAAAGACAGCTTGGCCACTGATGACCATATTTATTGTGGATTGAGTAGATGAATGTAACTATGGAAAGCTAGTGGGTAGTGAGAGGAATGCAATAATACCGGCAAGGAATAGAATGTCAAAAATTTTACCATGGAAACGTTATAAAGGAATCACATAATATAAATTCAAACTCAGCGCCTACGTGTTTGCATCTTTGTAGTAAGGGTCGCAGGATGACGGCTTTGAAACAGCTGGAAATCAATAGACATCAATTATCACAAAGGACTCTTAACGAATAAACTAAGATATGTCTATCGCCATAGCTTAACCCTCCCGTTCCCGACCATTTCCGTGCCATATGTAAACTTATTGATATAGCCGCCTTTTTAGTGTCATTTACAATTTTTTGTGTTATTTCGATCAAGAAACAAGCTAGGTCGTTGAAACAGGAGAGAAGATGTATTGTGTACCTTTTCTACACAGCTATATATAGATAAGCAAATGTTAGTTTAAGCATAGTTCTGACGATGGCGTGAGCCAAAATAGCTATCAACTACATTTAAAAAAACAATTTTGTGGAACTAAAATACATTGCTATTTTTTTCACCGTGTTATAATGGAGTTCGACCAAGTGAATGCCAATTCTATCAATAAATTTGCTTAATCCGCAAGAATAAAAAAAACTTTGATAATTATTGTTTTTTATGCTAAGAATAGAAATAAAGCTAAAATAATACCAACAAATAAATTTGAATAAAATGAGATTTTGTATTGACAAGCAAGCGAATGTACTCCACGCCATACCATGCCAATGCACTAACAAATATCTTAACATTTGATTGATTAAATTTATTATGATCAAAAATTTGATAACATAAATTTACAAACTTCTTTAAGCTCCCCTCTTCCCTTTTTGTTAACAAAATAATGGACGTCCTCATAGAATTATTAATTAGAGATCTTGAAATGGAATTTGCGACATGATTTGACACGAAAAATTTGAAAACCAACTTAACAAATCAGCATCAATTCCTTTTCCATAATTAGATACACAAACAGATCATAATATATTGTGACAGTGTATGCTTTTCATAGGGACTATCTTCCCGTTTTCTTTTAGATCGTTTTGTAAAAATGTTGAAAAATCTTTCTTAAAATGAGGCGATCTTTTCTTCTTTATAGCTCTACCACTACACACATGTATAATCTACGTGCCTATAAGCTCATTGGATTTTTAAAAGGTATGTTTTCCAAGTATTTTAGTGAGTTGTGAGTTAAACCACTTAAGGAAAAGACAGTAACGAAATGTAAATTTACTACAGTAAATAAAAACACGATAGAGTCGCCATCTTCAATTGAAATAACCAGATTTATCACTAATGGTACCCAAAATTGTTTCTGCTATTTGTGTTCTCGTCGTTTAACAAATTTAAGCCAATCATCAGACGGGATTTTTTTACAACATTTTTATCTTATTTAACAATATTAATAGGCAATAAGTTCTTTGCCGTGACGTAAGTACTTACTCACACTGTTTTTTCGACAGTCTACCAAACACACTACGAAAATAGAAAAGATAATTGTTAAAAAAAGTATGGACTTTTTAAGAATTTGGACGGAAAATTTTACGAATTAAATTATCAGCCGAAAACAAATGACTGTTTCTAGTCTAAAAAATTAACAAGAATCTGCCATGAAGAATCCAAATTTTATACACAGATGCCGCACATGCCAATTCTTTTGATTGCACCATCTCCATAATTAACATAC
The DNA here is from genome assembly GCA_028555115.1 of Himalopsyche japonica. NCBI lineage: Eukaryota > Metazoa > Arthropoda > Insecta > Trichoptera > Rhyacophilidae > Himalopsyche > Himalopsyche japonica. The sequence continues at coordinate 532,528 of JAHFWJ010000491.1, read as the reverse complement.
TGCATTCCATCCAAAGCACTGGTAATCTAATAAAAATTCTCTAGAAAAGAAAAAAATTGTGAATTATAAAGCAAGCTTCCCTAAAAAAGAAACTCAGAGAATGATAAGCATTTTCGAGACGGTTTTCAAATGAACAAATTTGTACAATATGTTGCATTTAAACCTTTCGACTCTTCAATGAAGCATGTAATATTATGTTCGTTACACAAATATATTGTACAGCAAGAAGTCTCTTAAGAAATTGAAAAAGATATGGGGAAATTCTAAGAATGCTGTGCTGTTAAAACTCGCAATTTTCTTGGTAATGTAATAAATTACAATTGGTACCCGTTTACCTGTTGCCAGTGCGACGTGTTCAGACATTGAACTTGTTTTTAAGTCGTTCGTTTTCAAGAGATCGCTTGCAAAAATTGCGTTGTTTATCTGGACTTACAGTACCTACCTACTATTCTTCACATTTTATAGGTGTAATGAGCATTTCATTTTGAGATACATATTGAACATGGTTTCAATAAATGAGATGTCAACTATGATATATTGTAGTGCATATCTCATGCAAGCAATTGTTACGGTAGGTTCTCAAGTTTTGGAAGGTGATCTGAATAAAAAATACAATAGTTAAAAATATTTGGTCACTCATAAAACTAATCGAATTGTATTAACGTTGTAGTTAATGTTGTACTTGTTATTGGTATGTATACATATGCCTAGAAAATTTCCAATGCATTTATTATTTATGAAATAAAATATATAATTGGGGTGCATTCAATTATTAGCCAGCACGTGCTTAAACTATTGCAAATATGGCCAACTTTGCAACCTTTGTATTATTCGCAAAATACTTTTAACGAGTGACAACTCTTTTATATACATGTATACTTTACTATACTTGCAGCAGATGAAATAAATTGATTGAAAAAGATATATGAGTTTAATGAATAGTATCATTTTCTCCCAGTAGAAAAGATAGCTATTTCGTCATATAATAGTTCATGTTTGTTTCGACTCCATAATATCAGCTAATGCAACTCTAAAAAAATGTTTCATTGTCTATGAATCATGTTAACAATATGTTTTTAGCATAGTATTTCAGTGAAGCACATTGTTACGATCGTTTAAGATAAGTTTTTTTCTATATTTGATCGCATATAAAATTCTATATATTGGAAAACGTGTTTTTCGTTTTTGTGAGATTTTAATCAGGAGTATTATTTGTAATTTTTGATTTTATCTCGCATTTTTGTACGTATTTTCCGCCGTTTCGAATGAAAACCATTAAAACAATAGACTGGTCAAGAAGGTAACATTTTATTTTGTAAATTAATGGTGATTTTTAACTTTGAATTATAACAAAACCTTTTCATGACACGATCCCTAAATCTGAAAAAATACTCCACACCACCACTGACTAACGTACATATGGAAAATATTTATTTGTGGCCACAGTTTGGGAAATACAAAAATACGTGATGAAATATTATCATCGGTAGTGAAAAACGTATCATCAAGAAGAGCAAATGATTGACGCCAAAAAATAATGCTTAGAAATTTTATTTTATATGTCCTGATTTTATTTAATTGTTTTGAAAAAGAAGGATGTCATCGGATTTTCTAAATTGATCGAAATACCACTTAAAATATGAAAAAGTATACCTTTATATCATTGATTTACCATCTATACTCTATATAACATACTAACGCGAAAGTTTGTTTTCTGTGAATAATTGAATGGTGTCTACAAATTGGTTAACGAAAGTCAGCAATGGGAACAGAAATTATTTGTATATATAATTTAAAATATTAATTAGTCCGATATAAAAAGTCTTACAAATAGCACGCAAAAATTTGAGTTTTATAAAAAACATTTTTTTATTATACTTATCACTCTTTGGTAAGTTTGTTTTATATTAGCGTTATCATTAATATTATGGTTTCCTAAATATTAAAGTCAAACACTTTGAAATAAAGCATACCTTATTATTGTACGTCAATCAAATCTTGTTTGCCATTCATAGTTTAGTATTGAATTATTAAAGAATGCTCTGTTTGATCGAATTTTTCAATTAACAAATGAGATCTACACCAACTCTGCTAGATGGATTAGGTGCTAACGAAGTACATAGTTTAGAAATACAGTATAATAACAATAAACAAGATACGGTGGCCATACAAAACAGAATAGGGAAAAATAATACTTCTGTTGTAAATATAGACGTGCTGTCACTGAATAATTTTATCATAAAAACTTACAGATGATTTTTTTCCTGAATATTATTACTCTCGTGTTTTTTGAATAGTTGTCCGATTTAAAATGAACAATTCAAAATAATTGAATAATAAATATTGTATTATTTTATATATTAACCTAATCAACCAATTTCACAACTGCCTGTAATATGCACAGTTGTAATTGATCAAACAAAATCACAATTTTAAATATATTATCTTTGAAATATAATTGTTACTGATAAAATTTAGATAACAAGCAGACACCATAAAAAAGCATTTTGCTTCAAGTAAATGCAACCAACATCAATACTGTCCTAAACAATAATTGGTGTTTTTAATTTTTTATTGTTTATTACGTATTAGTAGTATATTATAATTATTTTTTCTTGAGACTCTTACGAGAAATGGTGTTTTGAAAAAATCACGTTCTAAAGGTGTTATTTATTTCAGACAATATTTCTATGAGTCAATACTTTTTATGCAGTTTACCCTCTGATAAAATTTTAAAGTGTTAACTGTCACTTCTCGGTAGAAATTCATTATATATTTTAAAAATTTTAAGTACTATTTGGACGTTTAATATTTTTATGATCGGGACTGGTTTTGCTCATCGCTGAATAAGTTGATAATGCTCGCTCGATAATGTTTTTTTTTTATTATTTTAAAACCGAATAAAACATTTTTTTGTCATCAAGCAGAATATATTAATGACCATCCTAAAAATATAACTTCGCCGTGTATTAAATTGGACATTAACATACGTAACGTGGGCACCACTGGTATGTTATGTAGGTACCTAGGTTAACATTTCTATATATACATCGACCATTTGCTTTAGCTGAAAGTTCGCTAAGCTTGCCACTAGTTCATTCAAACTCTTCCACCTCCTCGCTCTACATGTAGGCACGGAAATTTATCATACTTCAGAATAAAATTCATATCGCTCGAGCGGTTAGTGCGGTGTCAGTCGAACCAGATTATCGCCGACAGTCGACTCTTCTCTAGTGCATCGAAGTGTTTCATATTCTCATCGTTATTGTTTAATAGCTGTCAACACCGAATTAATTGTAAGTATGATATCATGCATAATGAAAAACGATTTTGAATTGGTTACCGCTATCCGGCTCATTCCTAACCTACAACTTTGCAAATTTATATTATAATACAGCGGAAAATTAATGTTGTCAAAAGTTTCCAATTTTTCATTCATTTGTTTTGACTACAGATTGTATGTCTTGATTTTTTATATTATCCGATTATTTTATTATCGTTGATTTACATGTTATAACTATATATAATTTAGCTCAAAATTTACTTATATTCTAACACACATAATAAATATTTTCGTTTGTACATTTATGGTGGTTGCCTTATAGAAATTCATTTTCAATGTAATTTTTTCGAGTTATAACTGTTTTTACATTCTAAAACAATATTTGTTAAATGATACATTAAACATCATACAAGAAACAGATAAGAAGTGCTATCATTTTTACAAAGAAAATTATATCATTACGAGCTGTCAATTCTAAATAAAATGATATTTATTATCAAACAAATTAGATTAGACTACATATTCCTGTTAATATATTATATTATATATTAATATTATGCGATAAAATATGGCTTTATGAATGCTTAACCTAATTGTCTCGACAGGCCCGAACTTACCTTATTTGCAGTGCGGACAGGCGGATGATTTTAGTAGAAGAAAAATTTATCTATTTTTTTAGTTATTATTTATTTGGTACGTTACAAAAAAATACAAATTATATATTTATTGCTTTTGCAACGTCAAAGTATTTAAAAATTTATTGTTGAAAATTAAAGAAATAAACAACAAAACAAAAAATAAGGATAGCGAGAAAGTCAACCAAGCAGGTTCATGAAAAATATACTTTAACATTATGTATGACACTACATAATTTATCTTTTTAGAAGTTGACTTTCTTATATATTTATTGACTTGATAGTCATCTGGTAACTCTTAAGCTATCAATCACTCGATGGATTGTTAATTTAACACATTAACGACGGGATATTTACATCCAAATTACGCACAGACGCTGGACTAAATTTATAAAATTGCGAGGTTTTGCCAACCAAGTAATGGGTATATCATTATTGCATGGCTTGTGAACAAAACGTAACCTTTAACAATATGTGAATGTGAATACAATTTAATAAATAACATTTCTATAGTTATAAGTGATAATTGTCAACAATACAGTATTCCCGCTATTAGATTAAAAGACTAACGACATGAATTCAACGAACCCATATATTATCATTGTTAACTAACGAAATGCTTATCACTCTTTTATTAAAATATTGTTTTATTGGTGCCGCATTAAAACTCTTCAATGGGACAGTTATCAAATGAAACATTTACACCGTTAAGTATAGATTAAAGGATACATTTTTATTCTTACAAATATCTCTGGGGGCACCAAATCTGTATTTGCGTACAGGCAATCTTGCTCTTTGACATATATATATAATATTTGTATTCACGAAAGTTCTTTTCTTTGTTCAATGATTTTTATTTTTGTTTTACACATATGTACTATATTTTTAATTCTCAATATAATTTTGAATATTTCATTCATACTTTAAGGATTTTTTTAGGTACTTCTTTAAAACCTTTTGTTCACCACAAAGAATATATTTATAGACGAGGCCATTTTTATCATAATATTTTCGTCCATTTGATTCTTGCTAGAATTTTAGAATTGCAATTATACCTCTAATTTCCCCAATTGAGGTTCCATCGAATAGTCGATAATCTATAAACATTTGCGAGCAATGAAATTATATTTTAATGAATGTTACGTACATGTTATACATTCAATTGGCATGAGCGGTTTGGTTCATTACTAGTATTATTATGTATAAAATTTACGACTTTTTCATTTTAAGTGGTTTTGTTTTGTCATGGAAGAACATATTTTAGTGGTTTTATATTATTCAACATTACATAAAAGGGTTCCGTGACAATAATAATTGGGAAACGCTAATTAAACTTGTCAATCATGTTCGCGACCACATATTTTACATATAATACTAAACATTTCAATGAATCATGTTGCGTGCATTTGCAAATAATGGCTTACTATGTTTTTTTATATGCAATAATCTACAAATATTAATGATCCATAATACAAGGGTAAATTGTATTTAATAAATAATGATGTTTTCATTGATAGCACTGATATATACAATATTAAATGCTATGGTTGGTCGTTTTCACAGTAAAAACAGAGCCGCTACTATGTAATACGCCACCCGAATTCACGACTAAAAATGCCTCCTCTTATAAACTGGATAGTGCTACCTATATAAATTCATAAAGTAATGCGAAAAATATAATATAAAAAATATCCAATAAACATTTAAAATCAAATGAAAAGCAAGGGCTGTATCAAAATTAGTTAGAAGTACAGAGATGATAATCAAAGTAATAATTTAAATTTTAAAACAAATCACATTGAAATTTGGTACAAGTCGCAAAGGCAAATATGTTTAATTTGGTTAATAAAATTGATCTCAGATGTATAATGTTACACCTACATTGCGTCACTTTGAGAGTGGCTTTTCGATGTCAAAAATGACATCCATATGATGCATCAGAATGACGTGTCACAAATTTAAAAATATATTCAACGTATAATCCACCCAGTGAATAAGTAAAGTTTTTTTTCGATCAATTTATGGTTTTGTGCTGAAAGGTATGGGCGTCTAACTTATGCTTACGTTCCTTACATAACCCATCCAATAAAACTGGAGAGAGTGACTTGCTGCTATACCTTTTCTAACACCATCCATTCTTGTATTCACCGATAAGAGTAATTGAGCGATCAGTTCTAGTATTTTAATTAATTTTGACGTAATCCGTCAGACGGTGATGTTTCTTGATGGTTTTTATACATGAGAAAAAAAGTATGTTTTTAAATAAATTTCAATTTTGTGAAAACGGAGACGATTTGCGTTAGACTGTTAGTTTTCTCCGCTAAAAATATAATTCGTCTGTCACTCAATAATAAAAAAATACATCCTAAATAAACAATTTTTATGACCTTCCCCTTGATCAAATAACCTTCAAAAAATTGTTTCTTAGAATTCTTCAACCTTTACTTCCACTCGGCTGAATGTGATTTTTTTTTTTTTTTTGAGATAAAATATAGTTCGTTCAACTAATTTTACAAGACAATCGATACGACTTAATGAGAATTAGGACATAATAAAACTAAGTTCTAACTATGATCACAGTAGGTTCGGGAAGTGAGTTAATTATTATTGGCGGTTTTTTTATTGACCGTTATTTTATATGATTACATATGCACAATGGATAGCAAAATTTATTTTTCCTAAAATAACATTTTTCGACAAAAATAATGAACCAACGATAGTTTCGTTGTATCAGCTTTTAGTTCATAATATTATCTCAAACTTTTGACTTGAATCACAACAATTCAGCCAAATTACAACCCATACATATTCGAATCCTACCAGAGTACATATCGGCGTGATACGTCGGTTTGTGAAATAAGAATTTCCATTCCAGTTCCCAAGTTATCACAAAATTGATAAAATAGTATTCTATAATCGTTCTCGTAAAATTTATGGCCAATATTGACGGGAACACGCGTGTATATATAATTTTTTTTAAATTACAGATTGTAAAATCTTCCATTGCCTTGTTGTTGGCAAAAACCTCACATTCATTATTTTTTGAAGATTTATATTCCTAACAAACAACACCAAACTACTATCAATTGTAATCCTACCATTGAAGCCTTATAGCATTCCGACTTACCTTACAGTTATATCGCCTTAGGTCATTTTACTTTGAAGTATTATTAGCAAAATTTGACGTCTAAGCGAAATAATTAGCATTATTTTTACTGTTATATGTTTACTCGTAATGTACACAATATGGACTCATACTGATTCATATTGATTCTCTTGATCTGATCATATTGATTCATCTCAAATTGTTATACATATGTAATGAAAACTGATTTTAATTTTTTTGATAAAAATACCCAAGTCTTTTCGAAAACGAAAACTTCAGCTCCCGCTTACTATTCATTATCAGATATCGAGTAAACAGCGACAAGACTTGCATGTTTTTGGATGCAAATTCATAAATCGATTAAAAACTCAATTTATTTTATTGAGAATAGGAACTCTTCATGGTGCAACCTAACAAGACGAAATCTTTACAGTAATGGGTACTCGATTACGAAACTGATGATAAGTTCTTATAAATTATAATACTTAGGGTGAGTGCAGGATTTTGCAATACTTTTTGTGTTGCTTAATTAATATTGTATTGTTTTTATATTGTTGGTGTATAACTAATCTTATTTGCTATGTGTAACAAAACACTTAATAATTAAAAAAAATACTATACTCAATATTGAAATAATTTAAATTAATATAAATGAATTCCATAATATCTGAATATTGAAGAAAATGCTATTCAGTTCAGTAAAAAATAATTTATGTTATATTAGCAAACAAATGGATTCCATTTAGCATTTGAATAATCCCCATGAACTCAATTCTGACAATGTGGCCAGCGTATCTAAATGTACATTCCTTAACATACATGCATTTTTCAAATAAAATAGTGCAGTATATATTTCCGGCATTTTTTTTTTGTTTCTGTTTTATTTTGATTTATTTCTATCCTATCTCTGTGCTTTCATATGTACATTATACTGTTGTCTTTCAAATTTCGAAATCATTTGTTTCTCCAATCGAAATTTTCATGAACAAAAATACGCATATTATTTCACTATTCTAACATAGGCCCGATCTTAACCACAAAAATATATATTGATTGAATTGGCATTCACTTGGTAGAACTCCATTATAACACGGTGAAAAAACCGTGTGACAAAAATATATATTTATTATCACTAATGATGTACCAATAATTGACTTGACTTCTACCAAAAAATGAAACCCGAGAGTTTAAACAGCTAGAAATTTGAAAAAATACATAAACTGTTATATTCAGAAAAATGTGTACGTTATGTCGTAAATTTTTGAACAAAACAGCCGTAATTCGGTAACTTCATTGTAATGGTTTTATCATAAAACTATGTATGTAAATGTGAACGCCATTGAGTTACTTCTTTATTTAATATTTATCGCTTCTCTTTCAATAAAAACTTGAAAATAAAAATAATTGACAGATCTAGTCAAAAAATATGTAAATTTGCAAAATGTGTTGAAAATTATTCATCTTAAGTAAAAATAAAAAAAAATATTATTGTCAAGAGTGAAACGTAGGTGGCAAAATTTACAGTTAAAATGCTGTTTGTTTAGTGTTTAGTGAATAGTGTTACAAAAAAGATTAGCTTGACGTGTACCAACTAATTTTTTAGCATACATATCGTCATAGAATATTAAAAGTGCCACTCACGTTTTCATAATACTCATTTTGAAATGTATACAAACCATATTAGGAATGTGCATTAAATAAGGACTTACAACTTAGACAAGACAGCATCGGTTAAATGATTCATCCGCAAAACAAACGATCACAGGCAAATGGTTATACAATATATTTATGGAAAACGTTCAAAGACAGTTACCCCCGAAATAATTGAAATATAAATGAAATAGATCGTCCACAATTATTAAACCCTTACTATTATTAGCCCCAAATCAATTAAATATTTTTAAATATTTACGAGTGGCCCACTATCTAAAGTTTTGGTATTTTTTATTCGGTTAGCGTTTACACGAGCTCGTATCCTTGAACAAACATTTTCATATTTATACCTGTGACGCTTTCATTTCCTTCTCACCAATAGAATAATAATGTCCGGAACGTAACAAGTGTTATTAATTGAATATTAGTATTTTCATTTGCCTATCCGTAAATCTTTGAAAAAGAATGGTTGAGTAGCTAAAAACACCCAAGTCTTGTGTGAAAAATTGTAGATTGGATGCTCGTCAAGGGGTGGATATTATCCTATATATTGGGCAAAAACGAGACGGGGAAAAATGTATGGAAAATTAAGATTCAGATTTATATAAATTAGTTTGAAAAAGTTCATAAAGCAATTTTATAAATGGTAAGTAGTGACATTAAAAACCTATTCAAAACCACAGAATTTATTGTTTAACAGAAAGTTGTTGTATATAACATGCTCAGTGTGCAGAACTACATTTAAAAATTGGTTATGTCATGTGACATTTATGTCAGACGCTTCAAATGTGATTGATATTTATAATCAGCATAAACTCTACGTTCTTTCGTCACCACATATGACGAGATATTTCGAGACAAATCATATCCAACAGCATTATTTTTTCGCTTTTCATTGTAGTTTCTTATAATGCAGGGGATACACGAGGCAATCTTTTAACCAGGGCCGGCGCAAGATGGTTTACCGGTCCATCTAAGATTTTATTTTTCCACGATTGCTATAGAAGTTTTTCTATCGTATATACCGCATTAAATGTACAATGGTGGTGTTCTACCTAATTGAAAAAATGCAGTTAACCGGTTAACTGCCAAAAGCGTCTTAAGACGCATAATTTTCTGTGAACGGAGCGCCGCTCATACAAAAATTACGTCTTAAGACGCGCCGTTTTAACAACTTTGACCTTGTTTTTTTGACAACCCTGCACCATGAACAATTAATTTTATGATTATGGATAAATGACTGCACGGCTGGCGCGCTCTTCATTTATTTGGTAAGTTTTATAAATAAACTTTATTACACTTTCAATAACGATATGTTTAGAAGGTTTTATTTTTGTCGTAAAATTCGCGGCGTGTACCCAGCACCGCCATACATGTACCAGCCGGCAGTTAACTGGTTAAAGACCTACTGTGCTTATGCGTGACAACAGTCCTAATCAACATGATATCGCGCAATATAAATTTATGAGGTAATACTAATGTTTGTGTGATAATACTAACGTGGATATATTTAATATGTGATTGGATAAAAGCCAACGCAAAAAGTGTACAGAGGTGAAAGAAGTTTTAGATTATTATTTTTAACAAATGTAAACACCATAGTTTGAACACTTTCTATAACTTTCCACTAGTATGTCATACATGTTTTATTCAGAAACGCACGGGAGCTATTAAAAATGTAAAATTTATGATATCGACAGAAGGTGCTTGATGGAATTTCAATACCAAATTTTAAATGGCTGAAACTTTGTACGATTCCGCATGTTCTGTCACTAACTAGTCGGGTTTTGCCTTTCAGCATCTTCAAGCATTCTATCACACGAATGTAGTTCTGTTTTATTCATGAATACGCTGAAAGACGAAACCCGAATAGTTATTAAAATATTAAAATTTTACAATGTATAAGTGTAAACTTTATAACCGTTTTCCTATCTTAATGCGGCCAGATGACAAAATTATGTTGTTCTAACAGTTTTACGTGATTTCTTAGCGTAAAATTGTTACAAAATGTAACATAAGTTTTACGCTAAGATTATTCGAGACTTATTCGTTAATATACAGGGTCAAATTTTATTGAGAAACTATTAGTTTACACGTGAAAAAGAAAATATAATAATAACATATGCATAATTTCTGTGCTTAGGTTTGCAGAGTGTTATTTAAAACTCATCCGAATCAATCTGAACGAATTCAAGTAATATCTGCTTGCAAATCCCAGTAATTTGAGCTCAGTGCAATAACAATATACCTGTATTGTGAAGTTGCGGATCTGTTGATTTGTCACTGATTGATTTTAATTTGTGCGTAGGATGCAAATATGCATAGGACATAAGTCACGCCACGGAACATTTTGCCACTACCTTACCGCTACAAAAACTTGCCCACAAATATTCTTCCAAAATTATATGAGTACTTAATACTTTTGATAAATAAATTGACTAACATTAGCTAGTAAGTGTTATTACATAAAAAAAAATACGTTCCAATCAAATTGATAAGATTATTTCATTAACTGGGACCAAGGTCAGAATAGTTCAATTATTCGAATACGTTTATATGATACGCTTGAAATTATTCGTTACCTATTTATCATTTAATGAGGTTAGGAGACGAAAAACGTAAAAAAATGTACACTGCCTTAGTTTTCAAAAATGAGTCGACGAAATTAAACAAAGACGACTCCGAAAAATATGACAAATATTAAAATTTGAAAAAAAGATAACGTTTTTGCTAAAACAAGTCATTTCACAACCGTCTTCTAATATTGCAATACTTTAATTCACAATTGGTGAAATTTGTTGGAAGAAGCCAACAAACTGACTTCATGTTGTTCAACAATGATAATTTTATTATTTTCAATTTACGATTATGGTAAACAAATGCGATTATATCAACATTATAGTAATTTTAAATTTCGAAATATTGTGATATAATGTTAAACTATATTGTGAATTTTAAAACAAAGATTTATTATTTTCGTAAAAAGCATCAAATAATAACCTTATTCGATTCTGGTTGGAATCCGATCACGATAAAAATAACAGTTCAAAAAGATTGCACATCTCGATATAAAATATACTTATTCATGCATTCTCAAAAATGTATATACATTAGTGCATACTACACAGATAATGGAATGGAACAGAACGTGCAGAAACAAAAAATATTTTTTCTCGCTCTGTTCTGTTTAATTAGGTCCCGGATTATTTCACTCTAAAAAAATCAAATGAATCATATTCTCAAGCCTTTTTGAAAATGGCGCACATAAAAAATCTAGTAAAAAAACTTACTGTATAATTTGATAAATTGGTCCCAAAAATCAAAATATCGCGTAAAAAAGTATCATAAATATATGAAAAAAAAATGCAAAACTTGTTCTTCAAATTCACACATTTTTTTAACATATAAAATTTAATTTCATTATTGTTTATAAAAGTGCAATGACAAGCAGATGTATTTGTATTATATATATGCATAATTGTATTCACTTATATACATTATTCGGTTAAAAAAATATTAAAACAAATAATTAACGATCTTCCTGATAGTATTATTTATTTTTTGATTATGATATTTGTTTTACTGATACTGATAATAATTTTTGCACCCAAGAAAGACGTTAAATATCTTTTATCAGTTACAGATTACGAACAAATATCCACTGCACCGTTTAATATCTGAGCGCTATTCAAAAATGTAGCAAATTTAGCTGAAGATTGAAGTTTTGACATACCAGCATGATTTGTCATGGTGCAAAACAAACATTCTAATCAATTTTCATCTATTATTAAAATTGTTTTGTTTTTTTATGAAATCATGTTATACAAAGGCTAAGTTTAATGCCACTCTGCACACTATCAAATCAGTTTTGCAACATAGCAGTTGCGGTGTAATATTTTATCCTTTTTCTGATTTTATGAATTAATTCACGTGCTAAAAATCATATATTTTTAAGATGCATCACGTAATTTTATAATATTGTGAGCTCCTAACAAAGTGTTGTTTGTGCTCTGAAAAATCTCCTTCCGACTATAAATCGATTAAAAAAGTATCTTTATTCACATTCCTCGTAAATGATTATTTCATTTTTTATAACTTTTTCACTATTTTATGTTTTATGAAGACAGAATCTATAATAGGTATAGTGCAATATTGGACACCACGTAGATATCGATTGAATTACAATTTCTTTGACACGTTAACAGTTAGAAATAAGTAAAATGGTAAGAAAATGACACACCAGCGGGTGTAACCTAACTTTCATGTTAAAAAAATACTAGCTGGAATGATGCTAGAATTCGTTTTGTTAATTGCCGGAGTTTATTGATGTCATCTCAATAATAATTATAGCAAAATGCATTTTTTTTCAGTCACATTACACAACTTCCCAGAAACATGTCTTCAGTCCAAGTGACAGTAGAACAAGGTGAATTAAAAGGCAGCACATCCGTCACTGCTAACGGATGTGTATACAATAGTTTCCGGGGAATCCCTTATGCAAAGCCTCCATTAGGTGATTTAAGATTTCAAGTAAGTAAAACAAGGAGCACACTAAAAAATATGTGCATTCTGAGTTTTTTCAAATTCTCGCTTACTTTATGAACTAGTAACAACTTAGTTAGGGGATCACTGAATACAAACCATTTAAAATGTTATATTAAACTTATGATCATTTGAAATAGTACTAATGTGTTTATATATATATATGAAATATAATGCCTTTCTACCAAGAATTGACAGTTAAAAATTTAAAAGTAACACTTCATTACACTGCAAACTACGATAAATATAATACAAAGAAACAGCAGTTGTTTACTAAATAAAATGGCTTCTTTTACCAATTCAGAAAATATTGCAGGGCATTACAGCGTGTTGCTATTATATTATGGATGTTGGCGAATATATGAAATACTACTTTTTTTCTTACCCTCAAAGTACTAGTATGTTTTGTAGTCAATGATGCAATTTAAATTTACGATAGTTGTTTGTTTTAAGGATCCTCAACCTGCCGAAGCATGGACTGGTGTTTATGATGCAACATTTGAAAGATCTGTGAACTCCCAAATAGATTTGATTTTCTCCCAGCAATATGAAGGAAGCGAAGACAGTCTTTACCTTAATATCTCTGTACCACAATGTAAATCTTCCAGTGGACCGCTTCCTGTAATGTTCTGGATTCACGGTGGAGGATTTTCAATGGGTTCAGGGAGTGACCTTTTCTATGGTCCTGATTTTTTGATTGAAAGAAATGTTATAGTTGTGACATTCAATTATAGACTGGGGCCTCTTGGCTTTCTTTGCTTAAATACAAAAGAAAATCCTGGAAACGCCGGCATGAAGGACCAAGTGATGGCTTTAAATTGGGTTAATAATAACATTGGGAAATTTGGCGGTGATGTTGGAAACATAACGATATTTGGAGAAAGCGCCGGAGCGGCCTCTGTGCATTGTCACATCGTGTCTCCTATGTCATCTGGATTATTCCATAAAGCTATAATACAGTCGGGATCTTGTATGTGTGACTGGTCTATTCAAAAGAACTCAGAAGGGATCGCATCTAAGTTGGCTGAAATGTTAGGCTTAAAATCAACAAGCAAAGATGAAGTCCTACAATTCTTGAAACAAATACCTGTCAAACTTCTCGTCGAGGCATCTTTCCATCCAGATTTTACAGCAACTTTAGGAGTCGAAATACCATTCTCTCCAGTCATTGAAAAAGAAAACTTGGTTAAAGAATCTTTCATGATACAATGTCCCAAAAAGCTCATGGCAATGGGGAGCTACAATAAAGTTCCGACGATTGTTGGATTTAATTCCAAAGAGGGTGTATTGATGTATCACAAAATCGTGTCGACCACCGGTTTAGTTAATCCAACTTTGGATAAACTCATACCAGACTTCCAAAACTTAATATCGCCAGAAATAAGAAAGCATCTTGGTCCAGAAAAATCCAAGCTCGTTGCTGACAAAATAAAGAATTTCTATTTTCCAACTGAAGATAATGTGTTTGAAAATTATGTTGATTTTATGAGTGACGTAGCATTTGTTAAGGATATTAACACATCCCTAAGATTGCTGAGTAAATATTCACCGCCGGCTTATTACTACAAATTTGTGTACAGTGGTTCAATGAATGTCTTTAAATACATCGCCAAGTTTCAATATACTGAAGCAGCTCATACTGACGAACTGGGATACATGTTTAAAAGTAAACTTCCACAAGTAAAAGATGTTGTTAGAACGCAAGATGATATTTCAGTTATCAACGCCTTGTCAGACATGTGGACAAATTTTGCCAAATTTGGGTATGTAAATATTGAATAACATTTTTACGATAATACATTGAACTATTTTGCGATTAGCCCTCAAAAAATACCTATTAATAATCTTCCTATTCTATTTTTTTGTGATATTCTTTGGCTTGAGTTAAAAATTCATTTAAATTTCAATAATATGTACAATGATATATGTACCTATCTATTCTCTGGCCACATTTGTATGACTTGAAAAATGTTGACAAAATATCAGAAGGAGATATATAAAAAATGTCAGCAATCAATGTGCCAAAAACAAAAAACCTTTTTTTTTATTTTTTTAGGAACCCTACTCCAAAAGCATCTGAGAATGTTCCGGTGATTTGGGAACCTGCGACCGAAGATAAACTACACTGTTTGGAAATAAATGCTTCTCACAAGTTAATTCAAAATCCATTTGCAGAAAGAATTCAATTTTGGGACGATTTAATGAAAGTTTAATGCAGCACTTTATTAAATCTATATATTTTTAATGGCGACATAAAAAAAAATAATAAGAAAGTTTTGAGTTGTGGTGTGTAAAAATGATGACATATTGTGATATGAGGATGTAATTAAGATTTAGGGAACTTATTTCAAATCTGTTGCATTAATTATAAGTTCATTGTGCCTATGCTACAGAAATGGGGAACTTTGCCAGCATGAAACATTAATAGAACAACATCGTGGTTAGCAATACGTATTTGAAATATTTCTATAATATTTCGCCAGTTGTTGACTCGGTATGATTTTCTCATCATTGTGATACAAATTTAAGGCATTTTTCCCTTTCCATTAGGTAATTGTGTTTATTTTTGTAGACTTTTTATAAATAAATAAAAAGTAATGGCGCACTGTTATAGCAGTCTGTCATTAGTCACAGAATGGCTAAAATTATTCTTTTTTTGTAAGCACAGTAAACGGAAGATAACAAATCATCATGTCAATATGTGTCGAGCACTGCAACTAGGAATAGCAAGCAAATAGTTCACTGCAGTCACCAAAGCAAATCACCACCATGGTCCACTGTTTGCAGTTAACTATGTGATTTCTAAACTGAACGTCTAAAACAATATACCAGGATTATATTTGATTGAAAAACCAGTAAAGAAAATTTGAGATAAAGCAGGTTAAAGAAATGATGTTAAGTACTTATGTAACGAAAGATTTATTATTTATTTTATCGATGAGTTTGACAATATCAAGTGCTAACTTAAGTTATATTTTTTACATACATAGTTAAAGCTTAAAGTACCCCTTCATCATTTCAGAATGTCACATACCCAAATAAGTGATCACCAAACTACAGCCCAGGGCTGAATCCAGCCCTTTATTTAATTGTATGTATTGGGATTTGTGTAAAGTACTTTGAAGTAATATCTAAAATGTATTGTTTGAGGAGACTGAAAATTTCTTTATTCGCAAATTTTTCAGATATTCTCATTTATCGAAAACTTAAGGAAGTATCCATCCCATGTTTTTGAAAAAAATGTTCCGGACTGTTTTTCAAAATGTTTGGTGACCTCCAAAATAATTCATTACAATATAATATTAACACTTTTTCATATATACAAAAAAAGCAGTAAGCACACAAAGTCCAACACAATTTTGTGTTTTTCCAAACAATCTTGATTTACAAAAAATCTATATACATGCCAGCAAATCAAATATAGTATTCTACTAAGAAAATCTTTTGCTATGTAAAACAATGTTTTTAAGAAAGTATTCTATCATCACTGCATATTTAAGATCACTTGAATATAAAAAAAAAAATGTTTGATAAAGAACCACATTTTATAACCACAAAAAAATGTATTATTGGTTATTAAAATGCATATTTATTAACAATGTGTGTGAGCACTTGTTTTTGTCACATGGAGACAATATACAATAAAGTCAACATTTTCAAGATATTTCCTACCCATTTATTGTTGATATTTTATTTACAGTTTCTATTTCAATTAAATTAGAATCATACATCTGAATTTAACCTTTTGGAAGGCAGCATAAAGTATGAATATTCAGATATGAAAAGTTAAAGAAAATAGAATTTTCAATTAATAAAAGCCTTTGAGCTTAGTTTATTCACAACATCATGAATATTATCAAAATTTTTTTTTAATTAGGCATCTACTATGTGGTTTTACGGTCTAATAACATAACTACACAGAAAAATTAAATAAAGCACCATGATCATTACTAAAATATTGCAATGAGACAACATAAAATAGATGCTAGAGAGGTAAAGAACCTGAGAGCAGTATAGTAGGTCTGGACTGTCCCTAAGATTTGTAAATATTAAAAAAAATATTTCTCTTTGTCAAATGTTAAACAGAGGTTTTGATTCACCATTTTGCTTTAGAACTTCATATTCAAGCATTCCTAAACACGTGTTTGGACAGTATTTTTGGGATATTTGTTCTGTGTCGAGATGCAGTGTAGCTTACATGAAAGTTAGCAGTCATCGGAGAAAACCCATATAATTATCATTTCACATTTTTCAATCACTGGCAAGTGATTATAATTTCTGTAGCGCTTAAAAAAATATATAATCCTAAATTTCGATATGTAAAAAACTATGAGGGCGTTTCAAAATTGTCAAAATAATACGGTTTTGTAAAATTTTAAACTTACGGTGCTGACATCGTACATGACACATCCCTGCACATACAATATTTTTACTATCTTACCAAAGTCGCAATTCTCAAGCCATGAGCTTACCTATTTTGAATCACTTTGTGAACAGTTAATATCACTTTATCATAATAATGCAATTTTCATTAATAGTATGTGTCTTAATCGCATGATAGAAAATAATCTTTAATGTATTGGGTTAAAGCCAAAGCTTTTCTATTTCATTTACAGAATATGAAAACATCTTTTGTCAATCCAATGATTTTAAAATTAACATGAATCTTTATAACTCTATTCCATAATTCTGCAAGCTTTTGTATTCCACCAGGGCAAAAATATTCTGACATTGATTTATGGGACATTTTTATTATGTCCTAAGCAAACAAGCTGTTTGAAGGAGTAAGGTCTGGAGAATATGATGACTGCTAAAAATAATACACTTCAATTATGTTGGGTCATTACCAGATGCAGTGTAGTTGTCATAGAAAAGTCTACTCTTATTCTGTTTACCAAATGAGGTTGTTGATGAGCGAAACTGATCCTGATCATAAAATATATTGTGGTGTGTGTGTATTGTATTAAAAAATGTATTTTTATTATTTAAAATATTATGCCTTTTTATCAAATGAAAGTGCCTCAGAGTGATCAACTGCTCTTAATAATGTTCTGCTGAAACCAATAAAAATTATGCTTACTATCACATGTAACGTAGCATATTCAATATATATAATATTGGGTTTGAGACATTTAAGAAAATGGGTCGAGTCTCAATAAAGATTGCCAATATATGTGTTAAGATTTTCCTAAATGAATGTCTGCCACTATAAGTGAAAATGGCAATTCAACTAAATATTTCGTAACAGTAACAATGTAGTTTGAAAAAATATTTATCCTCCCTTTAACATCTTAAATTTACACAATTTATTTCCAGATGACATATTTTATATGAGAACATCACTCTGCGTGCCTTTGGAGTATACAATATATATTATAGTATTATTTATGAAATTTGTATTCAAAAAAAATCGGTGGTTCCTGGAAGAGAAAAATAGCACAGCGTGTCCGTCCCAGACTGGTTACAGATGGCAGAGAAGACAAGTCAAATGGTACCAAAAATGCATTTTTGTCAAATTGATTTAGTGGATATTAAATATGCAGCAAAGATTAAAAAAAGACATAATTTGCTTATATGCAATAACTATTTAAACATCCAGATATATAAAACTCTTTCATTAACTTTTCCTGATTTGACAAAATTATATAATAACAACGCAGTAGGCACAGGCTTTTGCCTGTTTAGTCTAATAATGACATTTTAATATTTTATGAGTTTCTAGAAAAGAAAAAAATTTTTATAAAAAGAGATAAACTTCACAATATGTTTCAATTATAAAAAAAAAATTAAAAGTACAACACTGTATAGATGAAAATATAAAATAGAATTATAAATATTTTTGTATAGTATAGACCAGTGTTTCTCATGTGCGGTCACCAAAGAATTTTGCTGCGGCCACACACAGTTTCTTAGTAAATATTGGTCATTCAGTGTAATGCACTTTATACAAAATGAATATCGAAACCAGCTGACAGATGCAAACTTAGAAGCGGCGATGCAGCTTACATTGGAAGAGAGAAATGTTGAACAATTTCCATTTGTATTGCTTTTAAACAAATAAATACCGAAGTTAATCCATTTTTTAGTAAATGCAATCGCTATTTTTATCACATTTAATGCGGCCACGAGACATTTCCATAAGACTGCTGATGTTTATTAAATTTCACGTGAGAACCACTGGTATAGACTAAACGCAAGAAGTTATTGAGATTTCTTTAGTTTAAATAAATATTCAAAAATTTTACAAAGGAAATTAGGAAACAGGTAATACTTAAGCTTTATAAAAAATTACCCAAATTCCGTCAGGACGTTTATTTATAAAATATATGAACTTATAACTATGTAGAAAAATTGTAATATAGCATGAACATTTTTGTACAATATAATTTAAATATATAGGATTAAAAAGAGACATTACGAAATGCATAACTGTCAATTGTATCAATTCATTATGAATTAAATAATTCCATTATGATAAGGTAAAAATATCATGGTATTTAGATTTACAACGTTTGACAATTGTCAAGGAATAAATTGATATTTTTTACCTTATCATTCAGTGATAACTTGATAAATATTTGAAAAATCACATTTCGGATCCACTGATTTTGAGGTCATCGTAGTGACATGCATTATTATGAATTACATATGAATGAGCTTATTAAATATATGCAATACATTCTGAACACATATTATTTTTTAAATAAATTTAATGTGTTCAATTTGTCAACTGAGAAAAAGTTATAAGTAATAAACTTTAGTCATAAATTCTACAGCTTGATAGCTTTGAAGTGTGTAAATAAAAAATATTCAGTTACTGTGTTCTGGGTGAATTTTGTATGGAAAAAATAATTAGTATAGATAATTTGATGAGGTATTTAACATTTGGAACCTTGCCAATTTGATGATTTTATGTTTCAGTGATTTATTTAAATATTTCAACTCAATGACATGCTGTTCAAATAGACATCACAAAAAAAGCAATCGGCATCTAAATATATATATTTGAAGTCAACGATTATTATTTTTTGAGCATAGTCTTCAGATGCGCGGCCTGGTGCCGAGTCTCGATGAACAGCAGGCGATGCGAGGAGGGCGCAAGCAGCATGGTGAGGGTCAGAGCAGGCGCATATGAGGAGGTCTAAGTCGAATGTGTGGCGTGATAAGTGACTGCTACCGGAGGAAAGACGGACGACCGTGACGGAGGCCTCGTCCACCACGACCTCCGCGATTCATTCCACCCCAATTCGAAGAGCCTGGAGTGAAAAATGTTGACATAAAAATGACGATGGAAATTAAAAAGGTAATTACACATTCATTAATAATTTCGAAAAAATAATTCACTTTACCAGAATATTGACTGTTTGAGTGTTGCATAATTGGAGGCTGGAAGTGTTGTGAAGACTGTTGCCTGTTATAATGCTGAGATAAAGGCGGGGAGCTCTCTCCGGCACCTGAGACTGCAGATCCTCCAGAAGTCCAAGAGCCTCTTCCGCGGCGACTGCAGAGTATATAAGGCACACATAATTTCGTGTTATATCAAAAAAAGAACAGTAAATGTATTGCTAAATTTCCTAATAATAACTTCATAGAAACTGATAAATAAATTATTGCGTAATTGTATCCATTGTGTTATCACATTAATATAGTCAGTAATTTTTATTATATATATTACGACATATAGTACAACAATAACTAGAAAATAAAATATTACATCATAAAAACCTATGACCTGTCAGTAACTACTGTGAAGAATGTGGATTTTTAATAATAATATTTAAAATTTACAAATAAACAATAAGTGTGGTTTTTGGAACATCATATTGCAATCATATGAAAATAAATTTTCTGCACTTCAAGATTTTAAGAAATAAAATGATAAACACATAATTCTTGAATATGTATAAAGTAATTTATCAACTTGCGCGATTTAAAAGAAAAAAGCTTTATTTTTTTACTTTGGCTATGCTTTGTTTCTCTAGGATGTTTATCTACATAAACTATTATGTTCATGAAAGAGTGAGGGAGAAAGATAAAATAATAATTGTATCAATAGCGTAGCAGAACACATATAGAATGAAGATTACCTGTCCCAAAAATTTTTTGAAAGAAATGCCAGATCAGTCATTTATATCGCAACTGGAAATATATATATATATCCTGTGTTTTAAGGTTTCAAAAGATAGGCTAAAACTTTTACTTGATGGAAATGCTACTGGGGATTGCAAAATCAACAATTTCAATATCTACTATGAGTAGCATACGGAATAAATTCATTCCTCAATCGATCATTAATAGTATTCAACAGAAGAAGTCGAAAATGTTATTAGGGTTATTAACTAGTCGAAATGACCAAATTGTTGCTATTTTATGATATTCATTCTATCATTTACAAAGAAAATAGACTATAAATTTCTAAAAATGATAATATTTTATTGAATTCATAAGTAGATCTATTATATTTTCATCTATCCTTCGAAACAAAAACACATATAAATCAAATTTCTCAAATTTTAGATTTGTTTGAGTTATGCGAAAACCTCTGGAATAAATCACATAAGTCTAAGACTTACCGTATATTTTTAACACGTTGGCTGCGTAAACATATTGTACTGTTTCACAGAGGGCCTGAAAAATACCCATTTTTCGAAGCCATAAAAGTTTGTGATATATTGGGGACAATTACTATATTTCTCCGAATTTGGTCGCCTTCAAGGTCATTTACACAAAAAAAAACATTTGTGCGGCACATGTACTGGCATTGTTTACTCACCAGATTTCGAAACATTTGCAGTTTTTATTTATCTTGCTCTATATGTAATACCCTAAAGGCAAATTCACACTAACATATTTTTGGTTTATCTATAATTTTATTTTGAACGGAATTCTATCATTCCGTTTTTACTCCAGGTTTTGATTTGCAGTGATTTATTCACCTTCAAGTGTTGTTGATAATAATTTTCATCTAATCACTATCCGATTCACTGTCAATGTAATCACATACTATATTATCAAAATCACTACCGTCAATATTGTAAATAAGATCATAGCTTTCTTCTAGCTATATATTGATTGAATTGGCATTCACTTGGTAGAACTCCATTATAACACGGTGAAAAAATAGCAATGTATTTTAGTTCTACAAAATTCTTGTTCAAAATTTTGTAGAACTAAAATACATTGCTATTTCTTCTAGCCTTTTTGAACACGATGGCTGATCCATTGGGAATGGAAGGAAAAATGAAAATTGCAAAAATATTGAAAAAATAAGTGCACTAAAACGTAGAACAAAGTTTATAGAATTGTAAAAAATAGGTATAAGGGGGAGTTAAAAAAAAAAGTATGTACACGTTGATAAAAATACATATTTCACAAAATTATAAGAAACAGTGATAAAAAAAAAAACAATTTACATCTGTCAACAATATTTCCATAAACTATAAAAAATCATTTGATGTAAGTATTTCGATAAAATGAATAGAGTGAATGAGTCTTTATGTGATAGTTCCAAAGAAATGTCCTGAAACGTCTAAACCGTAGCAGGTACTTACTAATACTAAAAGGTCTTTTGTTATATTGAAAACACGGTTTCCGTGACCGACGCGGGTCTACAATTCAGGCAAGGACACGGGAGCCGTGTCGTACGCACCGATCGAGTTAAGAAATCAGCAAAGTTTCTCAATAATGTTTGCAATTATCACAAAGAGTGAAATTTTTTATATTGTATGATAAAAATTCAGGTTTACAAGGCAGAAACAAAAATCAAAGATAACAAAATATTGTCAAACTTACTTATGAAATAGGGGAATAGCTGGCATCGAAGATGCGAAGCGGCCACGATCTGTGATATTAATGCCGCGAGATCTCATGCCCCGACCTCCCCTGTAAATACATATTTGGACAGTAATAAATTGGAAAGCTTCAAATTCAGCAGCAAGAAGAGATCACTCAAATGTAGGATTTTTGGATCATTTGTCAAAAAATAATAACCTAGCAGTGATGGGTGGCATCTTATTGTAGCCGGTAGGGCCTGTGGGCTGAGCTCCGCAGCCTTCCAAGGCGATGAAGTCATCCACGTGTAGGGAAGGAGGCCTCGAAGTGTTCGGGGGTCGAGAACGAAAAGCGTCGACGGGAGGACGGCCGGCTGAAGAAGATGCTCCACTGGCAGAGGATGATAATGTCATAGAGCCCACAACGCAATTATTGGATGCTTGAGATGCCCCACGGCCTCTCGCAGGTGAAACTGTTGAATTAAAAGTAAAACAAAAATGGTTTTATTCTTCAAATATTCAAAATTCCATTTTTCGGGTTTTATAGGAAATATGCTGTTGAGATAAACTCATTACGAGTCCATCTGGTCTAGATTGGGAGCGGACATTGAGTAATCTTTCATCTGTGTGACATTTTTAATGTCAGCAGACATGATTTACAAAACAGATAAAAACAAAATTTATCATGTGTGATCTTAAATTTGAAATTTTCCTTTATATTTCAAACAGATTTTAACGAAGCTATCCGCATGAATAGCATGAGAGAACTTGTTTCCGTTTCCAATTTAGTTGTAGACAATAAAAAGGAATAGCAATACGCACACTTATTCTACAATATAGTGATAGAACAGCATTTTACCATAAGGCCTTCGGTCTCTGGGGACATGTAATCGTTTGGTTCTAAACATTGGAGGCTCAGAAGGCGGTCTCGGAGGAGCCGGTGGTAAATGAAGAAGTCTCTCTGACTCGGCCACCAGATCTGTTCCGGCCGGTAAATATAACCGAGTAACTTCACTTAAGTCACATGGAATCTGCAAATTGTAAAACATATTAAATATATATACACAAATATGTAATTAGTGGTCATTGTTTGATTCAACCCCCTCTTCATGCCCAGTAAAAAGGGTCCAACCCTACTATTCATTTCACAGTAAAGAATAAGATTCACTGCTTACCTCAGTAATGAATTACTTTACAATACACTAAGTCTTAAAAGATGCTTCCCAAAGAAGCAAAATAAATATGAAATCTTGTAACACACCAAGTGAAAAACAAAGCCACCAATTTTATTTCATAATGTCCATAAAGTTATCACCAAATCCATCAAAAATATTCTCTGGTTCTTCTTAATTACATACTAATCAAAAAGTATAATTTCAAAACTCTTTAGAAAAACGTTATTAGCAATTATGTTACAAACAATGTATGAATTTTCTATTATTAAAAAAAAGTAGAATTGGTACCTATTTTTGCTCTCTATTATTTAACCTAACCTAACTTGCATACTAAGATTATGTCAGAGTATGCAAGCCTCAAAAGTTTGAATAAAAAATACATTTCCTAAAAATTTCTACTAGTTCATTTCTTGAGATGATTACATAAAATTCATCAAATAAATATCAATTACCATCTCCGCTTCGGCGGCATCCTCTTCTGTCTGAGGCTGGACAACTCCCAACCAATAAGCGGAGGCGAGTCTCTCATCTTGAGCATCGCCTTGAATCCAAAGAGCTCTTCCGGAAAACTGGCCTATTAAAGGTTCAGGGGAGAGGCTAGCCGGAGGAGGCAAAGCTTCTGAAGTCACCCCGCTGCCATTAGGAGAGCATCCCTCCATTATCAAGAGCAATTGTCTCACTTGAGCCAAAAGATCTTCTTCGTTTGCATCCTGAAATGTAATATTTGAATAAAAGTTTTTCTACAAGAACTACTTGTTACTAAATTGCTCAACCTCATGGTTGAGCAATCAATGAAATGATAAAGCTAGGAAAAAACTAGTGGTTTACTAATTGCTTCCATTACATCTTTTCACAATCGGATTGATGGGAGGGAATCAAAAAATATATTAAAAAAAAGCACTGTCTGTTTTGGAAGCTTGTAAGGTTGAGCGTGTAGACAACTGCAATATGGATATGGAATACCAATAATACTAGACATGGTTTTTTTAATACACAATGAATACTCGGGTAATATTTACCTTGAGGAAGTTTTCCAATGTAAAGAGTGGATGCTGCTCTTTATTCTTGTACCAGCCAATCAAATCTGCCATCTCAGAAGTTCTGATGAAAATTGTCCTAGACGAGAATTGAATGCCTTCGGCTGACTCTAATTCATCAGGTATCGATTGCAATATCTTCAGCAACTCCAAGAAAGTACTGACACACTCGAATGATTCTTTTCCTAGACAGTTAACTATTTTAGAAAACAGATTCACAAACACGACACGGTTTTTTTCTAAGCACGTTTTTAAATAATAAAATCCAAAATCATGTTCCGTCAAGAGAAAGTAAGTTCTCAAAATTGATGATATTAAACTTAATAAACTGTTATCACTAGATATGTATTCGAATGTTGCATTAATAAATGCGGTGAGTGTTTCTTTAGATGGCAAAGCGTTTGCCAAATACACTTCGGATGTCATTGCAGTCTTTGAAGCTTCAACTGTTTCATCTTGGACCTCCATTTTCAGTGCAGGACTTTGATCGATGTGAGTGAGTAACGTTATCTCAGTATCGCACAGGCTACTCAAAATACTCACGACGCACTCTTGCGACTGAATATGAGGCTGGGATTCACTGACCGTGGTCATAACTCCGCAGAGTATGGGAACAATGAGCCAGTATCCGTCTTCAGACTTCGGTACGGCCGCGCACTGTCTCATTAGATGCAGAGTGGTGCACTTGACGGAAGGGTGGGTGAGAAGACAAGCCAAGAAATTCAGTAGTCGGGCTACGTTGTAGTCGGCCGGTTCAGGAGGCTGAGCCATAAAGTTATTTTCACCGCACACGGTCTTGATGAGAAGATCGAGAATGGCTTTGCTCACAATCAGAGAAGTGTTCGGAGCCAAATCGGTCAATTGGATGCAGACTCTCCGGAGTAGCTGGATGACAGGCTGACAGGCGGAGAGACAGATTATTTGAATCATTTCTGTAATATTTGAAGAGAGAGTATGCAGATGCGCCGACCACAGTCTTCTGTTGCTCACCATGTTGGAGCGTTCGGCATCGCTGAGAGTGAACTTAGTCTGAATGGGCAGAGGTAGAGGTAGCATTTCAGAGAGAATGAGCAGTCCGGGAATGAACGTGTACGGAGCTGTGAGAATATATTTGATGATTTCAGCACACAGCAAAGTCCAAAGAGATTTATGAATAGATTCATTTTCTGATGCGTCATCGGCGAAAGGTTGAGTGTAAGCAAGCAGAGTTTCGATCGCTTCCCTGCACGACTTTAGCGCCAACTTATGACTCACAGCGCAGCTAGGATACGAATACATAAGATTGTAAGTTTGCAAAATTGTAGGAATGCTAGTGAGATCTTTAAATTGAGTATTTCTACCCTGGATGACATACGTCAACATTTTGTTGAGCAGCTCCAGACTTGGCAGAACAATATTAGCCAAGTGCAAACCGTGAACGGAAACAAAAGTGGCAGTGTGAAGACTGGGCTGCTCGAAATAACCGCAAAGTTTTTCGAGAATTGAGATAATGTGCGGGACGCCGTCCATGGAGAACAACTGCAATATGGCATCTTTGTATTTTAATTCCATGTACTCTTGCCTCGAATTATCCCCCAGCGATAATCTTTTATTTTCGTAATCGGCGATGCCCAAGTGGTGTAAAATTCTAAGACTGGTGATCAAGTCCCCGGGCGCCGAAGTCACATGTTCTACGGAAACTTTTAGTATTTCAATAAGATCACTGATGCTTTCGAAGATGTTAGATTTTTCCAGAGGCTTGAGATATGGCAGCACATCTTGCAAATTGGATGCTATGCTTTGTTCGAAGAGATCATACTTTTTGGCTATATTCAGAATTCTTCTTCCATATTTTTTCAAAAAGTTTACATCCGAAGAAAATTGTACAGTCGATACGGTCAAATCAACTGCGTAATTTTTAGAAGGCGATTTCTCTTTGGCAGCGTGGAAATCATCTCTGTCGATCTGTTTGGAGTGGATATCTTTTTCAAAGACGTTCAGCAGGCATAAAATATTATCACCCATGCTCAAAATGTTCGCTAGAGCCAACTTTCCCATGCCACCAAAACCTAAACAGTAAAGACCATGAAGTTTTTCAAATAACTCCGCCTCGTTTTCCTCTTTTGCAGATTGTAAATCAAATATTGCATTTATGTAATATATCGATTGGAGCCTGTATGCCATTTCGAGTCCTAACTGTTGCGAAGCGGAACAGCTTCCCGTGTCCTGAAGCACCATGAGCTGATCTTCATCGCTCTGCTGGGTGAACGGTTGCAGGAGACATCTGAATATGAGTTCGCTGGTTTTCATATTTTCAAATAGATACAGGAGGCCTTCGTGGCAATCGGTGAGAAGAGAAATGAGATCATATATGGGATTGGTTATCACAGGATAATTGTAAGTGAGGGGGCAGGTCAAAAGAAAGAGACAGGTTTCTAAAAGTTTATGAATTCGGAAAAAATCGAGAAGTACTCCGTTCATGGAGCTCTTATTGATGTCGAACTGCTTAGAGACGGGAAGAAATTTTCTCGGCTGAGACAACTCAAACGATCCATTCTGATACACACTGAGCACTTCTTCTAGAGAATTTATGATCAGTTCAATTTCAGTCTCCGATATCTCACGATCACCCTCGTTACAGTTTTCAGTCGGACTCAAATTGCAGACATGTTCACGCAATTTTTTGAGCAGTTCATAAAAATTGATTTTATTTATCAGCGCGTTCAATGCGAATTTCACTCGAGAGAGAGGATTTTTACTAAGCATGATGATGAGCATTTGATAGCCGTTCTTGAAATCGTTCGTTGAAGAATCAGAACCGCCTTCCACTTTAACCCCCTTCACAAAGTCCCAATGTATGTGTGGAGTCAAAAAATGTTCGATTGCGTCTTCAGACCCTAGGGATACATCCAAAGCTTTGAGTAACATGAGTTTAATACTTTGAGCCATGTATTCCTTCGAGTACAATTCTAAAATATTTGAAAACACGCTCACATCATTTTTTAATAGACCGACCACCACATCCCCGGATTGTCTGGAGGAACAGAGGGATTCCACCAGACGGATTCCACACTTGATGTGCCTTATTTTAAATGTAGCCTGTTCCTGGGAGAGAGCCAGGTCATAATCTAATCCGACACGGCAAAAGTTTAAAAGAAAAGTCAAAACATTTTCAAATTCAGGACAAGGATCTACCTCAGGTTTCGCTCTGAAAATCCTAAGCAAAATATCACTTTCATTTGCTATGTTGTTTATTAAAAGCGGTAATTGTTCACAAATATGCACCCATTCCTCTCGTGCGTCTGCGGTTCGCTGAGTAAAATTAGAAGTAGAAAATTTTTCTTCAATTTTCTTAAAATCAGCAACAATCTCGAGGAGTTTTCTAAAGTCGACACTCAATTTGCAAAGCTCCTCAATTGACAACTTCATAACGTCTCTCTTGCAATCCACGTCCGATGATGCAAACAACGCAGATCGATTAGTTTCCGTGTAAGTCAGCCACTCGGCCCGGAACGGATTATAGCATTTGAGGATATCATCTACCGGACAATAATCTCCAATGTCATATTCCATTTCTCCAAATGTTCCATCCGCATCATCGAGGATATCTTCATCCGACAGTATGGGCTCGAAGGGTTCAGCGTCAACCGACACATTATCTTCTTGGCCAGGTCGCGGTGATTCCGGCGGTGTTCCCGTTTTGGATGAAGGAGATGCGCGGTCGTCAGCCGGCTTAGGAAGAGCATCAGATTTCAAGGACAGTTTTCTAATTTTGCAACTCTTACGATAAGCATCGTCCCCACTGTGCAGCGGTTCTCCATCACGGTCATAGTCAGCGACGCCCTCGTCAGAGAGAACTGAATCAACTGGACTGAGATCGGCTCGGATGCGGGTAGTGTCTGGGGTACGGGGACGACGAGGAGAACCAGCGGGTGGCGTACGGGGCCTTTTCCGAGGATCATCACGAGTGGGAGAGTGGGACCGGCAGTCAAAACTGTCTCTCTCACGCAATGGAGCAGGAGAAGTGGCCCTCTTGTCGCGTCGCCTTTCATAAGAAGGAGCTCTCTTTTCAAAAGGAGGTCCTCTATCACCATATGGGGAAGATCTTCTCTCGTATGATGGAGCACGGCGTTCATAAGACGGCGGCCTTTTCTCAAAAGGAGAGCTACGTTTCTCATAAGTGGAAGACCTCTTCTCATATGACCCTCCGCGGGATCGTTCGTATGAAGGCGGTCGAGGTCTCCGGTAGTCGTCGCGTTTGTAAGACGGTCGATCTCGGGATGAAGGTCTGTCGCGATATGCAGGGCTCATGGAGCCATCGCGCCGGTAGCTGTCTCTACCGGAGGGATAATCACGTTCACGACTACGAGATCTGGAATACCTGGGGGAGTCTCGACCGCGACTTCGAGTGCGCTCTCCTCCGACAGATCCCGCAGGGCTTCGTCTCGGTCGATCATCATCTCGAGATCTCCCGTCTCTACGATCTTTATCCTCCCTCTTACTCCAGGCTAGTGAACCATCGTCGCTAGAATGATGATAGGCACGAGGGTCCTTAGGACCATCCCTTCCATAGTAGTCTGGTTGGTATGCCGGACGGTCATAAGCATCTGGAGGATAGTCTGGCGTTGGATAAATTTCAGCCGGGGGTGCCGGATCAGTCCATCCCGGCTGAGCGACCGGAATCGGATCAGGAGGGGTAGAGACCCGCGGCGGAGGGGGAACTTCCTCTCGACCCACGACTCCCGTCTGCTCTGAGACACCCTTGGTGATGCTGCCGTACACCGCCAGAGTTATTGTCGTGTACCAGCCTGAAATTTTCAATTAGAAAAAAGTATTATGTAAAATATTTTATTTATTAATTTTGCAATTCATCACATTTAAAAATAATACATTTGCTGCATATTGAATACCTGGGGATGATTTCTTACAGGTAACAAGTGGAATGTGAGCTTCCAAATAAAGCTCTATGAATTGGCCAAAGCCGATAAGCCTAGAATAATAGATAGAAGTGAGATGTATATTTTAGATGTGTTTGTGAACATTAGTCACATTTCTCACAATGTTTTGTCTAATTTTACATATTATATGCAGTGCCGACTAGGAAAAATATATTTCGAGATTTCTTATATTATATTTTAATAATATACTAATGATATTTTGAGAATTTATCTATACAATAGTATTATATTTTTAAATAAAAAAGTTTCCTACCCATATTTGGAAATACTGATCTGAATATTTATTATATAATGATAAGAACCTTCATACAATATTTTCAAGAAACTTATAATATTTATATAAGTTTTATATATCCGCAAAACCAATGTCAGGAATTTTCATATTTAATTGAAAAATCGATTGTTGTTTTCTTTATACATATGAAAAACATACTTTACTTTCACATCATTACAGTTCTTTACATTAAAAAAATTCATTATTAGGTGTCTACAAGCTCTTACTCAAAATTTATATTTTTTGATGACTAGAGTTTGTTTAAAGTATTTTTTTTCTTGTGTTGATTTATGTTGTTACTGATATATTAACACCTTAATGACCATTCACACACTAATGCGGAAATTTCCCCACACTTTGGCGGATTTCGTTATGGGTTGACAATATGACATCTGTTGAGATGCCGGGATTCATTTTTGAGCATTTACCTTGATTTCAAGCAAGGTTCAAGCTTACACAAATGTCATAAAATAAAACATAATGCTCCTCAATTTCTCGGAAACATAGTATTTTTTTGTCAAACTAAGCATGGCTACTTGTTTGAATAGGAGTCAATTTCGATTTATCTATTGTTGAATTGTGATAAATTATCAAGTGGTTGTATTTTTAAGTCATCTCTTGAAATAATACTGATTTAATATTTGCATATGTGCTTAATTTATGTACATATATTTGGTGAAATAAATTCATTTTTATGGACAGCCATGTGTTTTTTGAATCTTAAACAATATAGCACATGCTTATTATTGTAAAATCACAGAAATCGGTATAAGGTTAATAAATATGAAAATTTCTTGGGAAAAAACACTTGTTTCAAAATTTGAATACATCATTATAAATTAAGTTTCATGATTTTAGAGGTTAAAGTGTTGACATCAAATTAGTTTTTATTTTAAGCAGTATATAAATGAAATGAGCACTATATGGTTGGTACTTGGTGATTGGATTGACTTCCTAGCACGACTAAGAAAGTGTTAAGATAGCTCATTATTATCCTCACCATAGAGATTTCACCACAAAAAATTGACTTAAAAAATAGATAAAAACTATTGTTATTTTGGCAAAAAATAGTGATGAATTTTTATGCAAACTAGGCAAAATAGGTTAAATAACACTACAGCCACAATTTAACAGTTTTATATAATCAATACATATTATATAAAATTTATAGATTGAAATAAATGTTCTTGGAAATGTCTACCTTATAAAGATAAAGATGTGATTTTTTTTGAATAGTTTATTGTCGACAAGTAGAATACACCACTTATTTATTAAAATTATGCCTATCCGTTATCAGTTTGCTTCATCTCACAAATATTACAGCAGTTACTCAGGGATCAAAGACATCACACATTAAATTAAGAAAATCGAGGTTTGATATTGACTTGGCCAGAGTGATAATCTAATCTAATGTATGTCTTGATCTCCCATGGGACACAGACTTAATCTACACAATAACAATGATCTATTCTATATTTTATTCATAAAAGCATAAATTTATCTCTTTCACTCAAATACTTATTGTACAAAGAATAGATTAAAGTTTTAGTTTTGGATACTTTGAGTATTTTTTTAATTTTATGTTACTTTAGTTGAAATATTAATATATTTTTTAATAGTAGTAAAATTCAACATATACCAAATCCAAAATAAACTATTAATATATATGAGCATCTTAGATAACATGTTAAATAAAATACTAACCTCTTAACACAAGCCCGTCCGTGGGTATCTGCCTCGGCTGGTCGACGGAACCCTCACAGTCCATATGTATTCGTCCATTTTGGCAATATTCCAAGCTTCCGAGAGTCTCAAAAGTTGACGCTCCAGGTTTGCTGAGATCGTTGACAAAAAAGTCAATATGGAACTGTGTGGGATTAGTCGCCCCCAATCTCACTCCGCCAGGAAAGTCTCCTTGGACGCGAGCGCCTAAAGGAATTATGCGAACCTCTGCGACATAAACTGGTTTTGGAAATTGAACCAGATCCAAATTTAGTTCCTGCAAAGAAAAAAAACGTCCACGAATTTCTTAAGCATTACGACTGTAAATATACTAGAACTAGACTGACAATCGGTAATGTGAAATTAGGTTAATTAAAACGATTTCTGAATTTGCATCTAACACGGATATTTTCATTTTAAGGCTCAACTAATAATTACTGAGCTTAAATTGTGTATGATAACTTTGAGAATGTACACAAAGTGTAGATATAATATAGTTTAGGAATCATAGTTTATTTATAAAATAAAACTGACAGATCTTTAGATATAAATGTTGAGGTCAAAACTAACAACGATATCAAACATATACGAATTTAACACAAATGCGATGAAATCTCGTTATTACCTCGCTAGATTCGTGTGAAAATGTATCAAAAAATAGCAAATCCGAAGATTCAGCCATATTAGCGGCATTTACGACATGCTGTCATTTTTCATGATCGATTTCGGTTTAGGTTGAATAAGTTGAGAATAGGGCAATAGAGAATTATCAAACACTCTATGCGTGAAAATGATTGTAGTGCTGCCAGACTCATGATAACTTTTGTAAAAATGCATATAGTATACTTGTTTATGATATATTAATATTTTCAATTCGTTTGACTATATAAATAAGTATTCGATTTTGTGATAGTTATTTTGGTGCGGTTCTCTAATAAAAATATGTTGAATAACTAATAGCATTGGACCAGCTCGATTAAAGCACTATTTTACTAACCGTTAGATAATTCAAAAATTTTGGATTTCACAAATTTTTAAGCCTGGGTTGAGTCAGATTTTTTTTTTTTATGTAATTGCATTTTTTAAATGGGGTTAAAATATTATTATCTCAGGCATTATCAAATAATTGCATATGCTATTTTTCTTAGTATGCCGTGTTACAAATAAATTATGATTTCATCCATATAATTATTTAAAGTAAGATTAAATAATTTATAATATCGATTGAAATTTTTATAATAAATTTAAAACGTTCAAATGTACGCTTGGATTTAACGTAAAATTTACTAGATTAAACAATTTATAAGATCATCTAAGTAAATATGTTATGAATAGTTATATATTTATTTTATAGGAATAATTAACGTTTAAAAAACTTTTACTAAATTTATTTGCTCTTCTCCATTTATTATTAAAGACCCTTAATATAATTATACTGAAATTTATAAACGGTATGATTATATACACACAGATATTATTATTATATATTATATACATCACACTGCTTTGTGTACTTAAGAGTGCATATTGTAGGCATTTATTGCACATTAGTCCTCTTATAGTCAAGGAAATTAAATAGTGTAACCAAATGGCTCAATCTTATAAATATATATATAGTTTGATACATAATATGCAGTTTTATAGTGACAAATTTTGACGCCTGCCTCATTTCTTATCTTGATGGATTTAAAAAAAAAAACTTATAATATTAGCTGTAAATATGGCACACATGTGTACTCAACAATATATGCCTTCATTGCCTTCTATTACACTGATTATAATTATTAATGAACTTAGTAATAGTATTCGTTTTAGATAAATAAATTAACATTTTCCTTGCCAGACGATTAAGGATGACGAGGACACCTACATCGCGGCCGCATGGCTAATAGCGCTAATAAACATTGTTTCATAATTAAGGATCACTGTGGAAATAACATCTCTTTGACAGCTGTTTAGACACAAAATATATTAAGAAGTTTAGATTACCCCTTATCGGTTAAGGAAAAGCGCTACTTAATTTGGTTGAACAAAAAATAAAATATTTTTAATAAGTAATCTTATAATCAAACTTTTTGAAAAAATTCGAAGGTTGTTTGTACCTTGCCATAACCCCTATGATTATGGTAGCGTTAGGACTGCTTTGTTATGGCTGGATCTATTATAGAATATGGCAAAAAACTGATTTTTCAGCCAGATCCTCCAGTTTACAAAAGATAATTTGACTGTGGGTGATTTTTTATACTATTTCATTCGATTGTCGTGGAATCTAATCGTCTAAACTGTTGTTTCTTAAAACCGTTAAATTATATTAAATTAACAATGCCCAAGATAACTGGATTCACAATAAAATCAACCAATATTTTATAATAAAGATTACAGAAAGTCCGTTAAGATTATTTATGAATTCAATATATAATCGGACACCGTAGAATATGCTGTCGCAGCGCTAATGTAACACACGCCAGTGAAAAAATAATATTTAGGCTTGTATAAATAAAACAATCAACCCATGATTTAGCTGATGTAAGTAATAAAGCATCAATCTAAAGTGAACATATTCTTTGGAATAGAATAACTTTTTTTATCACAAAATAAATCATGCCTAACGATAATTTTCCAAGAACAATTCTACTACTGACTAAGTCTTGCACAGCATGAACTCATTCATATATTTTCCATATCAATGAGACAACTCACCTTGTATATTGCTGTTATTTTTGCATCGTCGTCCTGGTCGAGCAGAAAATTTTTCAGAAGTTTTTTTTACAAAAGTAAAACATTTTTATCATCATTTTGTTCGCAATACAATTTTACTGCACATACTAAATTATTATTTCTATAGTGCATTTAAATGAATTATATATTTATTTTATAGGAAAGTGTTAAAACTGTTTCAAGATTCTAAGATTTTACAGAAACTTATAGAACGGTTTATTGTATTGAATTGTTGATGAACACGTTTAAACATTTGAACATCATTTGATTTCACGAGTTTGTAAAAGTCTTTAATAATATATAATTAATAATTAAAAAGCATAAATATAGTTATAGTAACTGTAGTTCATGAGATCGATCTTGACGTTTCACGGTACATCATCTTTCACCGTTGTTAATACTTATGCCATTGGTATTCGCGACCAAATTGGTATTATTTATCTTATAAACTAGACTAGCGATCATTTTCAAATAAATTGAAACTGATTTATACTAAGCAACCATAAAGTACACAATTTTTACTACCCTTAGAAATAAATATCCAGCGCTCATTGCCCTTAGGTTACTTACTGTGACGTACATATGTATGTGACTTCATTATATCAACGTAAAATATTTTTTTGGTCAGTCGTTTATAAAATATAGTTTTATTTACTTGAATGTGTTAACTGTCATTTTTTGATGGAAAAGCATTAAACTAAATTAATAAAACACAATAATTAATACTGTTTCTAAAATGTTATATTATTATGATCTATACCGGTTCGCCCATCGCAAGCATTATCAAATGATAGAATACAAATTAAGACAAGGGTTTTTTGGAGAAAAATGATTAAATTATTACAAGGTATACATAATCAATCGTATAAGGTCTATGAAAATAATTTAAAAGTACTTAATCATAGAAAATGTATCTAAGTAAATACAAGCGAAAGGTTAAATTAAAAAGTACTTACTTATTTGTAATCAAAAATAAATTAAGAGTTCTTAAAGAATGATTATGGAATAATCTTTAGCAAGATTTACGATTAGGAAAATTTTACAATCAAATAATCACATACATATTTTAGGGAGCATAATAATGGAAATCGTATTAAAAATTAATTTAATTGTTTAAATACAGTGTTATTGGAATAAATAATAATATACCATACAAAAATCTTTTTTAGCCATCATTGCACTCAATTGATTGATTAAAATTTTTAAAACCTCAAAAAAATATTTAAAAAAAACTATGCATTTTACATTATTCGGATATTAAAAAAAATACAGTTATACTAAATGATAATAGTTTTGGTTTCCCCTTCGAGAGTATAATCGCGAGAGAAAAAGAGATACACATATTTTTATTTCAACCTTGATCGAAGTATTTGTCTGTCAATAAGTAATAAACATCACATTTGTATATCAAATTAATGATTGATCACACAATTCCATGTCATTAATGATAAATCTTTTAGCACGCTATTAATGGTAAGTACAATAATTTATTAATCAAATTGATAGAAAGAATTTGTTTGCAAGACGGTAGTTGCAGTATGCAATTAAAGTTAAATTCAGTAATTACATGATTACAATATGAACTTAATTATGCTTTGATAGTACGGCTGTGTTTTTGTAAATAATCAGATATAACCATATCATTCAAGCTATTTTCATTGACCTACAGAATTCAGTAACGTGGATACAATTCGATATTTTTTAGATAGATTTGGCGATAACTTAAAAAAATCATTTTTAATATAAATAAAAAAAAATATTTTTGTTATTCCACTTGGTATTTTAATAGATGTGACAGGTGTTTTGTTTCTTTGAGAAGCATCTTCGAGTGGAAAAGCAAAATTATGAATATTTTATATTACAATATTCCTTACGCGCAAACGCTTTACAGTAAATATTTTTAAATAACCTCTTTTTCAACAAGTTTCAATTACATGAAAGAAGTGGTGAAAATAGATACAAAAATCATTAAAATACACATTATTCAAACTAGCTTTCCTTTTTTTTCACAAATTTTACCTGCAATTGAGATGTCCGACGATACATAATACTATAAAACGACTATAGGATAGTTAGTTGTTGTTTGTGCAAGTGCAATAAGCTAAATCATAAATAAAATGGCGTAGCAAAGGAAGGGAAGGGGGAATCCGTAATATACCCACATAAATTATTCTCAAATGTCAAGATCGGAAAAAAATTAGCTATATTCCATTTTATCTACTATCAGTCGCACATAAAAAAACGGATCGAAAATATTTACTCATAAATGTCGTTCAGAAGTACACTCAGCGGTCGTTAACATTTTTTCTGCTATAAAATTAGTACCGCATGACACAGCATCACGACTCAATATTTGTTATGCATTCGTTAAGGATCAATGAACCCAAGGACCATGTTCATGTTTCGAGCATTACCAATGATGGAAAATCAGTTAATTAAAGAATCTAATATAATTATAATATATACATATTTTAATGACTCTAAGTCGGTACATACTTAGAATGTCAGTTACGTTTACAGCGAACGAGGTTGAAGTTGACATAATAATAATTATTTTCATTGGGATACATCGGACATACAAGAGTAAGGTAAAAATATAGCTAGGGTTGGAAGCTTTGGGAAAAAGAATTTCGATAAATATTGTTATATTAAACGTTATGAATTCTTTAAGATTTAATCGTTCAACGTCGTTTATATCCATTTTTTATGCGTTAAATATTTCTGAAATAAATTTAAAATTATAGTCACCCAAGACTAGCTCGAATAGGTAAAATATTATAAATACCCTCAGATATTACATCTATAGCAAAAAGATACTGAAAACCTCACAAGGAAAGCGGTAAAAAAATAGAGATATATTAGTTCTACAAAATTTACAAGATATATAGTTGATAGCTATTTCGGGTTATACCTTCATCAGAATTATAGTTCTGGAACTATAGTGTTATAATGAAGTACTACCAAGTAAATGCTAATTCAATCAATACCTCGAAAGGATTTTTTGCCTTTTCGTACGCTAATATGAACTAATATGACGGCAAATGATTCCTTTTTAGTATGCATTTATATTATATAATGTATGCATACTACACCATTTTCCAAATAAGAATCAACCCAACAGCAGTAGTTCATACATAAAAGTTTTCTATTGCCGCATTATAAACATCGGCGGTCCGATAGAAATTTCTTGTGGCCGCACCGGTATATATTACTTTAAGAAAACCTATTTTCTAAATTATCAATATTAACTATAAAATTGTTCATGACCACAGCAAAACCCTATGTGGCCACACATGTGAACCGCTGGTCTACAGTATATGGGCTCGTTGAAAATTTCGTAAACCACGGAGGAGGCACTAGTAATTTATCTTGTTTCCAGAAAAACATTTGCAAAAAAATATTTATATCCGCTTACAATTTGGTACAACCCTTCAAGATAGTCTTCTCTCGTTGCAAATATATACATGCATTTTAATCAATATCACATTCGAAGGTTCAAGACATTCCTCACCACATTGGCAGATTTTACTCTGAAATTGACTAATGTTCTTGTTGGAAGCATTTGTGCGTTCCCAAAACTTATTTTCTATTCAGTAAGTGCATAAAGGACCACTTTTGATTTTGGGATATTTGGGATTTCAAAAATAGCTCATATATATATGTCATCAGAAGACATTCAATACAGAGTTTTTGAGAACTCTTCAAAATGTATTCAGTCTAAGCCCTCCCGAGTCTTTTAATCCAACACTCGAAAATTATAACTATTTTTTTTCCAATGCTCATATAATCCCACAAATAAAATATGAGGCATTAAAGTGCAACTTATATGAAAATTAGATAACATCATATGGCTAGTTTTCAATATCATTCATTATGTTACTAAAAATATTCCTACACTCAATAAGCACCCCATTTCGTTAATGAATAAGCAACACATGTCATATAGAAACTGCTTTTTTGCTTATTGAATGATATCCTTGTTACGAGTGTAACATATAAGCAGTATATAATAATATATTATCACGGTATTTAGAAAAATACGCAGGACTCAAAAATTTTTGAGATGCCAAAGAAAGGTTAAAAAAACACTGTTATGAGCTTTATAAAGACAATAGAAAGTTATCGGAAATATCGCGTAGTAAAATCCTCACGTGCACATACAGTCCTTATTCACGTATTGTGCGAAAAATTGGACATTTTTACTGTTTCGAGTGTGCGTTAAAAAACCAGATCAAACGACAATGATTTAAAAATCAAGATTTCGTGATACATGATGCGATTAAAATGGAATTAATCCATGATTGTTAACACTATCTATTCAAACACGTTTAATGTTATGTCAAGTCAAGATGCCATCTTATAATCGCCTGGTTATGGCATATAATAATTTATCTTAAAATGGCATTGGCGTGTTTCTATTGATGTAAGAATTCTAGGATAAAGAGTCAGTATATATTTACTTGTCGTGGCGAGTGTCAATGTTGTGTTTGGTTTTCAATTAAGTTTTTTTGCACACAACTCACGGGAACCGATTAATTATCAAAGGTAAACAAAATAATTTATTTTAATATCAATTATTGTATCATGACATAAAAGATTTTGGAAATTGCCTTATCTGTAAACTGTAATCTTTATAATGCTATCAACATATCAGTATAAAGTCCCATTGCAAATTTATAATTGCAAACGGTTTCAAGCAGTGACCGCCAAACTTAGAGTAATGTTTTACAAATGAAAATAATTTCGAATACAGCTTTATGTTCGGTATTCAGAATTCCCTGTTATATATATTATATGAAACGAGGGTAATCAAAAAAAAATACATTTAACTCATTCTCAATAAATATCGTGATAAATCAATAAAAACTCCTAGAATATTTCTATAATTTTTTCATCAGTGGGAAAAAATACATTAACGTTACGATCCGTTCCATTGAATCTCGAGTATTCGTTTCGCACTCTTCTCAATTCTCCAAAATAATTTTAGAATAAAAAAATATTTTTTCTTTATCCTAAACACGTAAGATTTCAACCAAGTAAATACCAATTAAATCAAGAAATAAAAACAAAATCAAAAAATATTTAGCGAATTATTTTGAAAAAAATTCTATAATTCACTTGTTAAATTTAAATATTTTTTTTTCATATCTGGAACATAATGAATTTTTAATCACTTACTGTAACGTGGAAAGTCACGGATTCTAGATTTATAGTCACTGGTTTTTATCAATTTCATATTAAAGATATTAGAAAAATATAAGACATGCGTGACTGACATTGAGAAGAAATTATTTGACACGAATGTCGTTGTATAGTATTATAATACCATGCAATGTTTTATTTTCTTTGTTTTGCCCTCTAGATAAGATAATTGATCTCGTATTCAGCAACATAGATAAATATGCCATATTTTTTAACAATTTTATTTTCCCTTTTCATAAAGTGTTTGACCAGTTGATAATTCATTGATTTCATAGTTCACAAGAATGTTTGAAAACTATGTGAAAATATCACAGGGAACTCTCAAAGGAAAGACGCTAACGACTGACAATGGATTTATGTACAACTCCTATCAGGGCATTCCATATGCTCGACCGCCAATTGGAGACCTTCGATTCAGGGTGAGTAATGAGTATATATGCTTGTGATTTTTTTTAAACTTGTAGACCTGTTTTTCCTTAACAATACCAGCAAACTATGCGTTGCTCCGTTATATACGTGAGTAATAAGTACTTAAGTACATTTATTTTTTGAACACAATTAATGATTGCATAAAAATATAAATCTTAGCTTTTTTTATGCCAAAAAAGCTGTCTTAGTCTTAGGTAAGCTGGTGAAAATCTTTGGTTATTAAAAAAACCTTAATACAATACAACACTACAACACAGAACACAAAAACATATACAACATTTTTGTGTTCTGAATGTATACATATGTATTCATAACACAAAAATGTTAGATCATTTGTATAGGTATTCATTGACTATTATCAGCCGGCTTCAATATGATTGAAGAAATAAAATTTAAGCATTCCAAGGTACCAAGATGTTTTTTTTATTCAATTCAAGGACCCCGAACCAGCCGAGGGATGGGGTGGCGTTTACGACGCTACGATAGAAAAATCTGTGTGTGCTCAAGTAGATTGGATTTTCGTGAAGTCACCGGTGAATGTGTACATGGGCGAAGAAGACAGTCTCTATATAAACGTTTACGTGCCTAAGACACATGTCATTGATTCTAAATTCCCTGTCATGTTTTGGATTCATGGAGGAGGATTCATGATGGGTTCAGGAAATATTGATTACTACGGCCCCGATTATCTAATCGAGCACAAAGTGATTTTAATCACTTTTAACTATAGAGTAGGGCCTCTCGGATTTCTATGCTTACATTCTGACAAAGCTCCAGGGAACGTTGGGCTTAAAGACCAAGTTTTGGCTTTGAAATGGGTCAATCAAAATATAGCCCAATTCGGTGGTGATCCTCATAATATTACTATATTCGGCGAAAGCGCAGGTAGTGCATCAGTACAGTATTTAATTCTATCTAAAATGACCCGAGGACTTTTCCACAAAGCCATATGTCAGTCAGGATCATGCGAGAACATGTGGGCTCTGCAAGCAAATTCAGAAGCCAACGCATTTTTGCTGGCTGAAAGATTAGGCATGAAGTCATCAGATAAAGATGAAATTATATGTTTTTTGAAAACAGTGACAACTGAGAAATTAGTCAAAGCAGCTTCTGAATCATCAAGCGATGGTAAAGAAGAACTTTTCTTCTTTCCAGTTATAGAGACGACTGCCACATGTAGCGAATCATTTTTAACTAAACATCCATCGGAATTGTTAAATAACGGTGAATTTAATAAAGTCCCAACAATAACAGGGTTTACTCCAAACGAAGGTATAATATGGTACTATAAACTTACGAAGCGGTCAAATGATATATCGGTTAAAAAATACCTTCCAGATTTCACCCATTTTTTGTCAGTGAAAGATAAAATCATTCTCGGGCCAGAGAAATCAGCGAAAGCCGGTGAGAAAATAGAAGAATATTATTTTCCTGCTGTAAGTGATTCAGCTTCAGCGGATCTTTTCGAAAATTATGTGAACTTAATGAGCGACTATGGTTTCATGAAAGGGATAGACCATTCAGCCAAAATGTTCAGCAAGTATTCTCCGCCTGCATATTACTACAAATTTTCATTTAGTGGGTCTTTGAATTTGATGAAATATTTGTGTGATCATGAGTATTCTGAGGCTGGACATGTAGATGAACTTGGGTATATTTTTAAAAATAATGTTTTGATTCCCAATGACGTTCAACTAACGGTAGATGATTTAAATATGATAAAGACTATCACCGAGCTGTGGACAAATTTTGCAAAATTTGGGTGAGTAAATTTTTTTTGCATCTAATATTGTATTGTAAAATAAATAAACCGATTGTAATACATTATGATGCAAAATGCATTTTACAACTGCAGAGCAGATCATGTAGACCAGTGGTCAGCAAATCAGGGCTCGCAAAAATATTTAAGGTGCTTTCCACAAACACTAGTAACTTTTTAATAATTCATAGTCTCATGGGTTTTATCAAAATTTTATATACTCATCAACTAGGACAAATATAAATAACCAATAATCAGCAGTATATATTTATTTTACAGCATGTGTATTCCGACTAAAAATATATTTTCACTAGCGTGCTATTGGAATCATATCTTAGTACATTCTATATCATATATAATCACTATATATAATATATTGATATATACTTAGGTGTTTAGCAATTTGCAACAGTTAGCAGCATCATGCATCCAAAATTTGACAGTACAAATTTAACTTTTGAACAACTAAAAGCTTTTGACAGGAATCTAAGTCGTCCAATGCCAAAACTCACATCATCCATTTTCTTTTGTTTTGATAAAATCTAAAAAAAACATGTGTGGAGCCTCTCATGTTAAAAATGACCATGACCAATAGAAAATGGACAAGATGAAGTTTAGATATGGGCTACTCTTATATACATTGATTTATATTACTTACAAAAAGTTCTTTTATTTTTGCATATGGTGCTGTATAAAGCACAAGTCAGAACGTTTCAGATTAACTGATAATAATATTCATAAGATTCCGGAGCCATCTGCAGCACGTCTTCTAACTAATTCCTAGTCTTTATTATTTGTAGTTCCGTTGCTTTTTGTCGCTTTGCAGAATTTTTATGATGTAATCAAAAATGTAGAGTTGAAATTTATCCTCATTGAAAAAAGAAATCATTAACAAAAATACTCACCAAAATTCTTTATGAACCTTTTTTCAGAAATCCCACGCCTTGCCAATCAGAAAATATACCAATTATTTGGAAGCCTATCACTGAAAATGAAATCAACTGTATGGAAATAAATACAAAGCTCTGCATGGTAAACGATCCGTTTGCAGAAAGGCGAAATTTTTGGGACGACGTAATTAAGCCAATATGAATGTGTTCATTGTGTAAACAATACAAAAGTTTGAGTAACACTGTACCGAGTGACCCAATTAAAAGCTTATGAACAAAACAGATAAAAAAATTCATAAATGATATTTTTTGAACAAACTCAAATAATCTTTATTAAAATCATGCTGTTCTAACAGGAAATGTATGGTTTCTTCATTTTACATAAATTGAACACTATGTAAAAAAAAATACCTTAAATTTTGACTTCATATGAATATTTTTTATCTAAGAACTTTTACAATTGAGAACCTTTAATGGGGCAGTGCCAGGAAATTTCATAAATTCGAATGGTTGGGTTTCAGTGAATTGTGTTGGTGAAAGTGTCAACTTTTTAATCATTTTTTTTGTCCTTGACCAAAGCATTGTATTTAAATCATTCTGTAA
Source organism: Himalopsyche japonica (assembly GCA_028555115.1). NCBI lineage: Eukaryota > Metazoa > Arthropoda > Insecta > Trichoptera > Rhyacophilidae > Himalopsyche > Himalopsyche japonica. Next base: position 488,793 of record JAHFWJ010000491.1, on the reverse strand, counting down.
GATAATTAAACAGCAAGAGAAAATCATATATATATGATAATAATATTATACTAAGACTTAAATATCAAATTATGGTGTAATATAATAAGATAATTACATAGCAAGAGGAAATCATATATATATATGATAATAACATTATACTAAGGCTTAAATATCAAATTATGGTGTAATATAATATATATTAAACACACTAACTATGTAATTTAACAAACGATGATTTGTCTTATTAACTAAGATAAAATTGTGTTATAAAAGTAATCTTGACGAGATATTTTTTGCTTTTTTTCCCGGAATTATTTCCGCATACATTTTTAGCATGTCCTCTTGTAACGCGTAACTATGAACTAATGATGAAGCGTCTCAAGTTATTTTTGAGATAAATTTATTGTTAGTCAGTACACTCAACATGTGTCTTTGAAAATACAATGATGTGGTTTAAAGGAGGTCGTTAGTTAGCTGCTAATTCCTTGCGTTTTGGAAAACCATGAAATAATATCGTAGGAACCCATGCTGTTGGATGGATAAAAGTTAAAAAGTCTATTTTCAATAAAAAATCATTTAAGTTTAACATCAATTGACCTCGCAAAGATATGATCGAAAACCCAAGACCGTTGACCACTCGGTAAAACACTCATTCATCTGCAGAACAACACAGTCGCATATTAAATAAATCAATGCACCTGGGCCTCGTATAACACGGTTATATGAGTTTCACGGTTGTTAGTTTTCTTCATCGGAGGATTTTTTTGTGGTTTTAGCCTCAAAAAATTTCAAGATAGTTTATATAAATAAGTCAGTACGTATTTTTTTTAAATAAACAAATATATATATTCAAATATTAATTGAAATAAATCTTAATAACATAATATACCATTCATTCATCATCGCTATGACTTGAAATTGTATAATTTTTACTCTTTATCGAGATCGGCTGTGAGTTTCCATCAACGGAGGTCATCGGAGGACGGGAGGGAATTTTTTGTGGTTTTAGACTTTAAAAAGTCGTTAATAAGCGATTGTATGCTTTTAGTGTATAAATCTTTACATATTTCCTTATAAGAATCCAAAATTAAGTATACTCCATTCCATTATAAGATCATTATCACTAAAAAAATCTTATTTATAAGCCAATTCCAAGCCGTCATTTATTCATTTAAATTAATTTTTTCCCTTAAATCATATTATATAAAGCGTGTTGTATAAAAATAGGTCACAATTATGTGTGTTATATAAATCCGTGTTATTTGAAGCCTATGTGTATTAGCATACTTACACTCACGCATGTATATCGTTTTAAACCAATGGCTTTCATTTGCAGACACCAGAGAATTTTGCTGCGGCCTTTCGATATCTACTATGAAGCATATAGCTTCATAGTAGATATCGAAATTCAAAATAATTTAATTTTTAAATATTTATTTGTAAAATTATTCATATATTTAATTTATAAATACACCTCACTGATTATTTGTGCATATAAGTACTGTGAGTGTGTCACAACTCAAAACAAAAATGTGGTGCAGCCATGAGGCCATTGCTGCAGGACCGTGTATCCGCAGGACATAATAATACGGTCATAGTACAATTTTACATGAGACCCACTGTTTTATACACAATATGGAATATCATTAAAATATAAATATGTATCGAGATCGGTATAAACCATTTGAGGAATGGTGCACGATCCTGGGGCACGCATTTTCATATGACATGACACACGCGAAATTTTGTTGATATATTAAAGATTTATAAATTCAAGCCACGAGACAATGTTACACAAAAAATATTAATACTAGATTTTTATGCAGTTATTCATTCAGTAAATAATATTAAACTAAAAAATAAATAGCAATAAAAAATATTTTGGTGCGATTTTTATATTAAGTACTAAGCTGTATTAAAAATAAAGGACACTTTTTTCTGAACGCGTCGGAAGGTTAAAAAAAAGTTTTAGGAATTATCGTACACGTTCGTGCAAAGGTTGGACACCATTGTATTTTACTAAAACATAGTGTACTTTTTTCTGTAAAACGTGTAGTAATGTCACATTTTTTGATACAGTAAAATCTTTATTATATGTTTTTAAGAGTCTCTCAAAGTGATTAATGCGTTTTTCTTGAGATAGATTTTTGTTATTCATTGAGATATTTCATAACAAATTATATATTTTTCAACCAATCAGTATTTTTTTACAAACAAAAGTCAAAAGAGGCAATGTGTTCTCCTTACTTACATTCAATGGTTATCAGTGCGTGTTTTGACTTGTTTTATACTTCTTTTGAAGGCTGAAGCAAAAATTATCCCTTTGTGAAATTGTGAGCAAATTCATACATAAAAATGGTTCATTTGACTTATAAATGACGTATGCTACAAGTTGAACAATACCCAATCAAAATCTACTAAAATTACCTTATCATTATAAAGTCATGTTTTTTGGAGTAAAACTAATAAATATAAATTGTTTGCTTACGTTTGTCTTAAATTGACTTCATAACGTTTATAATCTTATCATTGTCGTAGGATTTGTCTGCAACTTAGTATTACCCTAGTGCTGCCATCACGCGAGTGTATCGTAAACTTCCAATGCTAGCAGTTTGGCTTTATTGGTAAGTCAATTATTGTTATCGAAAATTGTTCGTACTTTAAAAATTTGTTCACAAATCTAGTTTATCCCCATGAAAACATTTTTGCTTAGCTCTTTGAGAAGTCAAATCTCTTCTATAATTAAACAGAGATTCTGGGTAAGCTTATTTAATCTTTTCCATTTTCATATGGGCAAAAAGGGCGTCTGTGGGCGTCTGCCATGACAGTGACAGATCTATGAACTATGACTGAGCGACCGACTCGTTCAACTCAATCAAGTGGTGGTACAATGCTATTCATTATTTGATACATTCGTTCATAGAATCATTCACAGATGACTCTCATATTGTAATATTTATATTATTAACACTCAAGCAACCGGTCCCGCGTTCGCGCGGATTTCGTCTCGCGCTGCATCTTTACGTCTGCTGCTCGAAGGCATGATACATGTGGATATTTTTTTTAAATTTACGGCTTAGAACTGTTTTGTTTATTGTTCTACGTGTCTTTCATTCTATTTCTCCGAAATTTATAGCTCCAAATCGTCCTTGAAGTAAACAATATTTGCCAGTTCCAAAAGTTTCCTATAATTACTCTTGGACTGTAACAAATTAAGTTTTTTTGTTTATCACAGCTCAGCAATAAACTTTCATTGTTTACTAATCATACAAAAAAGCATTATTGATAAAATTTAAGTGATTATAATTAGTAATAGAATATTATTACTAATGATTAGGCATTAATAATATTATATTACTACTCACTTTTTATTATTAGGCAGTCAGAACATTTAAATAATAATATTTAAATCTTTATAAAAATTAATAATAATAAATGTTTCAACATGTATTCGCTAGTAAAAGAAATATTTTGTATCTCATTGTGCCTCCTGTTCCTGTCGTATATCACTGATGGATGAATAGTAAGCGCCTACCCTGACCCTAATTCTCGGAAGTGTAAAAACTCTCCATAAATATTTTTTGTCGATGACTGTTTCGTATTTTATTATTTGAATATATTATCATTGCATAAGACGTAATCCCTAAATATCTCTTCACAAAATCATAATAGTAAAGGTACAGGGACCTATAGTATATGATTGATTATCAACATATCGATAGCCAATAACCATCCCGTTTTGAGTGACTTATTTTGTATGTTTTAGATGAGGCAACCCGACAAAGGCCATTTTTGACCAAAAGCAATAAAACTCTTGAGTTATTAGACAGAATGGTTTCATTCATTACATAAAAAAAATGTGAAACATGTTTCTCGAATATTTACGACTTGAGATCCAGTGATTGTGAAATTGTGGGAATATCGAATATATATTGTTATTTATTATATAATTAAAACTAAACTATATCATGAACCCGCAATATTTTAAATATTTCAAATTGAAAATATGTTTAGTGCCATTTACTTAATTGACAAAAGTAAAAAACAGATGTTTATATTCGGCTTAGAAATATGCTGAAATTATGACATAATCAAATCGTTTTTTTTTATTTAGTCGATGATGACCAAATATCACACATAATTTCTTTGAAAATTATATTGTTTGGCTCTCAAGTTGTGCCGAAATCGCCCGCTTTCGGCTAGAGTCCATTTTTCGAGACACCCAATAACCGAGTGATATGAGAATATAACGGAAACAAATAAACATATCCACAGTTTGAGAAACTCCGCATATAATAAACACACAATAATGTGTAACATGGTGTAGGATTTTTAAGAATTTGACATTCCTTTGTGGGTTTATATGAGTGTTAAAAGATATTTTTTTTGATTTTTATGAAAAAACGAAAAAATTAATTATGCATTTGTTGCTTGATAATTTTATTTTTAAGCCAATTGTTTTTAAATTACATAAATTATACAATACTCTATGAAATAATTCTTATTTTATTAAATTCACTCAACTGAGTAAAAAGTTATAAGCATAATAATAGATGTCGTGAGAAATAGCAAAGTATCGAAAAATGTGCGGTGATAGGCGTTTTTTCTGCGAGAAATGTGCGGTTGCTTGAGTGTTAATGGGCCATTTTATTAATAATTTTGTATTGATTTAATTGAAAATAAATAAATAATTGTTACTCACTGTAGCGGATTCATTGATTATATTAATTCTATACTGTAAGGATGACCAAATTGTTTGCTTGCGTTTCAGATGTTTCTTCTTTTTAATGTCGCAATAAAATCGAGTTGGAAATTAAAATTGAATTTTTTGAAAAATATTTACATTGCCATTCTCTTCACATTTCTGCGGGCTCAAGGAATTCACGAATAACGACTCCGTCGATTATTTCATGTTTAGATGACAAACCTTTTTGAGTCTGTACGTGCAAAAAAAATTTTTTTTTTCAATACATGTCGCGAGCCACGCCACGTGCCACGCCACGTGCCATGGAAAAAATTCGTCAAATGTTTGTGTAACTTCAGATTTTTAATGAATGTAAGAATAGCATTAATAAACAGAAAGAATTATGATTGCAATTCTATATTTACATTAAACGTAATGCTTATTCTTCAAAAGTATTTATTTGCTATATTTTTAGCATTGCGATCTACTTATACATAAATGTCATCATTTCATTCGTTTCCGTAATTTGGGAATCGATTGGTGAACGAAGAAAATACACATGGCTATGTCGTCATTGTTTTTGAATATTATAAATATCAATTTCTAATATTTTTTCAATTTTTGTATAATTACTATTGTTTTTTTCTCTTCATACTAAAACTTCGGGTGCAATGCAAAATCGTCTCGCATACCATAGGTGCACCATTTATAATATAATAGCTTTGATACATAGTATTCATATTATAATATATAAGAGTATCAACTCATAATTTAAATGCACGTATTTGAAATATTCCAAAGCTCTTATTCTTAGAACCGAACATTTATATATTGAATCTCAATTAATTTTTGTTATGAAGAGTTATATGCTCTTTTACTTCCTTCTTGAATAAAAATATTGCCCATATTCATCGCCTACATAATTAATTATTATTAATAAATTAACTTAAAAAAATGTGTCGACCTTAATAATCAAAAATAGGACCCAATATACTTTGAAAAATCAATGAAGACACTGCCTAATGAATGCTTCATTGATTAATTACAACCACGATTCTTCTTTTTAATATCTGCACAGATATTGAATTTTATAAGTGATCGAGTCTTCTACCATGTCTCATCACTAGACTTCACAGAGAAGTAATAAAATTCAATGGTCGGGCGGCAGATGTCATTAGTTATACAAAGTAAAATGTTATTACTATAAAGACTAATTTACGACCTAAGAACTTATTTATGATACAAACCCATGAACAAACGTTGACAAGTTTTAACTCAAAAAATATTTTTTATTTTAGAATCTCAATATCACAAGGAATATAATGTCGTCTCCAAGAATCAAGCTGTCGCAGGGAGAATTAGAAGGTCAAGTCGCTGTGTCACATAGTGGTATTCAATATCATTGCTTCCAAGGCATTCCTTATGCAAAACCACCAATTGGAGATATGCGATTTAAGGTTAATTTATAATTTAATAACAAGTTTACTTACATTCCAGATGATACTGTTACGTCTTTGTGTAAAGTTGTTTAAGTTATATTTGATAGTATAGTGATGAGAATACATAATATTCAAGATAAGCGGAACTGGTGCTGATCAGATTATTATAATAAAAAATATGAAAATATTACTTAGCAAATTGTATTTTAATTTAGAATATGTAATGAGGGTTCCTAATGGAGTTTCAACATCAAATTTGAATAGCTCAAATAATGTACATATGCACTTGTTTTGTCACTCCAGTTTCGACTTTTGGCATCTTTGTGTAATCTACTGTTCGGATGGAATCACAATCAGTTAACAGTTAACATACACTAATTTATCACAAAATTCAGTTAAAACTGCATTGTTATGAATTATAGCAATATAAATTATATCAATCCATGTATATTTATCAAAATATCTTTTAATTATCATGCCACTGTAAGCAAAAAGACAGCTGAAGGTAAATATCGTGTTTTGAGCGATTAAATATAAATTATGATGTCACATGTAATGAGTGCACATAAGATTGAGTGATTAAAGATTTACATAGCGTTAGCCTTAGTTATCAGATTGGTCAAGGCTAGACCCCTAGCAAGTCAATATCAAAATTGTGATAAATGAAATCTTAGAAATAGTTATTCTTTATGCCTTTTTCTGCGGGCTGATCACGAATGACATTACAAAGTCTCGTCGAGCTTATCTCGTCTGATTGAAAACGATTACAATTCAAAGATTTGAAATGTTGTTGTAGTGAAATAATATCCATGATTATCACATCAATTTTCTTTTAGCAATAGAAATAAGAAATTGATTTTTGTTTATGTTCACGATTCAGGACCCACTGCCCGCTGATGGATGGAGTGGTGTACTACAAGCTACATCAGATGCTCAAATGTGTCCTCAGATTTCCCACGACGGTACTGCTAAAGTTATCGGGAACGAGGAATGTTTATATCTGAATGTGTACACCCCAAAGGTTATCCCAACTGGTGCTAAATTGCCTGTCATGGTCTGGATCCACGGCGGAGCATTTATTCATGGCTCTGGAAATAAAGCTGCATACGGTCCGGACTTCATAATGGACAAGAACGTAATTTTGGTTACAATGAACTACCGTTTGTCAGTATTCGGGTTTCTGTGTCTTGACACGCCAGATGTACCTGGAAATGCTGGACTGAAAGATCAGGTTCTATCTCTCAAATGGGTTCATAACAACATACACAGTTTTGGAGGCGATTCTAATAACGTCACTTTGTTTGGCGAAAGTGCCGGAGCGGCTTCAACTATGTATTTAGTTTTATCACCTATGACCCGTGGATTGATACAACGTGCAATCATTCAATCAGGCTCAGCATTCTGCCATTGGGCACAACAATCTAATTCATTTGAAAACGCTGTTAAACTGGCTAAACTTTTAGGGTGTCCATCATCTGATAAAGTTGAAGTCCTATCGTTTTTGCAAAAAGTACCCATGGACGACATTGCAAAAGGAGCACTTGCCAGTTTGAGTGTACATGAAATGAAAAGATGTTACACTTGTCCATTTTTACCTGTCATTGAAAATAGTTTTCCAGGTGTAGAATCTATCATCAATGAAAGTCCTGAAAATATTATCATATCAAAAAAATATGAAAGTATTCCGATGATTATAGGATTCACATCAAAAGAATCGATTATTTTGTTTGAAAGAATCAAACATGATATCAAAAGAGTCAATGAAATGTTCGAAGATTTCCAATATTGTATTCCACCAGATATGAACCTTTCGTGGAATTCAGAAAAGTCTCTGGAAGCTGCAACTAAAATCAAAGAATTTTACTTTAAAGGAAATGCGGTTAATGATACTACAGCTGAAAATGCCGTCGACTTGCTGTCTGACTATACTTTTATTCGAGGCTTGGAAAAAACTCTCGATCTTTTGGTGAAAAATTCGAATGTTCCCCTGTACTACTTCAAATTTTCATACATGGGAAATTTAAATTTTCATAAGGAATCTCTGAAAAAGTTGAATCTTAATGAGGCGGGCCACTCCGATGAAAATAATTATATTTTTAAAAAATATCGTAATGCCAACATTGATGTCACGGCTTCTGATGAATTGACAAGAAATCGCTTGATTCAAATGTGGACTGATTTCGCGAAATATGGGTAAGCTTAACATATATATCACGTTTTAATGTGTTAACTGTACTAACAGTAAATGTTTAGTAATATATATTGATCAGTTGATAATGCTCGCGATGAGCGAAACCGATTCCGATCTTCATAATATAAAATTGTGAAAATAGTACTAAGCATTGTGTTTTATTTATTTTAAATAAAATATATATTAATCTCCCTGTTAAGAATCAAACCACGAGGTACACAGAATTTAAAGGAAGTAAAAATAAATTTAATCAAGTATAATTTCGTCTTTATTTTGTGGCTATTTTATTTTGATATTAACCATAATTTATTAACGGTTTTGTACTGTGCAAATTATCATCATCAATTTTGCACGACAATACATTTGAACTCAAAGCAAATAATTGATTAATTATAATGTTTTATATAGAGAAAACCTCCGAATACAATATGAATCAATCGTGACAAAATGCCACATTCAATTTATTCTGTAGTTAAAAAGCATTCAGATGCAAGTTCAAAAATTAAAATATTCAGGAGAGTCGAACTAATTTTCAGTTAACTATAAGAAGTTATGGTTTTTTTTATCATAAAAAATTAAAAAAAACACTTTCATCTTTCTGCTGCTTATAACAATAATCAAAACGTTTCTTCAAATGTTGTATTATCTTCGTTACGCTTCTCAAGTACAGAATTACAGATGCCTGCGTTATCTATCTATGGCTGTCACAAAGATAGAATACATCAATTTTGAACAAAAGTAGAAAATTTCCATGTGGATATACCACACATTATAATATATTACATGGAAATAGAAATATGCACTTTATTACCTAGCTTGGAAAATTACGGAGTATTGATAAATTTTGCTTTCTTTTAACAGGCATCCTACGCCATCTGTATCAGAGAATATAAAAATCATTTGGCCACCAGTGACAGCTGACGCGAAAAATTGTGTGGATATAAATAAGGAAATAAAAATAATTATAGACCCCAATATCTCCTCAATGAATTTCTGGCGAGCACTCAAAATTGATATTGACAAGGCGTGATCTAGCATTATAAAAAAAAAGACTATGCAATAAAATATTATACCACAAACATTATTATATAAACCAATTTTAATATGGTTATGGGTTTTGGTGTGTGAAAAAACAACAAATTTCTAATTGAAAATAACAAGGAATGAATTAATAAATTCACATATCATTAAAGTATTGAAATTTCACAATAATTGTAAAAATTTAAAAATGTATGAAAAATAAACGAAGTAAATAAATATTTTTGCATACGTATGCCTGTATAATAGATTATTTATACCTTCCCAAATAATAAATGTAGCGAAAGGGAGTCACAAATATATCGCTTAAAATAACTTATTTGCAGAGCACTAGCTGAGAGATAAAGTAGATATGAAATAAGCAAATGAAGATGATATCGCCAATTTCACCAACAGGGAAGCAAGGAAAATAAGTTTGAAGTGTACAATTACATGCATGTTTGAATTTTGTATTTTTTAAATGTTTTGCCAAAGTTTTCTAAATAAATCTATAACTCGTCAAGTTACCATAATGTACAAAAAAAATGCAGTATTTAAAAGCAGTACTTCAGTCTGAGTTATTAGAATAAATAAATAGCGCAATATGGTATTATTATGGTACCAGAAACATGTAATGTATTAGAGTGCTCAATTATCATAATTTAGTGTATGGAATGCATATATATTTGCAATTATTATTTTTTAAATTATGCTCTATTTCTTTTTGTAGATTTGATTTTTTCTCAAGGTTCGATATATATTAAGAGCTCTTTCTGCTACTGACAACGAAGTATTATATGAAGGCTTTTAAAAACTAACGGTACGAGAGTACAATCTACAACCAATAGCTTGGTGCAATCCTAGACCCTCTTTTATAATCCCGTAGTTTTGGAATTCAGAAATTCCCAATCCCAGGATTGATCATTGTAGTATTTTAAAAATTTATATTTAATATGCAACTTGGGGCATTATTGCAATTGGAATGGATATAGGGTATTATATATTTTGGTATTGAAATGTATTGTTTATTAAAATTTATTATGAATCTGACGTAAAATTTACAAATAAATAGACACAATTCAAAAACATCATGTATGAATACATACAAAACAACAAGTATATACCGTTGGAAATATTCAATCGAGAGTTAACATTGAAAATATGTGTATTTTATTAACGTCCCTGCAGTGGGCTCCAAAATCTTGGGACTACAATTTAGACAATTCCAGGATAACGCGACCACATAATTGAATAATTGGAATTGCAAACTTAACTGCCACCAGACGTACCGTTAGCTTAGTTTTTCATCATGTTTTAGCGAGAAATCCATGGTAATATGTAAATTATATTCCATCAATAGGTTCATCTTATCGAATGTAGATAGTTTCACCTATCTCCTTGAATATACAAAAAATTAATCTACTTATATCTAATAAACTACGAAGTTGATTAGGATTTGACAAGATATGATTTTTAAAATCATGCAGCGCCAATGCACTCATGTCTATTTCGAATCATTTTCTTTCGGTCAACATATATTATTTTTATGATTGAAATTGTGAAATAATTAAATTGTGTCAATACCATTCGACAACACTGGCTTTCTGTCTAGTATTTTTATTATGAAGCACATGCGCAGAATCGTTTTCAAAATTAGGCGGACCAGGTCTGAGGATTTATATGAAGAACTTTTTTTAAATTTCAACATTAAAAACTAGCTTTGATAAGAAATTTGAATTTCCGTTGTCCAGTTGCGGCACTTGGTTGGAAATTTAAGTTCCAGGGCCAAAAGAGTAGATAAGATACTTTTGCAATTTGTTTGTGAATTTTTATGGGTTTAAAACTCAAATGTATAAGTTTTTGTGATATCTATAATTCTCTCTCGTCAGCCCGATTCTAAAAACAGTATGAAACGAGTGCGATAACCACTAGTTCTGTTATAGTATTATATATTATATCATTATCCTATGTAAAAAAGAAAAGTTCAGTTACTAAATAACCAGTGATTTTCTTTAAAAAAAATATTTTTTTTATATAAAATATAGTGGAAGTAAACAACACTAATATATAATCAAAGGAAATAAGTACTAAACAAATGTGATTTTATTATTTAAAATATCATGCCTTTCCATCAAGAAGTGACAGTGAACACCTTAAAAGTGATATATCACATAAATTAAGGATACACAATATGTTGGCATTGGTTATTTAATCACAATTGACCCTGCAAAATAAATATAACAGGGCGAACATTTTTTATAGATAATTTCAAATTCTCAAAAAGTACATTATATTCATATAAATTAAACACCATTTTTGACCCATTTCATTGATTATGTAACGACGGTGCTATATGGGCTAGTTTCGTCATTGCGAGCATTTTAATCTAAGTATTCTGTTTATATTTTAAAATTAAATATATTAAGGTTAAGATTGCTATTTAAAATTTAAATTATTTCTGATCTCGGTTCTAAAATTATAAAATAAAAATATTATTTTTTTTAATACTTTCAAGAATATCAAGCTAATCCTCTCGTTGCTATTATTTTAACCATTGAGACAAATAATTTCAGTGCATTGAAATTTGAAAATTTTATTTTTGTGGAGTCTCTAAAAAAGCATGATTATAAAATTTAAATTTTGTCAGGCTTTTTTTCCTACCTTTCCTATTTATGGGCATGGGCATCAAAGATTACAACCCATCCGGCAATTTGTTCACTGAGTTATATATCAAAATCGTCCAATCGAAAAAATAGTTGACACTTGAAAATATCAGTTTGTTGACAATTTCAAAATTCTCCTTTATAACTCAATTTTGTCTGTATTTTAGCCCGACTTATCCCGTTGATAACTCTGCCGATATAATGTTTGCAATATGTTATTTGTAACTCAATAGAGAACGCGCTCAGACATTAATACGACTTCCTATAGTTTGTATTAGTTTCCGTTTAAAATCCATGTGTAAATGAATCGTTCGAAAAATATTTCGTGTATGTAAATATATTCCAATAATAACATTACTAAATGTTATATACAAGTATGCATTTGTATATAATTTATGTGTAGGAAAACTACCATTAATTTAACGGTAAAATGTATGGCCAATAGCAACATGTATTTTATTTGATTGCATTTTGACATTAAAACTTTGTAATCGCATAATGTTCCTTTTTTATATTCTTTTGTCTTTAACGCAACATCATAGATTAATATTATAGATTACTAATACGACCGGTTGTGGACAGTGAGTGTAGATTTTCCCGGGAACTCGCCGGGCAAAACAAGCTCTGAAAACAATAAAAAGGTACCATATCTGATGTGCATAAATATATAAATATATATTTGTATTTTACTATTATTTTTATGATTATGTTTATTGTTATTTACTTTCAGAGATTATGAAGTGTACCTTTAAGACCGTTTTAAAAATAGGTCAAGGCATAAAACGATACATAAACAAATGTTTTCAAATGATGTATAGTATATTCTGCTCTTTATAGCGAATAAACTTGAATACATATGCAAATGTGAAACCTACCATTGATTCCTTATTTTAGTGAAAAAACAGTTATACTTCGATGTCGTCCCCAAGAATAAAGCTGAGACAAGGAGAATTAGAAGGTCGAACAGCTGTATCACCAAGTGGAAAAAAATATTACTGCTTTCAAGGTATACCTTTTGCAAAGCCACCCGTAGGAGATTTACGATTTAAGGTATTGAAATGAATAGTTTCATTTTTTTAACATTATGTAATACAGTTGACCCCCCTATAGCGTAGATTGCGATTTCGCTATAGGAATACAACGCTATATACATAATTTAAGGTTCCCATTTAAATATTTTTATATAATACATTAATGACCTTGTATTTGGTCTTAACCTTGCATTTGTCTAGCAAAGTCAAGGGGGCAAACAGCGAATGAGAAATATTTTTTCAATGCATATATATATAATATATATTTATGAAAATTCTAATTTGACCTTGACAAATTTGCGTTTTGTAAAAAATTACGCTAATGGGGATATTGCCGCATATATTTACTACCGGAGTCATCTCATCAGATTGTGAAAGTCTAAAGTTAGGCGGAAATAACTTTTTTTGAAATAATAAAATCACAGTTTTTAGTCCTTATAACATATTTATGATCAGGATCGGTTTTGCTCATGAAATACATTGTGGAAATTAAGTACTACAACATATGATTTTATTATTTTAAATATCATGCCTTTCCATCGAGAAGTGACAGTGAACAGCTTAAAAGGGAAATGACTTTGTTACTAGACAATTTCTTTTTTATCTTGTTAAAAGCACAGATTTTTATGATTGATGGAATTTGTCTCAATGTGAATGATAGAAATTCTTCAATAAATAGAATATGTCAACATAGGCGACGTTAACCCTATTCATTTCGCTTTCACAAAAATCTTGGTGGCGTCACATTGGGCGTAAGGTAAATTTTTAATTTATTGATTGAATTGGCATTCACTTGGTAGAACTCCATTATAACACGGTGAAAAAAATAGCAATGTATTTTAGTTCTACAAAATTATTTTTTTAAATATAGTTGATAGCTATTTCGGCTCACGCCATCGTCAGAACTATGCTTGAACTAATGCCGAAATAGCTATCAACTATATTTTAAAAACAATTTTGTAGAACTAAAATATATTGCTATTTTTTTTTCACCGTGTTAAATTTTTAATCCTTTTCGTGTCTTGCCTTAACATGTTGGTACATCTCGTATTCAAAATTTTTTCATATTATCGAAACTTCAAATATATATGAAATAATTTATTGTGTCTAATAAATTGCATATCATCTTAAATTTAAGGATCCCATACCTGCTGAAGAATGGGATGGTGTACTGAAAGCAACCAAAGATGGAAACATGTGTCCGCAAATGTCATTTGAAAATCAAGGCAAATTTGTTGGCAATGAAGATTGCTTAAATCTTAATATTTTCACACCTAATCTAAAGACTGAAAGCACTCTTTTACCTGTCATGGTTTGGATTCATGGCGGAGCTTTTATTGGTGGATGTGGAAGCGTAGACTTATTTGGGCCGGATTTTATTATCGAAAAAGAGGTCATATTTGTGACGATAAACTATCGCCTATCAGTGCTTGGATTTTTGTGCCTAAATAACGAAGATGTTCCTGGAAACGCTGGTCTGAAAGATCAGGCGCTTTCTCTGAAATGGATACATGATAACATTCACCATTTTGGAGGTGATGCTGGAAATGTCACTATTCACGGTGAAAGCGCTGGAGCAGCATCTGTAATGTATTTAATTTTGTCACCTATCTCACGAGGATTAAAACACAGAGCAATAATTCAATCAGGTTCGGCACTTTCCCATTGGACACGCCAGTCTAAGCCCATTGAAAATGCTATAAAACTAGCAAATGCTTTGGGATGTAAATCATTGGACCGAAACGAATTACTGCATTTTTTGCAAAATATCTCTGTCGAAGATCTCGTAAAATGTGCTATGACTATACTGAGCGATGATGATGCGAAGAAATTTTTTACAACCGCGTTTCTTCCCGTTGTTGAACAAAAGTTTTGTGGCGTCGAGTCATTCATAAATGCAAGTCCAAAAAGAATCATCATGTCAGGAGATTATGAAAGCATTCCTATAATTATTGGGTTTTCAGCGAAAGAATCTGTTTTGATTTTCGAACCAATCAATTACGATATAAATCGAGTCAACGAGATTGTTAATAATTTTCAATATTATATACCACTTGAAATGAAATTAGAATGGGATTCAGAAAGATCTCATAATGTTGCATCAAAAATACAAAAATTCTACTTTGGCAATAGACCTGTCAATAATGAAACAGCAGAAAATGCTGTGGATCTTCTATCCGATGTGATATTTATTCGGGGTCTCAATTTTACAGTTGAGCTGTTTTCAAAATATTCCACTTCTCCTGTTTATTTCTATAAATTTTCATATCTAGGCAATTTGAATTACCACAAACCATATTTAACACAAATGAATATTTCAAAGGCTGGACACTGCGATGAAAATGATTACGTTTTTAAAAAACGTTATCATAACGGTGTCAGTGTGGAACCTTCCGATAAGTTGATGAGAAAAAAGCTCGTACAAATGTGGACAGATTTTGCAAAACATGGGTGAGATTTATAATACGTAAAATACAAGAATGGTTTTCAAAATTAGACAGTATAGAATTCTGTCATATGTTTTTTATAAGATATTTATCAAATGCATCAAAATGCTATCCATATATTACTGTTACTTAAATGTAGATAATAAATAACGACGTTTATAAACTGGAAATGGAAAATCTCAAATAACAAAATGCTTGACAACGTACTTATAAAAATCAACACGTTTTTTTCAATATTGCCATTATTTTTTGCAAAAATAATCATTAATTATGAATAAAAGTATTTTTTGTTGATTCTTAACATATAACTATTATATCATATATATATATTATAGAAAAACTTGAAGTTACTAGCTGATGATAGTTAAGTCAAAATATGCCTTGATGAAGATATTCCGCAGCATTTTATTTTCCTACCAGATATAAGAATAACATTTTTTTACTGTTTCAGAAATCCTACGCCGTTACTGTCAACTTTGATAACTACTAAATGGATGCCAGTTACTGAGGATATAAAAAATTACCTAGATATTGACGATGAAATCACGGCCGGCATTAATCCTAATGCAAAATCGTTAGATTTCTGGAAAAATCTAAAAGAAGAATCTACAGCCAATAAATCCTCATTCCAATCAACTTAATATAATGAATATTAACTTTTAATAACTTTATTTTACGATTGTCTTATATATTTTATACTCCATTGTGAATCTTATTGGAAAGCCTTTAATCTTGACCGGTGGATTAATAAAACCTTGTAGACTTTAACACTGGTCAACACTATAAAATAACTTTTTTTGCATTGTTTGCTAAAGTTATTAGACATTTGCTACAAAAACTAATGGATAAGTGTATTATTTTCCAATTATTTGTTAAAACTTGGTTGCCGTTAGAACATTTGACCGTTGCGATTAAAATCCTGAATCAGCAAAGCCAGTTTATTTTTACATGTTAAATGTACATACATACCGTATGATTACCTAACCGGGTTTTTATTCTGTTGCTTGGACAAGGTGGTTTCCACGCATCTCCAAATTTTGAATTTAGCGATTACAATAGGCCACTGCATTGAACTTTTATTGCCTAATTTATGTCAATGCAATTGTTGCGCAACAAAAAGTATTACTATTTCTACAAAAAATATTTTGAAGTATTTGTAATGTATTATTCTTGAAATAAAAAGTATTTAGTAAATTGATTGAATTTTTTTTTATTTTAATATAATATTTATCTCTGAAAAAAAAACACGAAAATTATTCAAATACTTTTATAATTATAAATAATTATTATATACTACAAATAATTTTATTTTTATAAAATAGCTTATGCATTCAAGTGTAATATATGTAATATGAAATCAACTAATCGTATTGCATTGTTGTAATGCAAAATAAACACACATTGTAAATAATACTTATTAAACAAAAATCAATGCAAGAAATGCTTTTGTTAATAAGAAACGAGCTTTTATTTTACATACTGAAAACAATTCATAGTTTTGAAACCGTTCATAATGCATAGACGTTTTTGAAAAAAAAACTGTCATTTGACATTGCATTTTAGTTTAATTATGTAACATTGAAACTATATGCGAATGCGTGACATGCCAATGAAATCGGCAGTAAATGTTATTTTTCACTATTCCCATAACTTTTTTTATCGTACAATAATATGTGCATATAGATAAATTGCACACTGCCGGCAACATTCCTCACGGCATACTCTCCAACCATAGACATAGATAGTATAATTGTCTATGCATAGAGCTAACTTACAATATTAGTTGTATGACACCTATTGTGTATAATTTGTGTTGACACATGTCAAAATATTCAAATATCTTAAAACTATGCAATGGGAATATATACCATGTAATTGAATTTTTATGAGATCCATCATCTATATTTTATTCTGCATTACACACGCATATATTGTGGGAAATACCATGGATCGTGAATTGCACAAATATCTTGATTTATTACTGAAAATAGGTGAGGTATTATTTCATATCGGTCACTAAGCCAGTACACCACAGATGAAGAAATACTGTTAAAATCACGAATATAATATTTTTTTTCATAAATATTGCATATGATTGCAAAGTTAAATTGATTCATTTAGATCAATGAGATTTAACCATAACCTTAAATGTTTATTTTTATTCTTCTAGGAGATAATACAGACTTTGATACCATCCAATTGCACTCGTTTATTGAAGTTTTGCGAAACGTTGATAGTGCTTTTATTGACATCGGAAACAATTCTATATTACAAGAAATAAGTTTTGAATTATGTGATACCACCTGTCCGCAATGGATGTTTATCGGGTCCTTATGTCATACACTTCTTCATATGAGGAACTCTTTAATCAATAAACCGGAAGATCTTTTAAGTATAATTCAGCAGAAAAACATCCGACTATCTATTGACTATATAATATCGATTGGTATACTGCCATCTTTATTACCTGGAGTAGGATTACCTTGCAATTCAAAATATGTAAGAAAAGTGGGCAACGACAAGGCATTGATATTACAACCTCTGGAAAAACACCACAGATTGCAATCATTGTGCAATTTTTTATACAAGATTTGTACAATCAATGAATTTAAATCTATTGTATTTACTAGTTATCTTGGTGACTACTTAGCAGCATTATTTCAGTTAAGCTATGCTCCAATATCAAAGCCTAAAGATGAAATTCCGTCGAGTGGTAATGATTTCGTAATGACACATATTTTATGGAATAAACTAAAAGCAGACCAGAATAAATTTACAAACAATTTAAATGAACTAATATTGAATTCCTATCCGCCCCTTATTATGAAAGAAATAATAGTTCTACAAGGAAACCAGAATCCTTCTCCTCCACCATTTATGAAAAGAGCTCTCACACGGCAATTAAGCAGTTACCTTATATCAGAAAATGGTGTCATCAATATGTTTAAATGCTTTTTGGAATCTTCAACAATTGATACCGGAACAGAATGGAAGTATATCGATATGATTGCTCGAATTGTTTCTATAAAACACGGATCTTTATCGATAGATGAATATTTATCAAACGTATGCAAACAGTTACATAACATTATACATTCAAAAAGTAATAGAGATTTTATAAAAGTTGCTTCAGCGTGTGTATCAAATTTGAATGATAAGTATCCAAATAATCAACATGTATGTAAATTGATAAACTCTTTAATACAACCATTTTTACTAACTACCGATGATCGAGTTCCAGGCACTGTTATACTGTCAAATATTGAAGTCAGCAATGTTATTGATACACTGGATGCATGTTTTAATGATTCAAAATTATCTATACCAAGTCATTTTCTGTCACCTATAATCAATTTACTTTTTTGCATACGGGCGACATCTAATAAAAGTATTTTTCGTAAAAAAATAAATAATCTTATTTTAAAACATATATGTTCTGAATGTATTCCGCCAAATGAGTGGTTCTATTCTAATATTTTTAGTCAACATCAAAAGGAAATGGTCATTCAGAATGATATTGTCTTAGAAACCGTGAAAGATAGCATACAAATAAAAAAATCTGGGAATTCTTGTAGAATTGTGACTGTCGAAACGGCTATGCATTGTCTTTTAGATATTGTATCTGAAAATAGTGCGTTGGCGAGTAAATTATTTTTATTTTGCCTAGATATATTGAGTAGCCCAAACATGTCCTTAATAAATATGAAGAATGAATCAGTTTCACATGATTCAAAAATCGACAATTCTGTTAATGAAAGAACAAGCAATTCTCTGGCAATATTAAAAGCTTTGGAAAAATTATCAGCAACAGAAAGTGTGATAGTATTTTTCAAAAAAAACCCTAGCGTAATTGTTAATTTCATTGCTAATTTGCTGCTAAATATTGTGACTGATATTCAAACTCACAAAAAAAGCCATAGCGAAGAATGCCTTGTTATAAGCCTTGTTTTACTTTCAACTATACTCTCAGAGAACATGAATAATGAAACTCTTAAGGACTCGATCAAATCGATAGAATCGTCGCTGGAAATTTTCCACAGTGTACATTCGAGCAGAGAAGTGAAATATTTATGTGAAGAACTTCGTGGAATTTTATCGAAAACCCTACCTATTACAAATGCAAAAATGAATTCAGAATTTGCAAAAGCTTTGTCTGATGTGTGTGATGAACTCATACCAGTTAGAGGACATGGCTTGATGCAATTGACAAAACTTATTACTCAAAATGATCCAGAAACTCTTTCAAAAAAACATTACGTCCAATGTATATTTCAAGTGAGTATACATATTGCTTTATGAATTTGATTTCATTAAAAATTAGTCATAGCTCATCCTGGCAAACAAACCTTTAAACAATTCCCCGTATCATTTTAACAGATAAAAATTCATAAATCATTAGCCTCGTGTAAAAAAAATATGTTACTGGAAAAAGCTGTATATTTTATGCCATAATCTTCAAAATCTGTGTTTACAGGAAAATCTGAGGCATGAGGATTCTTACATTTATCTTGCCGCTATCAATGGATATGCATCATTGGCTAAGTTTTCGACTGAAGATGTGTTGGAGACCTTGACCAGAGAATATATTAATTCCAATAATTCATCATCTGTAATATTCAATGAAGGGAAACACAATGAAACCCGTTTGAAAGTTGGAGAGACTTTAGTTCAGATAACAAAAACTATAGGTATATTTACTGTTAACGTTTTAAAAGTTTTATGATATCTTCATTACCAAATTGTCATATACCCTGAACCTGTAAAAAAGTAGTAAATTTTTGATAAGAAAACAATAATTCATGTTGCCTGGGGCTTATTTCAAAATGGAAATATGATGTACATTTGTCTAAAATAATAATGTATTTAGAGTCCTCAAATGTTTTGAGCCACTTCAATAATGCCATACAAAGCACTGTTACTTTACAGCAAACTTTGAATTTAAATGTGAATAACCAAAATGACTAATCAATTTTTGTTTTAGGAGATCTCGCCTTTCCTCATAGAACCCTGCTGTTAAATACTTTCCTTAGTGGTTGCCACGATCATGACGATTTGATAAGAACATCTTCATTATCTAACCTTGCTGAAATAGCTTGTGTGATGTCATACAAGCTTGGTCCAGTTATATTTGAGGTACACTTGATTCAATAATTTGAATATTTTCAGTTTTTCAGTCGATTCATGGTATTTTTCTAAAGTAAAGTAGTGAAATCTTATAAGATATCTGAAAAATGATCTCTGGATCATCCATCTAATATAAAGCAATATTTTTCAGCTAATTCCACTTATTCTTAAATCAATAAAATGACAATAATTTTTTTTATACAAGTATGGGGCAAAAAAAATATATCAATTCGCACTAATGATCTATTTTTAGAACAAAATTGTCATTGAACTATTTTAAAAAGCATTCAATATCACAACAAAATTTAGATTATTATTTTTCTATAAAGTGGTAGTACAGCCATGTTTTATTAAAAACTTAGAGCGTTTGTTTATTTTCAGATATTGTCATCTGTAAAGAATATACTGGATACAGACAAATCCTCCGAATGCAGACGTGCTGCTGTGTTATTTATTTCAAGTCTTATAAAAGGCTTAGGTAAAGACGCATTACACTTTTTAAAAGATTCTCTTTTACCCGTTTACAGAACGCTTAAATATTTATATAACGATGATAAAGAAGATGCTACCGTAAGACTACATGCTCAAGTGACACTAGAAGAACTCAATAGTATTGTGAAAGATCTATTATTAAAACCATTAGAGATGGAAAACAAAATCTTTGTGTTAGAAAAATAATAATTATTCTATACAACCATCACACAATTGAACTGAAACGGCATTCATTGTATTGCTAACATTGTTTACACTTCAAACAATGATTTCAAGGTTTCACTATACCATTAACTGTGTAAGTTGATAAGGATTGGAAAATATAAACAATATAAAATAATTAAATACATTTTTTTATTATTTTATGAATTTCTTTGGTTAAGTACTAATATATTTAGTTACAATAAAAATAAAGTAGCTCACCACTTCCATCGATCTTAAACTAATTTATCACATATTTTTATTATCAAACAATACATGCTTTATTTCAATATAATAGTAAATTGATAAATATTTAAATAGGTGCTAAGTATTGTAGTGCCATCTGTATAATGTAGATAAAAGTGATTAAATTTTTTTTATATTTTCTTAATATATCCCCTTTTTATCAATAACAATAAAAAAGAATGCTTTCGAGGGATTGTGATCTTACTTTATTTACATGTCATTTATGTTTAATCTTCTCAAATAATGCGAAAAACCGTTAAAAGAATCATTGCTTATCTTTTAAAATAAATTGCTTTCTCTAAGCTATATCAAAGATGCAGCAATTATTATTTTTTTTATTATCATTATCATCATCTGAATCCTCTTCCAATTATGATGGTAAACTTTTCGAATTTAGCAGTCATATTTTGAAGAATAGCTAACGGCTGACAATATTTTCTGAGCAATTATAAATATTCCATTATTTTAACCATTTCAGCTGTATATATTTTTTCATTAGATTGACTATTAATAAAACCACTATCAATAAAAGCACATACATTCAGTGGGACTGAAATATACTAACGGGTTATTGGAACAAGCAAAGTAATGAAAGTTAGCAGGTGACATTCTGAAGGCACTGCATGGTTGCCATGTGATCGTCATAGAGAGTCTATATATTCTACGAGGAAAAGAATACAAATAGATACTTTTCAAGTCAAAGTTTCTGTCTCATTACATGTATTCTCAAATATATGCAAATCTTAAATTTATTTGATGTCTTAGAGGTCTGAAAATGTAAGTTCTGATGTGTATTTCTGTAATAAGCTTGAAAAACCAGAGAGCTATAAATACATAGGTGTTATTATGGCTGATAAAACTTATATGTACTCTATGTCTATAAGTTGTTATTGAATCTCATATACAGAAACATTGAAAAATGTGTTAGGCTTCTGAAGTGTTGTCACCATCATCTGGCTTGGTGTTTTCTCCACAGTGTCCGCATTCTGATAATGATATAGAATAGATAGACCCAGCATCTGATTGGTTGTCCAAAGCTTGCATGGTGTTGGTTGTTGAATCGAAGGATGCGACAGATATGGTATCAGAATCTCGTCTTTTTCCTGGAATTATTCTCCATACAAGTAAAGCAACACCAGCTACGCCTGCTACTACTAAAATCACCATCAGCACTGCTTGTGTTGTACTTCCTACAAAAGAAAGACATTGTCAAAATACATTCAAATGCACGGTCAAAGAGTGATGTTCTTTGTTTCCACGTTCTCAAGAAAGTTGAGTTGTATTTTGAGTTATTTCTACTAATACATATATTTTTTTTGTGCAGAAATAATAACAAAAAAAAACAGTTGGAAATTTGTTACTAAGTTCTCAAGCAATTATCACAACAGCTTTTGCATTATAGAAATGATAAATTGTTGAATAGTATGTAATTTTGCAATCAAAATATTCATGATCATTAACTCAAAACTGTCATAAGTGAAGATATTTTTGCCAGAATATTGATGTTATTTAGGAGTATGCATGCTTGTAAAATGTCATGGGTGTATTTATGAAGAAATTGAAGACAAAATAAAAAAAAATAGTCTATGGTATATTCAAGAAAACTTTGATCAATTATCATCTCACTTAGATCATCCAATGCATCATGTGTAAAAATTACCAAGCCACAGTATATTATCATAAGCCTTAACGCCATTGAAATGTTTATATAATGTAATTACCACCATACTGCATCAAAAGTGTTATAAATGACAATAGGCGTTAGGTGTGATTGTGATGAAATTTATGTAATAGAAAAAAAGGTCAAATAAAGGTTAGACTCTTTCACAGAAAATGTTCTCTAACAGAATAGTACCTGTGGTCGATGGATCAGCAACCCTTGCTTCTAGTCTTGCCGGTTGAACTTCGTTGATTGTATCATCACGAGTATCAAACGGTTCAGCCGATCCCGACTGAGGTTTGTAGAATTTTACATTAGGATTTGCACCGCCACTTGCTGGTAAATTGATTCCAGCACGTACTGTAAGTGTTTCTGGTTTGTATGAGCACAGCACTAAAAATCTGAAATATAATATGTCAATGTAGATTCGCATTCAAGATTTATCTTAGATTTAGATCAACTATGAGTTTGTTACCTGATCAATTATACAAAATGTTAAGCATAAAGTTATAAAAGGAAAAATATTTAAAATTTTAAATGTTAAATATAATATAGCAACCTCCTTGTACTATGAGTGAGTATGGGTAAATTCTCCTGGACGATGACAAATGTAGCGACCGTGGTGTCATTAACCTCACTGCCGCATTCTTCGTGGTCAATGCGCAGCGTGTATGTGTCTCTGCCGCTGGTCCTATCTCCAGATACTGCACATCTCTCTCCATCAGCAGCCTCCACAGCGATCCTGCCTCCAAAATGTGGCCCTGTTGAAACTTCAACTTCGCTCGCATGCGGCAGGCATTGAGTCGCTCGAGCTGAAACTGTATCAATGCATTGGAATTTAGGTTGGATCTATGTACAATAATATATTTTTTCTCAATATCTTGATTTTTATCAAATTATTCTGCACGGTAGGGAGTTATAAATTATTTATTTTGTAAGTACATATACAATAAGTATATTTATATTCAATCCAATAATAGGAAAATACGATCTAGAAGCTTAACATGCAATCTTTTTGCCATTCAAAAACATTTGCGGCTGTCGGGCAAACGGAAGAACACTGATGGAATTAAATTTTATATTTGAATGTACATTTATTTTTTATATAACATGGCCGTGATCGACATAATTTCCCTAGTCGAATTATGACATAATCAAGATAGATCACAGTGCATTTAATATTTCAATAACTGATAAATCAAACTCATGGGTTGTTCATCTTCGTAGATCTTTTATACCCACTAAATGTATTTTTATGGTTAAATAATGAATATTCCGTTCTTTTTTCGTTACAGATGACTATAAAAATATATTTGTTTGCTTTACATATATTTTTTACAAAAATTATTTATAGATTTATTAAATTGTTTGTTCAATAATTTTCATCTATAAAATATTTAACAGCTCTCTTTTCATATGGATTGTTTGATAGCTCGATTCTTGATTTGTACAATTATTATACATATTTGATTTCCATCAAAGTGAAATTTCCAAGCATATTATCTGCTGGACAGATGTCACATTCATCATTAAGCATATGAATGTATAACTCGTTTCTTTGTGTATCATTTTGCATTCCACCCAACAACCCTTTATTTTATAGAAAAAATTTAGTTTTTCAAATGAAATATGTCAATGTTATAACATGCCACCAGCACATCTAGCTTTAAAAAAACAGAGAGTTAGTAGAAAAATAGTGAATTTTAAGTCATCAATAATTATGATTCTTTTTACATATTTTTCTCATCAATAGATGTCACTTTTATAAAAAAATTTATCTACATTTCATTCGATGACCACCATTGAACTATATTTGATCAATTTGTAGTTGAGTGTGACTGTCGTTTATTTTTGAGAATGCTAGATATTAAAATATAAGGATTATTCCTACTATAAGATTTTTACTTATTGAGTTGGTGCCAATTAAAATATTATAAAGTTCCACAGTTGTTGGTTTGGTGACTATGTTTATATGATAGAAATATTACCCTATGATTCAAAATGCTAGAAAGCATCAGATGCACAGAACTTACATCCTTTGGTTGGTACAATAATACTCTTTATCGGGGTGTCAGACTCAGCTCGTGGCTCTCGAGCTTCAAGTGGGCGTACATCGAAAGAGTATGTTGTAGCCATTCTGAGACCTCCGATCTTTGTAGAATAAGACCTTCCATATTTGCCCCTCTTACGGACAGTTAAAAGACGGGATCCTCTCGATATCTGGTTATTTTCCTCGGGATCTTCTACCATCTGAATTTATAAAATGAACAAACTACTTAAAAATTTTGGTAAGATTAATATTAATTCCCCCTCTCAACGATTTCTTTACTCTCATATAATCAACCAAAAGTGAGCTATTGCGTTAGTGTATGGGATTTGTCGATATATAATTTTTCAGGTATGACTGTAATATAACGAGCAAATTAAAAGTTGACCATCGGTTAACCAATAATTGAATCCTTCATGCTGTAATTTTGAGGAATAAATAGATCAGGTAATCCACTTAAGGATGAAAGACGTATGTCGCTATGTATTATAATAAAAAATAAATTAAATCTATTTCTGCAAATACAGTAAGGCCCAGATTATTTATGCTTGTGGTGGGGAGGAGTCTCACGGATTAACAAAAATACATGGGTAACCCAAATTTACATTTCATTTTATAAGTCTGGTATACATTAGTAATCAGACCATGATTTTGTACATGTTCATTGTTTATTGAGATTTGCTATTTTCCATCATATATTTACTTTCAGATATGAGTTCTAGAACCCGAATTTCGAATTGTGATTGATCGCGTCAACAGATATGCGAGTAATATATGCTTAAAACGATTGCAGTTGCAAGTTGCAACCGGAAGAAATTTCAAAAAATACTGCTCTGTTCATTAAAATGTAAACTTTTTTGATTCACGTTCTTTTAGAAGAATTATAAAAGAGAACGTATTTGATTAACCTTTAATTTCCTTCGAAAAGGTAGGTAACCTCATGAGCCAAGAAATTGTGCGAAACAGTAGTTATTATCCCTTAGTAAAAGGCAACTAATTATTTGGTCAGTATTTCATTAGATTTTCGGTCAGTAAATATTAAAGAAATGGTCAGTAATAAATACATAAAATAGTCAGTAAAAATGTAAGGACACCAACAAAAATTTAACAGTGTCGCCAGAATGTAATATTGTTAACTCCAGAATTATGAGGATAGTATTATCTACTATTGAATACCTAAATTTAAGAATTCTTCACTTCATTTCATGTGTATATTTTTCATAGTCCTGGTCATAAATCCTTGTTAAAAATGTCGCTGTCAAACTAAATTGATTATTTACTTAAAATAACTGACCATTTAAATAACATACTAACCGTTTAAATAAATTACTGACGGCTTAATTTAATAACTGACCACATTCATACTGACCAGTGGATACTAACCGTTTATGATACGTACTGACCATTCATTTAATTTACTGACCAAATCTTGAATTAGATACTGACCCATTAAATACAGGCCTTAGTAAAATATTGCTTACAACAGAAAGAAAATGAAAATATTTTATAGCATTCGCTTTGTAATTAACCAACTAAAAGAATTTTGCGACTAAATAGAATTTGTAAAATCTTTTCAATGGTTAAAAATTACTGAAAAAAATGATTTATATAGAGTTAGCGTCTAATCGTTAATATGAAAATGCGTATCGTCATACCGCCGTACGACATCGGTGTGGCCCCCAAGCTTGGAGCTCGCAGTATCTGATTTGGAATCCCTGAGATCGCGGATCGAGGATTCTCTCAGCGTCAGCATCATACTCCCATCGAAGAGCGACATCTCGAAAATCGGGTTCCCCAATTAAGTGACGAACTTCTGAAAGACATAAAGATATATATTTTTAGAATGGCTTACCACGGAAAATATGAATCAAAAGTAAACTATTTTCAACTATCAATCAAAACCGTATCACAAAAAAAGATTACATTTCTGTTTATACTCGAACAATCAATAAATATTCTTAAGTATACTACTTATTCGGAATCCAATCGAAAGCCGTAGAGATTTATGCGTTTATATTCTTTCCTGGAAAGTTGAGCTTGTTTAGAGGCATGAAATCGAAAACTATTAAGTCACGAAAATTTCATCCTCTTGATTGTCACTAGGAAGTTGTTAAATTAATTCCAATCACTTAAATGCGACCAGTGTTGCAATGCTTACGGTTAATTTTTACTGTTTAACGGAAACGTGACCGGGAAAACCGAATGTATTACCGATTAAACCAATCGAATTCCTAGAATTCGGTCCATGCGGTCAATTTCTCTATTCATTTATGTAAAATTAAGTAATGTCCACTTATCAATTTTGCCCTCTTAGTATTGTGAGATTGTTATTTATAAAATGATATGATTGAATTAAGTATTTTGCCGTCATAAGTAATATGAAAATTGATGGCAATCGTCATATTCTTTGTAAACGATAAAACATCTAAACATATAAAGGAATATCATTGGCCAAACCATTAAACACATTTGAGTATATTAACATTTAAAAATATTATCTGACATGAAACTTTACTGATTCATTATATTGTAGTATGTTATGTTTAGACATGGTTTTAATTATTATCAAGCGACTTAATCTAAGATATTTTACTATTTTTCTAGCTCTAATATTTCAAACGTAATACAGCTTCAATTTTTATGTACAGGTTGAGTACAAATGAAATGTAGCTATCTGTACATATTAAAACGTAATCACTATGTTTTGCGTATAAAAAGGAAAACTATTTTTGAATTATAATTTTCCATCTACAAATAAAATGAAACGTTCGATCTATAATTCATTGTTGTGTTGCAATGTTTATAAGTATACTTGATTTTTACGCTTGGCAGACTTTTAGTAAATATTGAATTTATCTACGTAAAAAAAAGTCTTGCATATTTTAACTGAACCTGTAAAACATAGTCATTACGTGGGAGATTTTCACGGCCTAATTTACCATAGCATCACTGCTGAAAAAGTAATGAAATGCTAGTTAAGTTAGTAAATAACAGTCCAAATGCGATCATCCAGGGAGCGACATTACTATTATACATCAATACCGGTATTTTTTTATAAAATATCTAAGCCTAATAATTATCTATATAAATATGTTGCTAAAAAAATATTGGCATAGTTCCCCTTTCTCAATATAATAATTTAATCGTGTCAAATTGCAAATTTATATTTGACTTGTTAACAAACGATATATTAAAATTGGTTAATATTAATATAGATCGAGGGTTTATCATGATTTTAATGGATATAAGCCTATGAGGCGGCCAATTTCTAGGCATGGCTCTTCACTTACTGCCGAAAGAGACGCCCTAGATTGCTTGATAAAATCCCGTCAAATAATATTGAACTAAAATTTATTGTAATACCAAAGTACGCACCGGTAACTTGCATGTTAATAACAAGTGCTTCGGTTTTGAAATTTAGTCAAAATACTTACTGCGATCCCGGTATTGATAATACCGATATTGCAATCCCTACTGTTGTCACACTTTTATAACATAACCGATTAAGTTTCAATTTAATCGTTACATTTTTTAAATAAATTGTTTACGTGATCCACATTTTTTTGATGTCATTTTGCCATAGTTGTCTCCACTATTCGGGTGAGATGTCACACAACTACCAGACGATGTATTTATACATCTAATAGGAATCGTGATCACCAAAAATAATGTAATTCAAGTTCGTGATGTATATTAATGACTCCGTATTGTTAAATAAGTATTTGACGACACGCTGTCAATCAAAAGGTTCATTATATAACAGTAGTCCGCCATTTTTTACGATTGTTTTACAGTATAAGCCTCATATAAAGTTAAGCGACTTAAATAGTCAAAAGTTTAAAATGATCGCTATATTATATGCAGGGTCTTTCTTGATGTCTAAAATGTCTTTCCTATCCAACCAACGATCCAAAAAACGTTATGTAACTACAATAGAACAAATAGCTAATCACCAGTCAATTTATAGCTATATAATTCAACATCAAATCTTAAAAAAAACAACTAATGAACAAGAAATTCTTTTAGAAAAAAATGTTTAAGATTGGCCCTATAATAAACATGAATAAAATATGTATATTTTTATTAGATGTACTAACATTGCTATATAACATATGTTCTAAAATAAACGTGAAAAAAAATATGAAGATAGATGTTCATCTGATTTGAATCATTTTGCAACCAACGGTATAGAGAAGGGTTACAAGTATTTTAAATGTAGCACGGTGAAAAAAAAATAGCAATGTATTTTCGCTCTACAAAATTATGCGGCCCTTAATAGAATACAAAGACGCAAGCATTTAGGCGCTGACTTTGAATAGTAAGGGTCGCAGGATGACGGCTTTGAAACAGCTGGAAATCAATAGACATCAACTATCACAAAGGATTCTTAACGAACGAACTAAGATATGTCTATCGCCATTGCTTATTCCTCTGCAGGGTACTTCTTTGTTTCTGTAATAGACCATTTCCGTACCATATGTAAACTTTTTGATATAGTCGCCTTTTTGGTTTCGTTTACAATTTTTAGTTTTACACTTAGTTTATTGCGAGCAAGAAACAAGATAGGTCGTTAAAACAGGAGAGAGGATGTATTGTGTACCTTTTCTACACAACTATATATAGATAAGCAAATGTTAGTTTGAGCATAGTTCTGACAATGGCGTGAGCAGAAATAGCTATCAAATATATTTTAAAAAATAATTTTGTAAAACTAAAATACATTGCTATTTTTTTCACCGCGTTATAATAGAGTTCTACCAAGTGAATGCCAATGAATGAATATATTTTAAATGTACAAATAATATATCAAACATGAATGGAGATAAAAATATATATTCAGAACACAATTCATATTTCAATGTCTAACATAATAATGATAACATAAATAATGCAGTCGTTCTTTTGCCTAAGGTCTGGAATTTAATAATCATTGCTTTGCCATGTTCAATTTTTGGATCAGATCACTTCCTTTAAATAATTGTTATTTGCAAAACTTTGAGTGGAATAAAATTTCAATTTTCAGAATATTCTGTTAACAAAAAATATTGTTTAGCTTTCTATTTGACGCAGGCCGTAGATTATCATCCACATGATACTTGGCGAAGCTACGGATAAGAACACAGGCAAGGTATAGACAATCACGTAGGCTCTAGCCATATGCTCTAAACAGCAAGCAGATATGGTAAAAAATATTCCTGGCCACACATTAAAATTTAAATGATATAAAATAATTATAAGACTGAAAGAGATTTATGCAAAACCAATTTTGATTCTTGTACTTCTTTTCTTGTTTATAAAACGACTTCTCACTCCGTACTGGAATGGTAAAAAACCACAAACATGATTACCCAGTGAACTCGAAAATGAAATTGAACCGTTTTGCAGTGTTTAATAACGGTTTCCGCCATTATTATGTTGATGAGCTCGACAAATTGTGAGGAGATGAGGAGTCTCTTAGTAGCAGTGACCTATCACACTGCAGTGGCAAGATTTCATTAACAGATTCGTGCGAAACAAACTTGCTTTGAGTGAATTTATCAAGAGTTACGCTTAACTGGTGATTATGTACCGTATATATGACTTAAGACTATAATGGAAAAGGTTTATTTTAAAGAATCAGAAAGAAAATAAATAACTATGCTTATTAAATTTAAATTGACAATTAGCATTAATCTTATTCACCTAGTAACAAAGAACAATTATAAAGTTATTGTATAAATGATAACATGCATTTCATGCCTGAATTTTTATATACGACACATTGAGAACTAAATTAATTTCATAATAATATTTTCAGTCGGTTTTATTTTCGTTAAGATTTTGCAGATCATTATAACTATACACTGAAAAATATATAGAATGTTTGCTTCACCCAATTTTCATATTTTTGATAATTTGAATAAAAAAAATCAAAATTTATCCCTTTTGATCGACGGATTCGGCAGTCTATGAAGTTTCATTTTCAATAAAAAGAAAAATTAATCAAGCTATTTTTTGATTAAAAAAATATGTTTATATTTTTTAAATTTTTATTTCAATTAAAATATATGATATGTAGTTATATTTTCTACAAAAACAATAAAATTTACAAATCAATTTTAATGTAAGTATTAAAACAATTTGCACTATAACGGTGAAAGAGGAATGAAAACGAATTAAAATTACTTTAAATTGTAAATATTTCCAATTTACTAAAATTTAGCGGTCGTTATTGATCAACAACAAATTTTTGTTCAAAAGTTTCCGACCGATCTCGTTCTTAAACCTATTCAGTGCATCAAAAAATGTAATGAAGATTCGGTTCAAGTTATTTTCCTATGAGACAACAATGAATATTTGACTTAATAAACTAAATCCGTTAATTCTGATGAAAACTCTACTGAAATTTTTCATACGTTTACGCTGAAGAATGTGTTCCGCTTTATTACCGTTTTTTTTCTATCCCAATTAACAGCGTTTTTTTTAAATATTTGTATTATTGATTAAAAGCATTTCGGCAAATGTTATTCATATTCTAACGCTGACGTTTTTCTATTCCATTGTAAAACGTTCCAATAATCGATTTTTCTAGAATTCATCTTACCATTTCAGAAAGCGGCCGCTTATAATGATAATGGCACATATGTTTAATTATAAGTAGCAGTGCTTAACATTTTCTACATAATTCATTTATAATTGAATAATAAATATCATAAAATAATAAATAACCAGATACAATAATTACTATCGCGCTTCGGTAGAAACATTGCAGGTTTAGTGACAGCTTTCATCCTTGAATGATGAAATTGCGACCAACCATAGCGAATATCCAGTTTTTTTTATCTCTACTGGCAGGGGCGTACGCACATATTGCTTTATAATAATATAATAGTAGCAAATACTAAAAACATGGTAAAATACTTGTACTGTTTAACCTATTTTATTTTTAACAGCTAAAAAAGTCGCGACTTAAATTTAATTTACGGCGTGAGCCGAAATAGCTATCAACTATATTTGTTAAAAATAATTTTGTAGAACTAAAATACATTGCTATTTTTTCACCGTGTTAACTAGCCAATAGTTCAACTGATTGTTAGTTGTTAATAAGTGATATTTATGTTTATCACTGTAAATCGTAGCGTTTGTTCAATACCATCTTTATATTTATCGACAACCACACTTTATTGTTTCGATTTGCGATCGTTAATCATCAAACCAATCAATAAAAATATTGATGGCGCACAATTTAAACTAGGAATGCTACACGTATTTCTACGCATGAAGGCAGAATTATAATAATTGTAATGTTTGTTTGTGTTTAACTGTCAGAATGAAGCAGTCAGTAACTTAACCTTTAACATCAAATTTATTCACGTTTTTTTTGGGCACTGTGAACGAAGAAACGTTTAAAATCAATCAAGAAATACTCATTTCACCGTTTACCTTTTGACATTGTATCGGTTTAAACAAGAGGAATATTATATAATGATTATATAATGTAGGTACGTCATATTTCATTCACTTACTGAACTTATATGCCTTTTAACATGTATCATTGAAAAGATTCAGAATAATAGTGGTTATTATTATGTTATTCCACTTTGTATGTCAGTTCTTGTCACTTGTGGAATAAGAAAGCTATCATTTATTTTACATTAATAAAGAATTTCAACAAAGTTACCATCGGATCAATCGAAAAAATAATAATGTTGAATTCATTTAACAGAAAGAAGAATGATGGTTTTTCTTTATTCTCTACTAGAGTGAATAATGTCACATCAGTCGTTTATAGTCTATACTTTATTCATATTAGGCCACATACAAGATAGTTTAGTACATAGGTGGTCAACATTTTCAGCAGCTGGGCCAGATTTTAGAAAAGAGATTTCCTATTGGGCCGTCCAAAAAAAACTTTTATTATTCAAAGCAAACAAGAAGTACAGTGTTTTTTAAGAGAATGTAATAAAAATGAAAATCAAACATATTTTTTAGATGGGAGTTAGGCATACAAGAAATAATAATAAAAAATTAACAAAATATAACAAATTTTAGTGACACGTCTGATTTTGTTTGTCAAAACTAAGTACATCAACGTTGTTAACGATTGATGTTGTTGCTACATGCATTTCCAAATGCTGAATAGTAATTCGTGTTTTCATTTGAGATTCAATATGCTTTATTCGAATAAAAAACTATTCATACGTGTAAGCGTTTCCAAATTGCAAAATCATCGATAGAGCATGTTTGTAAATTGCAGGATATTTCTCCTTGTCCAAATACGTTTTGTAAAACTCTTCCAAATCAACCTAACCGAATGTCTCCTCTAACTGTGCAATATATATATATAATAAAAAATATGCTCCGTGGGCCGCAAATAGACACTCAGTAGGCCGCTGGTTGGCCACCCTTGGTTTAGTATTTGACACGGACAGTGGTTAGACAGGACAACTTACTGGCTTACTAGCTTGCCCTTCCTACATTTCTAGATATCATGGACCATTTTCCTTACTAGCATTTTAGTATTGAGTCTTCACTAGTGGCATAATAAATATTTTATCAACAAAACACGTCGAAACATACACGAAACAGTTGGTACTCAGAGAAGCAATATTTTCAATAGTAATTTTAAAACGCCTTTTCGCTGCCTTAAAAGAGTTCTGATCATAGTACACATTACACTTTATTTTCTCTCTTTCCCAAGAATGCAAGAGAGTTATTAAAATACAAGTTAGTTTTTTTTAAATTATGCTAAAATGTACATCCTATGATAGCTGATCAATGGCTAACTGCTGATATTATGATTAATACTTAAAAATGTCTTCCGCGAAAGGTCTTCGGTTGAAACAACCACTGCTTTCTCATTTCTCGTACTTTTAATACGTTTCATGGTGACACGGTATTAAATATAAATAAACACCGATGTAGGAAATGTCAGGAACAGTATCGTGGCCGTTGTGTACATTGTAAAACCGGTAACTAGAAGTGACGACCGACCGCTCTCGTAAAATATAAATATACGAAGTGGCGGCGAACAGGAAAACATAATCCATCCGGCCGGTGAACTCCGAGCCAACTTACACGAGATACAAAATGTACACTCTTGTCGCTTGTCATGCGCACAATAATCAGCGCGTTTGTCTTTCAGAGCGGAACTCTACGTCCATGGTTACTGAATAATAATGTGTTGCCGAAACCTAGCTATGGATATAGCGTCGAATGACTCTGATGATGGTCTATGATTATAGCAATAATTTTTATATTGTATGCAGTTTTTTTTATCCAATTTAATTAAAATGTAGCCGAAATAAATTGTACAACAGTCCATACTCTTTTTTGCTCGTATAAATTTGAAGCGAATGAGTTTATTAGTAAAAAAATCAATTACATAACGTATAAAATAATCACTTTTAAGGTGTTAGCTGTAACTTCTTGATGGAAAGGCATGATATTTTTAATAATTAAAACACATGTCTTAATACTTATTTCCACAATATATTTTTTGATCAGGACCGGTTTTGCTCAGTAATATACTGTGGAAATAAGTACTAAAAATGTGTTTTTATTATTTAAAGTATACAATAATACTCTGATAAAATTGTAATGTTAGAAAAATAAGAATTAGGCGGGTATAATTGTTTAACACAGCTTTTTTCGGTTTTTGGTAGGAAAATGTCAAAATACCATTTATATTTATGGCTAAGAATAAACATTCATAAATCGATATTTGTAGCATTTTGGCAAGAACTTTGCCTTAATGATCAGGTGAATCTAGATGCAAGTTATGAAAAGCTTTATATACTATATATAATAATTAAAACGTGTAACTAGACATGGGCTTAAATAATCTTATTTTTCATAGAATTCATCACGTATGATTTTCGTATTTGGCACATTATCACAATATGTTGGTTAAGCCAATGATTTTTTATAAATTTTAAAGTTTGTAAACTCGTTTTTATTTTTTTTAGAAAATTGACAATATCTCATCAATCGAGATTTGACTGTGTTAATTATTTTTAAAAGAAATGAAGATCACGCCCAGTGTTCAATTTTTGTTGTTGTCTGAAAATTATTATACCCCTTGGTTATTTCACTTCATTTCTTCATGTTAATAGAATGAATAAT
Organism: Himalopsyche japonica; assembly: GCA_028555115.1. NCBI lineage: Eukaryota > Metazoa > Arthropoda > Insecta > Trichoptera > Rhyacophilidae > Himalopsyche > Himalopsyche japonica. The sequence continues at coordinate 453,465 of JAHFWJ010000491.1, read as the reverse complement.
TTTGTTAGAAAGTTACAAAAAAGTTTAAAACTATTTTTTAGTAATTAGCTTTACTTTTAGCTAAAGATTTTTTCAAACAAAACTTTTTTTTATACTCATTAAAATACTGATATAAAAGTTGACAGTGTACTTTGAACTGTGAATAACTATGTGAATGTTGCCTATAAAATAAATTTATGTATTAAAAATCAATTTTTGTTAGTTACTCATTACCTGTCGTGTTACTGTAGCAAGCATGACAAAACGAATTGCTCCATCTTTACCCACGTATATTGATTACAAATTCCTTTATCATCATCAATCATAATTATAAATCTATTATAAACTGCATAACTTATATTTTATTGATTAATTCCATACCTATTACGTTATTACCGCGTATAATATAAATATAGGCATAAACTATACGCCGCCATTCTTTCATTTACTGTTAATCAGAGGCGTGAAAATTTGGCATCTCTATGGTTCACGTCTGTTATCATTGTTATCAGGGAACCGTTATGGTACCGGGCTTAAAACCAAATTAATAAGACGTATAGTCTCATTGTATTCAAATTTATTCAAATAAAAAACGCAGTTAACGTTAATAATGCAGTCGCATTGTTAGACATTATATTTAAGACACATAGAACAAACAGCTAGAGTTAGATAATAAGTATTTTAATTTTAATAAAACAGTATCAAATAATTAACCGAATCAACCAATATTTTTATTGAAAATTTTTAAGAAAAAATTGTATAAGTACTCGGTTGTAAATATTACATAAATAACATGTAAAGCCTTTTCCATCTACCGTCATTTGTAACAAGCTTTTTTATTATCATTTGACTGCCTTCAAAGTCGATCAAGCAATCAACTTATGATGGTTGTTCAGATACTTAACCCTTTAAATACCAACGTCTCAGCGGTTGACACGGCTGATTGCAGAGACGTTGACAGTTGACGATTAAAAATATAAGCCGTGGACCATGTCAAAATTTGCATGACCTAATTTTTGTTATGAAATATAACCTGATTTGCCTTGATTATCTCCGTTAGTTTGGTTTGCAGCAATACCGTTTAATATTTTTTTCAAATATTACATGTTAGTATTTTCTTTACTTGACTCAGCAGTGAAGGGGTTATATGAAAGGGTGAAGTGATATATCGTAACAGAGGGTAAATGCTCTAAGGGCCGTTTTATAATACATACGATACCTTGGTGGATGAAAATTTGTCATTAAGGGGAAAATTCAATGTCAGTAAAATTTTAAGACACTTTATTTCATCTAATTGTGTACACTATTACTTTGATGATATTAAAATCCCTTTTTTCAAATATGTACTTAAAATAGTGCAGGTGCAAGCTTTTCCTGGCACTAAAAACCAAAAGCTTATGTATGTTTACAATATATGATCATTTGAAAAAGCGGTTCAAATTTGTCAGGGAATCAACAATACGGTAGTAAACTGAGAATAGATTATGATATTAATGTCAATAAAATTATAGCATGTGCTAGTAGTTCGAGTGAAATAGTTAAATACACGTTATGGCGCCAGTGCAGTGTTGTATTACAATATTAACGGCCCGTAATTGCAGCTCCAGTTTTCAATCGTTTCCCACGAGTCGCCACACCAGACCGCACCACTTTCTGTCTGATACAATGATGGATGAAGACTGAAGATTGACCGCTCATCCATAAATCGAGGAATGCCGCATGAAAGATGAGCAGCATTTTCAATTAATGTTATCCGAAGCTCAAAACTCTCACCGCAATATGATATATGCATTATTTTGGCGGTTAGGATACACTACTTCTGAAAATGATTACTCGTAATTCACTAGCCGATCGAATAGAACGCAATTTTAATTGGAGAAATGATGTTCATAAGTTTGTTTTTCTTTATTTGACTAATTTGTAATAGAATTTTATTTGTCAATAAATGTGTGTAATTGTAAGTAATATTTGTTGGTGTTTTTAATGCCGAAGATTGTAATATTAAAAAAAATCACAATCTCACCACAAATAATAGAAAAAAGATGTGATGTGAAGCTGTTATAAACATATATATATAATGCAAAATAGGCCTGATTGATTTGATATAATAATATATTAGTAAACCACTTACATGTGAGTGTAAAATTGAATTAATTTATGAAATATACATAATACTGTTAAATCAATATTACATCCAATGCTTTTATATTAATATTAAGGGAATTAGCCGTTTTCACATTATTATTTTTTTAATCAATATTATAATATACATAAATTGAATTCACTAATTATCGATTAATAAATTACTAATTAACATTTTACATATAACAAAATAAATTTACATGAAAATTAATCTGCAAATTATGTTATATATAAATATTATTGATAGCTTACAAATAAAATACATATTATATAAGCTTTATTATGTTTAAACCCGCAATATAATTATAAAATTGTGTTTTTTTCATGTAGGAGTAACACATTATAGAGTCGTTACCGAGTAAGAGTTTTCCATATATTTTATGCTATTTAAGATGCATTTTATGTACATTGATTATTCGAACCACTTTTAATGTGTTAACTGTTAAACTTCTTGGTAGAAAAGCCTTATATTTGAATAATAAAAACAAAATTTTAGAGGTATTTTCGCTATTCACGATTTTTCATCCAATCTTCGTTAAATTAAGACGAGGGCTCACCATTTAACTAAATTAGATGCTGCTTGGATATGGCTCAAAAACTCTTAACTATTTTAAATCATGTGTCATGGATAACATGTATGTATCTGATGTAACTCAGTAGCGCGGCCGTCACGATTTTCCTACGGCCGTAAAGCATCAACGAAGGATGTACAGATTCCTCGCCGGCGTCAATTATTTAAAGATTCCCTTCGCATTAGTTCCCAGACCGGACGCAGAGCTGAGAATAAGTTGCTCTATCATTACCCACCATAATTACAGCCTCACGGATGAGTAATGAAATGCTCACTTCCCCATTTAAACTGTCTGATAGGGGTTGTAATTCCAAATGGAAACCGGATTTGTAAATATCAATACCGGTATTACAAAAAATAAAAACCTTGGAACTGAGATATCATTAACGTTCAAATGGATCATTTCTTTTTAAATTTAACTCACTTATTGATATTTAATGTTAAGCACCAATACAAAAAAAAACATCAATATTATACGTTCAATGTGTTTACTGTCACTTCTTGATGGAAAGGCATGATATTTTAAAAAATAAAACCTATTTTTAGTACTTATTTCAACAATATATTTTTCGATCAGGACCTGTTATCATTATCAACTGAGTATCTATCTATCTTACAGAATATTCGTGCAAATTTTATATCTTGTCCGATTGCAGAAAAACCTCTATCAAAGTCAGGGTCTTTTGAAAGAACAGTAATTAAATAATTATAATGCAATAAATAAATTATTATACTGATTATTTTCCGGTATTTATCATTTTCAAACTAGTATCCGGTATTATAAAACTAGAATACCAGTTTTGCAATCCTTCATATCTGCTAATGGCTGCGGTTTGTTTCATTATATTCTTGTTTTATGATCTCGTATGTCTGGAATGGAAAATATTACACGTGTTTTAAAAAAGCTCCGTCATATGCACTCCTGTGTAATGTAACATATATTCCTTTGGAAACAAACCAACAAAATGATTTGAGATTAAGGCGTTGATTAAAGATTTTCAACTATATATACTCCATATAAGAAGCGTGTAGGCGTAAGTATGTGGATTCTTAATGCAGCATTTCAAATGAAGTTACTCAACGAGAGCGCTAAAAACTAATGTTAGCCTAACCTTATACAATATGATTATAAAACCAACATTTATATTTATGAAATGAATTTATTATTTTCAAAAAGTAATATTCAAAATTTTAAATTGTATAATCATTACAAACAATGTATTGTTGAGATAGTGCTAAAATATGTTTTTATTATTATATAGCCCTTTCATCAAGAAGTGACAGTTAACACCTTAAAAGTGATATATAAGTAAAATAGTACTACCAATTCATTCTATTGTAGAACTTAGAAAAAATCATTTCTGAAGACTACATTCATTTTTATGTAATCATGTTCGATTATCTAACTTATATAAGATTCACAGACGACGTAATGAGACGAAGCAACAGCAATTTGTTAACCACTAGTCATGCCCGAGCACCATCCTGCATTATTTATCTACGGTCTCACAAAACGGCAGTTATTTTCACATTGAAAGAGGGTATGATTAAAAAAATATGATATTTGGCCACAAAAAGTCAAATATTGAAATCGTAACTCCACAGCCGAGAAAGACAAACTTCCAAGAACGTTTACCCACTCAACTGCAGTTGCATCCTCTAATATACTAAAGTGATTAATTCTAATACATGTACATTAGCAACTTCATTCCAAAAAAACTTATAGTGTTAATGAAATGAATATAATGTAACTATTTCAGAAATTTTTTAAAGAAAAAAAAAGCGATTAACAAACAAGGCTTTTATAACACCGCATGGTAAAGCATCTGGAAGTCATCGTCTGAATAAAAACTAATATACGATTTCAAGTGTAAGTGTTAAAAAAATAAGAATGAAAAATCACAGATCACTGTCCATACTCATTGGTATTCTAGTATTGTAACCACAAGTAACAATTATCGATCGTAAAGTATGCACATATATTGTATTATATATATGAATGGTTACTTGGTATAGAACTATGACTGTCCCCATCTATTGCAACACTATATAAGTAAAGTTAATTTCAAAGTTGGTAGGAAGTGGTCCGGCGTACTTTAACTACGTATACTCCGCACAAAGTTCTTTGAAAGGAGTTCGGAAAATGCTGTACATATAGCTTATTGCAAGTTCTAGATTGCACATATTAATGATTCTGTGACAAACTAAGCTAAGTTTTCAGAAATTTTCTCGCTTGCTAATATTATAAATGTAAAACATCGATTTCATTTCAGATTTTCTCCATTCTTTTTAATGATCCAATCAGGAATTCATGTTCATCCTTTTCATAGTTTTTAAAGACGATAATATGACCAACGAACTGAAAAGTGCGGTGCATGCAAATGTTTATCTAGTACCATATATATTACTATATTTTTGATATATATAATATAAATCAAAATATAACGTTTAACGTGGACTGTTAGTAAAACAATTGATTTGTATAATACTTATCATGCGACGGCAATAATTATTTATCGTATGCATCGTTGAACATTCAATTGGACAATTTAACTGTGGACATTTATTTTTCAATAGATTTTAAAAATATATCACCTACCTTACTTTGAATATGAAGCGAATCGAAAACAATTAGCTCACTGATTCTTTTCTAGGATCACCATGAACAAATCATTTCGAAAAAGAAAAGTGGAGTGATTAAATAGGTTCAGTCGTTCAGGAATCAGTTCTAGTTGAACGAATTCTGAAGTCAATTTGTTACTTATTAGGAAGGTACTATGTTGCTTTGTTTTTTAAATCAGCCAGGAAATGTCTTTTCCAAGCGTTTTTATTGAAAAATTGCATGAATATGTTTGATTGAAGGTAGGTTAGCGTATTTGATTCTTAAAGTTAAAAAAAAATGCTTTAAAAATTATAGACGATATTTTACAAAACTATGTTGCCCAATGATCATTGTAAAAAATATTTTCTTTTCACTGTCCATTGTGTTCATTGTTACTACAGGTCGGCTACTTACTTAACTGTTTAATGTTGAACTTCTCTCAAAATGCTTTCGTTTCTTTTCAAATCGTTAGTGGAAGACCTAGTTTTTGTGAGAAATGGATCAAAAAAAGGTCAACGTGTTTCCAAACGTGACGAGGCAATATGAAAATTAAGTTCCAAAAGAAAACACGGATTCACACTTCCAGTTTCTTTTATCGCAGGTTTTCTGACAATAAGCGTTTTAAACGAAACATGAACGAAAAATTAATGAAAATCGTGATATATAATAAAAACATCTCTAAAGTGATATATAGTAAAAAAATTGAGTAAATCTATCATATATTGAAAGAGATTGTGTGTATTTCATTCACATTCAGCATTGCAATCCGAAGATCTCGTCCGAATTGAATTAAGTAGTCCAGATATTTTGTAACTAAAATCGTACCTTAATAATAGAAATAAATGGATTTAAAAGGAAGCATATTGGCGGTAAAATGGTCATGCCGGAAATGACCATACATCACGTAATTGCTGCTATACTGCTCTTTTTCAGTCGAAAGGTGATTGAGTTCAAGTTGAAAACTCATTTTATTAAACAGATTACAAATATCATTCGTATAGTGTCTGAGCTCAATCATGTCCACTCGTATTATGTCAGCATGCCAGGCAATACTGTACAACAAACTGTGTGATCATATCTGTTAAAAATTTGGTTTTTAATAAAATTTATCCAATATATTTAGGTAAGGAGAATTTTTTGTGAGTCTAAATTTTGAACGGCATAACTCGCCTGGCTGCAAATGGATACTCATCCAAGCTGTTTTTTCCAAAGATAAACATCCAACCTATAACCTTGAAAACTGTCAAACAATTAATTTCCCTCTCTTAAAATATGACCGGAAACTATACGCAATCCTTGCTTAGTTCCGGTATCTAATATAAAAATAGTGGCACATACAAAAAATGGCGTAAGAGACTTCAGTAGAATGAAGTTAATACGTCGTGCGCTATGAATGATATTGTTATAACCAAAAAGAGGTCATCTAGCTTATTTTAACAGTCGCGACAGCTTGTAGGCGAAATATAAAGTGTGCACTGCTAAAATGTGCGATTTTTTTATTTCGCAGCATAGAAGTTTTTTTATTTTCGTTTAGTTCACAGCTAAAGTTAATTTAATAATATACAGACTTCGTTAATAACTTTTAGACTATCTGCTATGACTAATACATTATGCTATAACTTCATTTAATAATATTATTCCAATAATATTTATTGATTAAATTAATAATTGGGGAATGAACCTTGTCAGATTATCAAAAGAAATACATAAATCAAAAGTTACAACCGTATTTAAAGATTAAATTGATTTCTTGATTGATACTTATTCAGTCTTTCTATTATAATGTAATATATACTAGAGCTGCGCGAAAAGTGAAAAAAATGTAATTTTTGTTGTTTTAAAATGTTTTCTACAGAAGTAACCATCAAATCCATAAACTGAAATATTATCGATGTGAAATATAGAATTTTATTTATTAGCAATATTTGTTCGTTTATTATCATTAAATAAACAACGCATATAAAATTAATAACGTCAAAATTAAGTCTGAATGTTTCATTATGAGCGTTGTGCTTGCAGCTTTTTTCCTGTTGATAAAAATAGTGCCAGTCAAAACAAACGCCAGTTGCATGTCTATTCGGCTGTTCACTGAGAAGTGTACGTATTCAATAACGAACTTATCATATTATTTTTGTTTTAATTTGTAAAATATTTTTAGATTTCATTTATAAACTCTGTTAAATATTTTTACTGTCAACATTATATTTGTCAAATGCACGTTGCAATCGTGTCAGTTTTATTCTTATCAATCGTTCTTTGTTCGTGTTAAAGACGATATAAAGCATCTTAATAGAAAACTATATATGGTGTTTTTTCTGCAATACCGTGATCTGAAAGACATTTTATTGAACCAGGTGATACTAGAGTTGTGCGTCTCCTAACCCATTGACGTGTATGTGCACTTAACTATATCGACGTAGTAAGCCAGTATATCAACCATTGGCGTGACCACTGCTTAATCGTGCAATGCTTAGATAATTGAAATTATCAGTGAAGTGCACTGCAAAGCGTTTGGAAAAAGTATTATTGTACATAGCTTCTACTTGAAACATTCAACGATATTTTTAATATGTTCTCATTTAGTAATAATGTAGAAACATTACCGTAAACATATACGTAAGATCATCAAAATGAGTGTGTTCAAACAAATGATTTCACTTTGAGCAAACCTCACATGATTTCCCAATTTCAAAATATTAGACTCCATTAACTTTCAGAGGTAATTCCGGCTATTTTTTTCATTTATAAGTATAAATATTGAAAACCACAAAAAATACATTCATTGAATCAACCTTTTGATTAACAAGTCACAGTTTATTGAATTGTTTTTTGTATTCATTGATTATTTTTACTGTTTTCTACACACAATAATATGAAATCATTTTTTTCTTTATGGGTAATCTGGGAAGAATATCACTTATTATTTCTATTGGTGTTTAATTTGTATGAAATTTAATTTTAATTTTAATGAAAAAAATATGAATCCTTTGAAATAATTATCTAGAAGTTTTTAGTTTTATTTTACTCTAGATCTTTTATTGTTGTTGACTTGGTTTTCTATCGATTTTGGTTTCTGAGAACGAAGTGAATTTTTACACACTTTAAAGACTACAGTTTTGTTTCTAATTGTGAACATTCTTAATGAAAAATTAAAATGTGGTTACTGCCAAAAATATCTGATAAACAATTTAAACACCAATATCTGAAGAAATCAAACTATAAAAAAAAGGCTGAAAATATTTCTCAGATACGCGAAACACGAGTCAGTTTTCAAAGCATACAGTGAGGAGTATTTTTTTATCAATTTCAATTTTGTATCAAAGAATATGAGAACGGCTGTAGATAATAGATGACATAATATAATACTTAGGTGTACATGTACTACGCAAAGGGTTACATCAACTTGACAACGTTTCCAATTAAAATATAATGTGGTCTTTAGACTACTGGCCTACTGCTAGGCACGTCTTTGAATATATTGCATGCATTGAAATCCAGTTTCCAGAGACACTTCAGTTCCTTACTAAGTGTATCAAATACGTACGTAGGCAGATCCCGTTGCAGTGTGGCATCAGTATTTTAAGAATTGACTTGCCCGAGTCAGAACGTACCGTTAATGCCGTTCTAAGCAATATAGCACTGGCTTCCAATTAGCATTTGTCCCAGATGATTATCTTTCAATAATATTTTATACTTATGTATGAATTCTGACACGCCGTGTCGCATTTTTTTGTGATATTAGCCACCGAACAAAATTCTTCTGCTTAATGAGACGAATAAATAACTTTCACCGATTTCAGACATTCAAAATATCGGTTTCTAGGTCTTAATATTTTTATTGGTTGTCTTTACCTTCTTTTGACACGGTTTCGATATTTTTTTAGTATACATAAAATATTATTGTTTGTTTATAAATAAAATTACTCTGAGCATTTAAAAAACACCCACCACATCGTTGTCTATGGTTCACTGATGATATTTTCGTTTCACTATATTTTCTTCTAATCTATGTACATATTTTCTGTGATTTATACATTTTCTTCACATTTGATCACTTCACTTCATTGGAATCACCCCAATATCTTTTTAGCACATTCTGTATGAATATTAATCTTTATAGTCCTCAACCAACATTATATCCAGAGATAGCGTTTTATGTCGCAAACATGAACACTATGTTGTACAAATCTAACAGTGGTCTACAATATTCTCAGCACCCTTCTATTACCTTGATGACCGTTCAATCCTTGTTATGAATTATATTACAAAAAAATGGTCCATAATAATCGTCCAGAGTTACTTAATCATCTGTTTAATTTTTGTCAATTAACAATGATTCTAACATATACAACATTTTGCTTTTCAATAATAGATATGTTGTTATCACACGTAATAATATAATATTTTTTGCTTACAGTCAAAGTGTATTTTTTGTCAAATTCAATTTAATCCAATCATTTGACTTAATGATTCGAATTTTCCATCTGTTTGAATAAACAATTCGGTGAGGTTAATGCATATTTTTTCATGGCGAAATCGTTTATAATTGTGATTACAAATTTTACCTTACTGACCAGTTTGTGACACATGGTGCGGGTAGCTCCAAATAGACGTACAATAGATAATTTTAAAAGCGGAGTTTCGCGTAAATAGCGTTACGCCTCAGTTAACCAACAGGATATGACGGCGACATGTGTTGGAATACAATAATATAACACAATACACCTGTGCATATAACCTTAATAATTTGTATGCCATGCTATCCTTACTCTAAATAAGCCAATTTACATTAGAAATTTCAAAGATTTACTTTGAAACAATATTATTGCATTTAAATAATTTGGGCTCAGTTATGAGTATTGTTAATTTAAGTTTTAAGCGATTTAATGAAATTTTATGATTTTTTGTTTGAAAATAATTATGTTTGTTCCCATTTTTAACATTTTTTTAGTATAGATTTATACAAGAACTAAGATATATGCAATGCATAACAATTCTCCACGATATGTTTTAAAAATTTATTATTTAAAATAGTTGCTCATTATTTGTGATGGTTAATTAAAATCATGACGCTCTTTTTTCTACTTTTCATTCAAAAAAAATAATTGCGTAATTTTCTTACAGCTGCTATCATAAATTCCATTGTAAGTTACAAAGTGCTTTCAAAAGATTTTTTATTTCAATTGAGTGCACTTTTCTTATGGACAAAATCAAATTCTAAAAGCATTCCCGTTGAAGTCTTTCGTTGCTTATTTAATTAACTCAATTCTTAACAATTTCAAATCATTAAAACCTTCATATTAAAGTAAATGTAATCATTCACAGCCATTCGAAGAATGGCATTGGAAAAAATATTACAATTAAACTATTTCATATCACATTTTTGAAAGTTAATGAAAGTATTATTGAAATATCTAACGATTAGCAAGCAGTGACGAAATAGCACAGTGAAAAATAATAAACGAGGAATTTATATGATTTTTTTTTTTATATTCTCAACTCATAATTATAATACAATAGAATCGACCAAATACGTTTTTTACCTATGTCACTGAGAATATTATTAATCTTTTAATTGTAGCTTGACGTCACTGAGAATACATTAAATGCTTTTTATTATAAAAAAGATTTCAATACTATTTATTATTTTAATGAAGTCATATATACAAAAAAAAAATAACGTCAATCCATCATATTCACGACCAGTTAGTTGGTTTTCCTATCAATATTGTTCACTTGATAGTTTTTGATTTTTAGTGCAATAGTAAATCTTGATCATACTAGTAAATATAAAATTATATTGTATTAATTTGAACTTACTATTTGACCCAATAGAAATTTAAAGTTTTCTATATTTATGTATGTATGAGAGAAATATGATCACACACAACAAGAAAACATAGTCAATATCTCAAATGAAAATTGAAAAACATCTAAATGTAATGTTGGCTTTGACAGAACGGAATCCAGGTCCACTTGATCGCTAGGCCACAGCTTTTACTATTCAACCAAAGATGCTCGAAACGAAAATAATAAAATATCCTTCAATACATAGCATAACTTTATTAATATTTTATATAAAGATATTAAGACTGCCTATGAGCAAATATTTAATTATTTTCATAATACAGTTTTGAATATTTTGTGACCATTTCTTTACTTAATTGAATTACGCATAGTTATAAAAAAATGACGACCTCTATTTCATTAAATATTCAAAAAATTGTATTTCATTAATGAGTTATATATACCTGAAAAGCATACGGGTGCAAGGCAAACATATAAAATAGTCAATTGACTTTTTTTATTTAATTATAGATTACCGGTTTTTGCATTAAAAAAAGAAATATAATGTCTTTATTATTTAATAATCGGACTTAGGCATCATTTATTCATGTCTTAAAAAAATTGAACCGGCATCTTTATGTCACACAACTACAAAATTGACACCGCGTAAATTGTTAGCAATATAAAAATATACCTGGGCGCATTCGTCTTCCGTTTTTACTTGTCGTTTTATAATTTGATTATTAATAACAATAAGCGGCTTTATTAATCTAAAATTAAATGATAACGGTTCTTAGTTACCTCAATTATATTTTAAACGAAACGTGATTTAAAATCGAGCAGGCTTAATTAAATTATTTTTTTAGGTTTATTTCGAGAAATTTGTAATGATTAATCCTCAAAATGAAACACCGTTTGAAACTCACTTTGGAAAACGAGGTTTGGACATATCTTGTCGTACTGTAATTCTATCGAAGAAATAAAACGAAGGTTAACACAATGTCTCTGCGGCATTTCAAAAACATACGAATTCCAAATTACTTTGATTAATTAAAAATGCCCACAAACATTTTGTTAATTATAGAAATTTTTCATTTCAACTAATATATATTTAGAGCTTGAAGCTTGTGAACGAGTTAAGATGCCTAACTGTTTAATTATTATAAAATATTTTATCATATTTGTAAATTCTATGAATCTTTATTAAATCTAAACTCATATTTGTTATGCCTACATACTATCATACAATAGTGATCGTGGTAATACAATAGATAATTTTGTTTTTATATAACAGCATACTTTAATATGAAGGTTATGAATAACAATATTGACAACTGCGGTTGTATGACATTGAAAAAAACCATCACTTATTCAAATCAAATAGAATATGGCGTCCTACAAGTCTCGACATTGTATCCACCATAAACAGTATCCTATTTAATTAGATTTTCATTTACAAGCAATGTACGATGATTTATTTCCGAACGACCCACGAATTAATTAATAATATGAAATCATATACATTCAATTGTCATAATGTTAACTGAAAAAAACTGATCGAGGCAGTTTAATATATAGCGATAAAAACAGATTCAACCTAAATAACAACATACGCAAAGATTTATTATACGTCTACTTGCAAAAAATGCATTATACTATAGCAAAAATTGATCATATGCGGATGTAGGCCAAACCAATTTTCATTTGAAATAATCCTTTGGAAACGACATCCACAATTTTATTCAAACATACTATACGAGTCTACATTATGAGTACGACTGACGAGAGATTATTTTCAAGTTATATTTAAAACCTTCTTCAATGTTGTTTACCGAGTACTTAATAATGACAATAAATTTATAAAGAGAATAATTCACAAGATTGTGTACGTTTGAAGGCCTGATTGATATATCTCTCCTGAAAGGGTCAGACAATTTTGGAATTGATAGCAGTCAGTTAAGAAGATGTATTGTATATACATACATGAAATGCATTACAATATCATTCAGTTGAGGACCAATATTTATTAACCCTTATTAAAATTTATACTATAAAATAACCTATTCAACGATTTTTTAACTGTGATGTATTGCAGATATAGAATAATGATGCGTTTACGAAGGCATGGATTTATTATATTACGATATTAACATAAACTATTTTGAATATTTATCGCAATTAACGATAACGATAATTAAAAGATAACAATATAACTACGTACAATCGTTTTCTTTTCAAATTGTTCAAGTCAACCATGAACGAAATTCATAAGTTTATTCAATATAACGATTCTAAGATATTCTCATAATAAATTAGGTAAAAATTAATTAGAAAGTAAATTAATGTATTTCAAACACTGGCCATAAGCTGCCCCATGCGGTAGAAAGGATATGTAATAAAATTTGAAAACCTTTTTTAATTAATAGAATAAATAACAATACTCACCTCACACAGTAAAGCCATGTCGAGAAAATTGTTTACTGTGCAGAATAGATAGCATTGTATTTTTTACACACGCTACTATATAACTGAAAATTATTCATTTATATTCGACGACACCATCATAGACATGTGATATTCCGGCATTTTATAATGACACATTGGTGTCATTATATCTCAAAAGAAAACTAACTGTAGAGTGTCACAGTAGATGATAACGAGATACTGGTATTATATACAAAGTAGTAACGGCTTAATTTATATCTGCATGTATCTATAGGTATATATAAATTAGTGTCATTTTTGGTATTTGAAATAATTTTTGTTCACAACGCAATTTTGTAACGCAAACATTACTGAATTAATTTCTAAAATATTCAGTGTTGTAATATAAAGGAAATGGTTAAGGTGCCAAGAAAACTCTTAAAAAAGTTAAATTTCTTTAGAAGAATTCGTAGCAATAGTTTATAAAATTATCACTGTAAATATTTAACAAGCAGTGGCATTTCGCCATTTCGTTTATAGGTTCACAATACTGATTAAAATAATTCAATAATAATCCGAAACATTTCTAATATCAGTATTCGATCTCCGGACCTATATCTGCTAATAATGTAATATAATGCTATATCATGTGGCATACTAAATTATATCGATCCTTATTTAAGCAAAGTTGTTACAAAATATTTTTAACACGTCAATTTTAAGAATGTTCATCAGAGCTGATGTGCTTAATAATATAATATTTTGATTGCCTCTTGAACGATTTCACGCCTCTAACTGTAGAGTGGAGAGGCAGCGATAGGTACTTAGCCAAGCACAATAATTAGGTGAGCCAACTCTACTGGAAATATATTTCACGGTTATGAATTATCCAGTCCGGTTAACGACTAAACATAAATGCCTTACTTAAATTTAAAAAAAAAACGTCCCGCACGAATATGATATTATCCGCCGTCAACGCTGTGAACTAAGGTAGACATCGTCTAACAATAATTAAATGGCTCAATAGAGTGATTTGCTGCTCATAGCGCGATCTGCTATGCACCATGTTCCGAAAACTTATCTATTGTACAATAAACTTATTATCTACAGATCCGTTTTCCAACCAAACCTGCTCGACAAATTTATCCAAGTATAACACTGAAATATGTGAGAAATATTATATAAATCATTATATCTCTGTAACAGATTGAATTAGGTAAATCTCAACCAACATTGACGGGACTAGATTATTGGATGAAATGAAAAAATATGCTGCAAATCCGCTTTTCAATAATCTTCAAGTCTGTTTAAATGTTTTTGAAACCAGTGGGTATTCGGCGTACTGAACAATAATTGGGTACGCTTCATAGGGTAAAATCAACGGTTACCTGAGATATTGACATGTCATGAAAGGAAACAAAGCGACCGGTATGTTAAAGTGTATCTCGAAAGCGCCGCGTAGTGTGCATTGGTAGTGACACCAGATATGCTACAGAAAATAATGGTTCGAAGATATGGCTTAAGCGCGTATTAACAGATATAGTTTTAAATTGCATAGCTTTACTCGATTTCTTTATTATGGTAATAATAAACGAATTCCACTAGAAAATGTGATACTATACCTAGGTAATCATATACATTCTACCAAAAATGTCATTTTAAAACAAAAATAACTTCTCTCAGCTAGTAAGTATTACAAATTAATTAAAAGTAATAATTATTAAATTCGTGAGCAATATAATATGTTTAGAATCAAATTGTTGAATTATCGTGATATAATGATTTTTTCGGTGTTAATGTACGGATTTTCCACGATTTACACGGCTTTTGAAGGTACTGTCAAATACATAATACACATAAACAATACTTAATAATAATAATTAATAATATTTGTTTTAATGCTAAATATCAATGATGTATTGTTGTTTTTCAAATCTAGTGAATAAATTTATTACTAACAGAATAGACACTCGAAATGAACTGTCAAGTGTGAGTAACGCTATTTCATAATAGTGGAATAGCGAAGACGCATTCGCCAAACATTCGAGTCGCCAAAACCAAATTAATATAATTAAACTTTCTATAGACGAGTAAACGTATGCTGTAACTGTAATATTTGAGTTTTTTATGGCAACGGTATCCGAATCGGCTGTTACTTGGCAAGTTGATTTTCAATATAAGCTTCGCGTAAATATGTTTTGGTTCATTTAATTGCTTGTTTTTTTATACAACTCAAGGTGAAAAATGTTAAATTAGAAAGAACATTTTCTGATAAAAAATAATAAAAAAGTATACATAAATAAATTAACATCTATACCACTTTTAAGGTGTTAACTGTCACTTCTTGATGGAAAGGCATGATATTTTAAATAATAAAAACACATTTTTTAGTACTTATTTCCACAATATATTTTTTGATCATGACCGGTTTTGCTCATCGCGAGCATTATCAACTGATGAATGCTCGCGATGAGCGAAACCGGTCCTGATCAAAAAATATATTGTGGAAATAAGTACTAAAAAAATGTGTTTTTATTATTTAAAATAACATCTATACAATTCGAGTGACCTATTTGGATAATGTTCATTTAAAAATAGTTTCATGTTATTTCCTTAAATTGTAACGATTATATAATAAGAAAAAATAGACTGGAATTTTTGAGGAGTTTTTACAATATACATCGAAACGGGCATACAATCTTATGCGAGATATTTTGCCAAGTGTACAAAATGAAATGATTCAATTCAGAATTTAACATGACTTTAAGGTTGTTAGTTTTACTTATACAGTCGTCTATAAAAAGCGTATTGATGGGCTAATGGGCATACAATACGACTTGTATAAATGATATTTTTTCAGCACAGTTGCATTGTTTTTCTTTGAAAGAATCTACAAATCATTTTTTAAGTACCTGCTTGAATGCCGAATAAAGATGGACTAAAATTCAAAACCCCGTGATTGCTAACGTATTTCCATGAAATTATCCAATAATATATAAACACCGTTGTGAAAGTGAAAACCATTGCGCTTTAAATTTCCAACATAGATTTCGATAATCCAAGTTTATTCCGTGGCGTTATGTTTAAGTTGTGCAAAGTCAACATTGAACGATATAGAAGTATGCAATATTTGAAAACTTAGTATGCTTACCCAAACAACGCATTATATCATATCATGATCGTGGGAAGAACAAACAGTTCGCTAGCGATGTCTGACATCAATCGATCTACTTCAATGCATACTTTATTTCCAGGAAATTGCAAAGGGTATGCTTTCTCAGCTTTCTAGCTACAGAAAAATATTATCTGATACATAAATGTATTCTATTTAACAGTGCTTACAAATTTTTACGCTTAACATTTTACAAAAGAAAATATATTTATATTTGAATCGATTACAGTTTGTCTCCACCCCAACAAGGTTTTTGTGATTAATTTGTCCAAGATCTGCACTATCAAAATAAACGCAATTTTCTCAACAAACATTTAACCGCTAGGGGTTGGTTGCCTTAATTTGAAATAATCTAAGAGGGGTGTCACATATTAAATATTGTCGAAAGCATATACTAAAAATTGTACCTCATTTCCTGTATCAAACAGCTATCTGTTGGTCTGTGTTTGAAATAATAAATTTTATACAATATTTTACAAGATAATTATAATAAATTTTGTAAAAGAAATCGTAATTTTTTATTGAATATTAAAAACTATTTTACTTCATCAGTTGTCATGTATTGCTTGTCAAAGAGCTTAACTGTCAAATACTTACTTTTTTGATTAATATTGAATTCTTGATAATATTTGCCATTTGTGGGTTATGTATACAATAATCAAATTTATATTTCATACATATGCAATTTTTCATTTATGTTATCCAAGTCTCTTGAAATATTATTTCCTTTGGGAAATTACTCATGGTTTTCAAGAGACAGGTAGCTAATAACAAGAGTATTAAAACATATCAGTACACCGCTTTGTTATCATACTGTTCGAAAGAATACGAATCTCTTCTAGAGATGTCCAACGTATTCTCTAATAAATACCTAGAATACCCGATATTTTCTGAGGTAATAAGATCTTAAGCAATACAATGTATTTGTAACCAAAATAGAAAGTCTCTATTGATTCAGCTTGCAACACATATACTCAATTATTTCTTTGTGAGTTTGAAACTAAATTAAGAGTTATAATGCAGAAAATGAACAAAAAGTATGTACATATTTCAAAGAAAAAAACTATTCGTCGTGCAGATTATATAAATTAAAGTCTTGGTTCTACACTCTGAAACAAATTTCTGGTTGCTTTCATTCAAAATTGTGTTTTAAAGGCGACACAATAATTTCACAGTTCGCCAAAAAGGAACCACATCATCTCAAATATTATTGAATTAACGTTATAAACAAACATACTACTAGAAGGTCACATTAATTTGTACTGCTTTGTAATGAATTACTTACAAAAAAGTCCAATATACAGTTAAAGCGGGTGTGAACATTTTGCATTTAAAACCTCAATTTATTGAAGTCCAGCCATTTACGTTAATTTGTAGTCGATATAAAGTTTTGTTACCTTTTTATAATAAACAAATATGTTGTAAATTGACTGTAAATACACACAAACTTTCACTCATTAAGTTTCTCTGCTGTAGTCATAAAATCTGTTTCATTATTGAAGTATAAAATTGTTTATAATTAAAATATTCTGCTAGACAATACTCGAGTATCAAAAAGGTCGAGCAATTTGCCATCATTACTTTCGTCTCTTGTCCTAATGTAAAACGGGCTGCTCTGACAATGTCCGTTCAGTTTTCACTCAACACGCTGAAAACAATTTCACGAGATGTGAACCGGAACGTCAGCGCGAGACCTTTTAGTGAAATGCAATTTTATTTTCCAGGCTTTTTATTTGTCTAAATATTTTAGCGCGCTAACAAAGACATAGAATGTAACGCAAAGTCCCTTTTTTATTTTCGTTGAGACTTCTGAGGCGGGATGTTTTCTTTTAAAGATATTTTAGTAGAAGATGTAGTAAGAAGATTAGGTTTTAAAGATTTTTTTATGGAAAACATTAATGATTTTCAGATATGATTAATTTAGTAGATTTTTACGTAAAATGTTCTCAAATTTATGATGATGCATTCGTTTTTGATATATCCAAATATACGTAATAGTAAACGTCGATGAAGGCTGTTCGACTCAAGTAAAATCTCCAAACAGATCGTCTAAAGCAGTTTATGCTTCTCTTTCAAAACTATTTCAGATATTTTTCCCAATGAGCAGACCGATGCCAACAATAGCGACAAGCAAATATATACTACAGGTAAGACCATAAGATTAAGTAATAAATAATTTGCACTCCACTTTCAGTTATTATCAAGCGCAATCAGTTTCAATTCATTTATGTATTAGTATATCACAAGGGGGTTTTCTTAAATCTACTGTTCAGTCTTTCTATGCTGATATAATCTTTTTGAATACAGTACGTATCAAGTGATAAAAAGAAAATGGTGAAATTTATTTTAATAAAAATTAGAAACAAGAAATAGATTTGTCTTTTTGAATAGTTTTTTGAAGTTTCATTTACAATTCATTGTCTTGAATAACTTTAATTATTTTTTTTTTCAAAAATTGGAAAGTATTATATCGTTTCAGAATAATCATGTGCCTCTTGTATTATTGCCATTATATTAATAAAAATATCATATATATATATTATATATATATATCTTGGCTGTAGTAAAAATGCTTTGTCAAACAAACTTCAAATATGTAATTATAATAAAGCACACTTCAAAATAACCGGTGTAATGGCACGATTAGACGTATTATCAGATGTTTTAATCGGTACACATCTTAGCATTAAATGCAATTATATTTTATAACAGTATTACATTAGGAACGAGGTTACATTTGCTTGAATTAAGAGCGGTTAGTATCAAACAATTATCGAGATGAAATCCAGTTTTAAGAACATGACTAAAACTGTACATAACTAGTTTTCAATTAACCATAAAGTTATTTAATTTTGATCATCTCATCCACTTAATTATATTTATTTTAGCTAAATAATTAGTGAACTGTATTTTTAAGCTAAATGACTCCATACATTTCTCTTTGACAAGTTTATAATGCTGATTACTCTATCAAACTTATATAATAAATAAAAAATTTAATACATTAATTTCTATACCTACTTTCAATGTACATACTTCATATAAAAACTCACAAAAAGAGTTTCTTTGTTATTCAGTGATCCAACCTCTTTATTTATAAGACAGAAATAATATACAGATGGGTAGATCGAAACTTAGTAGTCGTTAGCTTATAGCATTTAAAGGATTTGAATTCTCACACTGACAAATAAAATCCATAAATCAACAACTTAAAGTGTTTGTAATTGAATTCGAGCAAGACGTCAAACACTTGGCTATGGGTCTTATAAAGAACAATACGAGATGGTATTTTTCCTATACAATTAAGCACATTCTAAATAAAAAAATTATGTCTACTGATTTTTATTATGTTATACGAATTACCAGAGATCAAAAGATGTTGACAATCTTTATTGTCTATAATCAGAATTTGAATGGTAAAATAGTTTCACCTAATCGAGAAAGCTTAGACGTCAATTTACGTATTTAACTAAATTTAAAAAAAGTTTTGAAGAATTAAATGTATCAGATACACCATAAAATCATTACTTTATGATTGAGTTCGGCTAGAATTCATTAAAAAAAAATTTCAACGCGTTATTAGAACGTGCTAAAAATATTTACAATATGTAAAAAGTAACTATTGTACAAATATAGCTTAAATGGTTTTCTAAAAAACAATAATATTGGAGACACATAGCAAAAGTAAATTTACTTTTAGCCGTGAAAATGTTACTTTTTTTATGTTCGGTCGAGTGGTCATCGACAATTTTTATGACTTTTTCAGTGCATTACTTAAAGAAACTAGATATCGTTTAAGAAAATATGCAGCGAATTATTTGTATTAATTCACCACAAAAGCGACGAAAACGAGTTCAAACAAAAAAGAAAAATGTACTAAAATATCATACTATTGTTCATACAGATTGTGGCCAAAGACATCATTCATGTTTTCAATAAGCAGGCTTAAAGTACAAGTCAATGTGTATTTATGTGGTCAAGAGAAATATTTCAAAGTATTTCTTAATCTAACATAAAAATGAACAATTTCCAAAAGCACCACTCAGCACATTTAGACTCGTTTTTCGCTCACAATATATTTTTTCTTTCAAATAATACTCAATGTTTCTGCTTTTAATATCATAATTAATTTAAATCTCACATTGATTCAGAAATAAAAGTCAATTATAACTTTCATTACAATGTGATTGCTTGTCAGTATTTTTCATATGTGGACGCTTTTTTCCAAAGTGGCTAATTGTAATGAACTAATTTAACGAAATATTTTTACAAAACAACATTTTATTTAGATATGAGAAAACAATGAAAAGATGGTGAAATAGTAAAAGAATTAATAGTTAACGTCATCCAGTTTTTTAATATATGTATGTTATAAGTCAATCAAAAACTGTACACCACAATATAATGTGACTGTTATATAAACTCTTCATTAAATCAATAATTTAATCTTATTTTTTATGTAAAAGAAAGTGAAACTGCCTTTCACATAATAAAATGGAAGTATTAAACTAATTTGAAAAGATGCAAAGGAATTAAAACAAATAAGTTAATTCTTAGTTATGTTGCATGAAAATCTCTGTTTGCATGAGTCTATTCAAAGATTCGAAGATTTAGACATATAGATCAATAGAATAACATTCTTCAGTTTATTTACTATATGATTGCAGAAAAATACTTGTATATCTGATCGTTAAACAGTTCTTTAGCAAATAAATATAATAAGCATTGTTTCGGTTCACTTGTCTCAAATTAATTTAAATTTACTTTTTTTTTTATTTCAAACTTAGATATTTTTTGTAACATTTACAACAATAAAATTACGGAAATTTCTCACATTGAGAAGTCAATTAAATTTAACGATTTTAAAGCCTTCCTGAATTCTTTCTCATACAAAGCGCATTGTAACAATAGGACAAAAAGTTATAGCTTATCTTCATCGCACTAAGCCTATTAGAATTCTCATCACAACGATTTATTATTTTTAAGTATTCATAATCAGAAGTTTTTTTAGTTTATTTATTCACCCGCTTTTCCCGTTGAATTAAGTGAATTCGGATAAAGATATTAGAATGCAGCCCATTTCTGTCTGATAAATAGCTTTTTTCCATGAGAATAATGTTATATGCAAGTCTATTTGGTATAAAAAGTATGAATACAATAAAACAAATGGTAATATATTTTTTTTTATGAAATGTAACAAAATTTATACTACTCTATTTATATCTATTAATTATTCTATAAATATTATACTACTATTTGAACATATTTTCAAGTTATGTGGACTACATATGAAATAATTTTACCAATAATAACACAAAAATTGATACTGCCCTTATATGAAATAGTATCCATTTAACACGAGCCAACATAACTAATTTCGACAACTATGGTACGGTAAGATATTTTTTTTTTACATTTCGTTGCTTAATAAACAATTCAATTTGTCATTTATATTCATTTGTTAATTCAAGATAATTTTCTTTCAATATTCATCTTATTTATGAAAACACAACAAATTGTTCTCAGTGATCATTTATCCTTTGTATAATTAAAAGGACTTTATTTCGTTTTACGAAAACATTGTATTCTTCATTCTTTGTCCACAAATGTAAAAGTTCTGAAATTTTGTTCTCAAAATACTCAGTTTTCATAAGACTAATGTTTTACAAATCTTTGCCAAATCAAACTCTAAAACTATAAAAACACATTTTTAGTACTTATTTCTACATTATAATTTATGATTAGGACCGGTTTCGTTCATCGCGAGCACTATCAACTGATCAGTTTCTGTCCTGGTCCTGATCGTAAAATATATTGTTGAAATAATTATTTAAAAATTCTTTTTATTATTTAAAATATCATGCCTTTCCATCAAGAAATGACAGTTAACACATTAAAAAAGACTTTCTTCAAGGTGTAAAAACCTGAGAATCATTAGTAAAAATATAACAGTACAAAAAGTGGATTTGAATATTTATAACTTTTCTGTTTTCGGTGAATATAAAATAGTAAAAACAAATAAATGATAAAAATGTACGTAATAGTATTTACAAAATATTTGAATACAACCAATACCTTGATTTTCATATCGCCCGAAATTATATGTTTTTAAAACAAACAAACAAACAAAAACACAGTCATCTTTCACAATGTATTTAATTCTTATTTTCATTCTATCCTCCTATATTTATCGTATTATCGTCAATTACTGTGCAGGACTAAATTTGGACAAAAAAAGTGCATTATTGTTATATAGAAGGCAACGATAAAATCAAAAAATGTGTACACGCAACGAAGCTCGATTTTTTTCAAAACCTTTCTCTATTTCGATTGTACAGGTATACATAATGTTGTCTGTAGATTAAAAATTTTAAATATTAAAAAATATTAAATTCGAATAATTTATCTCAATAATCATATTATTGAGAAAATCGAAAAAAGCACTTTTTTATTAGACCACTAAATTTCAGCACACAATATTTAATTCATTATAAATTATAAAACGTACCATTTTCCCTGTCTTTTCGACCATGCGTTGATGTCACCGCCAGCAATCCTATCGCAAAAAGCACACGTAACGATCCGAAGCTTTGACAGGCCATTGTAGCGAGAGGCTACCAAATAAGGTTTCGCTTAATTTATTCCGGTCACGAAGTGTCCTTTTTTAGATCCCAGGTCACGGTAGGTCACTGTATTAAAACTGTACAAAAAGACCTTATTACATGATGGGAGTGATTTTTTTTTCACTTGTGATTTATTGTTTTGTAACTTTTTATTTGTATGCACGCACGGCGCTTTCGGTTCAATAGAGAGTCTCTATTCGTATAAGCAGCCTTGTTTGGTGAACGTCAGAGACTGCAATGATGGTTGGCGAGTTTTTGTGGAGTCAGCGAGTGTAAAACCATCAGTGGCGGGGAGAAAGCACAACATTAATAGTAGGAATGCTCATATATATTAAACGTCAAACCCAAATTATAATTCGGTGAAAAAAATAGCAATGCATTTTAGTTCTACAAAACTATTTTTTAAAACATAGATGATATCTATTTCGGCTCACGCAATCGTTAGAACTATGCTTAAACTGACATTTGCTTAGCTATATATAGAAAAGGTACACAATACATCTTCTCTCCTGTTTTAACGACCTAGCTTGTTTCCTGTTCGCAATAAAACTAACAATTGTAAATGAAACTAAAAAGGCGGCTATATCAATAAGTTTACATATGGTACGGAAATGGTCCATTACAGAAACAAAGAAGCACCAGTCAGAGGATTCAATAATGGTGACCGACATATATTAGTTTTGACTACAATTTAAAAAATAATTTTGTAGAACTAAAATACATTGCTATTTTTTTCACCGTGTTATAATGGAGTTCTACCAAGTGAATGCCAATTTAATCAACAAATTATAATTGTTTGAAATCAAAAGAAAGCTCTTAGCTCTATCTAAAAACTACAACTTAATCTAATATAAACTAGGACAATGTCAGAAATGTTAACATAAATCGTTACAATAATATTGCTTGTAAATGAATGAACAATATTTTTGCGTTGTGAGTTTTCAATTTATTCTGTATGAAAAGACAGTTTTATTCATAAAATAATACACATTATTTTTTAGTAACATCTAATTTTATGTCACCATTATTGATATAACATAACACGTGGATCAGTCCCGATCAAGTCCCGGGACTGACACATAGATGGCGTTGCCAACAAAAGTTCCGTATGATTTTTCATAAGTACCAACCTTCAAAAGATACCTGTCAAAATTTCATGACATTCTGATGTTTGGTCCATGAGTTACAGTGATTTAAGTGACGCTCGTCTTGATATTCTCAGAATAATGGATTCGAAACAATTTCGTGTGTTGATTTATCATTGTTTTTTGATGAAAAAAACACAGTGCAAGCTCAGCAATGGCTTGAAAAGTGCTACAGGGAATCTGCTCCATCAAAAACAACCATTTGTCGGTGGTATGCTGAGTTTAAACGTGGTCGTACAGACACTGAAGATGCTGAACGCTCTGGCCGGCCAAATGAGGCAATTACCCCGGAAATCATCAAAAAAGTCCACCAAATCGTTTTCGAAAACCGTAAATTAAAATTGCGTGAGATAGCTGACACCTTAAAGATATCATACGGCAGTGTGAACACTATTTTGCATGAACATTTATCTATGAGGAAGCTGTTGTCAAAGTGGGTGCCGCGTTTGCTCACAGTGGATCAAAAACAACAACGTGTCGTTGATTCTGAGCGCTGTTTGAAGCTGTTTCGCCGAAACAAACCGGATTTTTTGCGTCGGTATGTGACAATGGACGAAACCTGGATCCTTCACTACACTCCAGAGTCAAAGCGGTCGTCAGCCGAGTGGACTGCAGTCGGTGAGAAGCGTCCAAAGCGGCCAAAAACGCAAATGTGGACCGGTAAGGTTATGGCCTCAGTATTTTGGGATGCTCATGGAGTTTTGTTCATCGACTACCTTGAAAAAGGTAAGACCATCAATAGCGAACGTAACATTGTCCAATTGATGCGTTTGAAGAACGAAATCGGTGAGAAACGGCTCCAAATGAAAAAGAAGAAAGTGCTCTTTCACCAAGACAATGCGCCGTGTCACAAGTCGCTCGCTACAATGGCGAAATTGCATGAATTGGGCTTCGAATTGCTTCCACACCCACTATATTCACCGGATCTGGCCCCCAGCGACTACTACCTGTTTGCAGACCTCAAAAAAATGCTCCAAGGAAAGAGATTCTACTCCAACGAGGAAGTCATCGCCGAAACGAACGCTTATTTCGAGGCCAAAGATAAATCGTTCTACAAGAAAGGTATTGAAATGTTAGAGAAGCGCTGGACTGATTGTGTTGCTCTTGAAGGAGACTATGTTGATGAATAAAGTCGAATTTTGCAAAAAAACCGTGTTTTTCTTAGTTAGTCCCGGGACTTATCGATCCAAGTGTTATTTCGCCCATCATGAGCATTTTCAATTCAATAAATTTTCTCATTTGTTATACACAATAACTAATATAAACAACTATTTAATGCGCACTATTTTTTTAACTGAATCTCTTATTATTTTTATGATTCTACTCCTAAAATATAGTATCTTAAACAAGCCGTATTTGGAAAAAGTTCATTTTGATAAAATCTATCTTATTAAAAAAATTGTGACCGGTGAGCAGTTCTGCTCAATTAGTAATAATTTTAAGCACACAGAAATTTGTATGTGTTGATTAATGCTTTTTTTCACAAAGTGATATTTAGTTTAAATGCAACTGAGTAAGCCACTGTCCATCAGTTGTTGAATGCGCGTGTCAAACTGGGTCCTATGGGCCAGTAATTACACCTTCCCCATACTCTTTCGTTTTACCCATGAGCATTGTCACTAGCACCATGCATGTGTTAACAACTGAAATGTATTCAAATTATTGTATAGTCGGTATATCCTTGTATATATTGGCTGACATCATGGTATTACCAGAATAAACATAAAATCAATTTTCATTTTTCAAACATTAGAATTTTGTATTCCAATTGCACGTATTTTTTTGTCTTTTTGAAGTAAAGCCTTTTAATCTGCCCATTTTTTAGCGTTATTGCTTTATGCTTGACGTATGCACTGAAAGAGAAAACGAACGTGTGTACCGTACTAGAGATATACAGATAAATAAAAAAATATATATAAATATAATATTTGTATAAAGTTCTAGTTTATAAGTCACTGTGTATGATTTACGTTAATAACTGAATGTTAACAGCTTAAATGAAAGAGTGAGAATAGTATTAAACGTATGAAACTAAATTGACATCATTATGTATTTTTTTTTTGCCAAACAATATTGGATCATTTAGTAATAAAATTGTCAATGATCGAATATTTTGGGATGCACGATAAACGGTGGATGTCTTAAAGTATTGAGCTCTATAAAAGCTCTTAATATTTCACGTTACCGCACCTGTTGCGTTAATGTTTCTTTTTGAATAAGTTTACTTATAGATTTAATGAGAAAAAAGTAACAATTCAAACTTTGATCAGATACGTTGGATCAAAATAATAGCTGAATTAAACGCCACGCTATGGAGCTAACTGGGTGACTTGTAATATACTTTTTAAGCGATTTTCCGCTGTTTAGTTCACTTAATCGTAGTATTATTAAACCAGATATATTCATGTTAGAATCAAAGCTGAAAATTACGTTTTTACTATATATATAAACGCACAAAAAAGGAGAATGTAAAGTCTAGTTACCTGTTACTGTTGAGCTACGCAAATGAAATTATAACACCGAACATAAAAATAATTATCATTATTATTATTTATATTGTAACACTTTTATTTTTTTTAGTATCTATTTGCATGTATCGACTAGTCACATTGCAATCGGCCGTCTAAACTATTAACAGTTGCTCAGACTCTAGCAGTCGGTGGGCTAAGGAACACTATATCAAAATATAATACACCTCCCTTGTATATATCTCAGAATTAGAAATTCTGCGTCGAGATAATGGGAATTTTGCTTTACTCGGCTCTGGGAGCATTTTGATAAAATATCATGAGACTTGACAACATATAGAATTTCCAACTATAATATTAAACTTCATAAGATAAACAAATCACAGCAAAAACAGCTCATACACACTTCAAGGCAATTTAAAGGCCTCACTGAGAGCTTTACACTTTCATATCAATACGCCAGCTCTTCCAAGATATTCGCATTATTCTGTCGGATACTCTTCCACCAGAAATTTCCCTTGTATGAAAATATGCATTTGTATGATAATCTTATCCGCTCCCCGTTATACTGATTTAAGTATGGAATATATTTTGATATGTTCTGGTTGCGCATCATTTTTTTTTTCGTTTTCATCGGATTTGGAATACGTCTTTATTTTATATTAATTTTTCTAAAATGTTGAAAAAGGAGTTTTCTGTCAAATGAAACATAAAATAGATCGACATACACTTTATATTCAGTTATTAGTTCTTCCAAAAGTCAACAGTTCTAGTCACCAAAAGAAATCTTATTTCTGTCATTATTTACATTGGTATTTTATAATTGAATTTACCTTCGTTGGGTGCTATTTCTTAGGCATAGACACCGGATGCAACTCAAGACTTCCGACTATTGTTGCAATATTGTTATTAATAATAGCTTTGTTTGTATTTAACAGGCATAATAAAATGCATTATTTTTTCATTCTTTTACATATTTAGAATGAAGAATGATACATGGCAATGTTTAATATTTATAAAGAATTTTTATCAACATTCGAAAAAGTTATTAGTCAACAATAATAAACTTATTGATTGTATCTGTTTATGGAAAATAAAGATTAATTAAATTTAATAGCGTAATTTTGTAATGGCTTTTTTATTTGGAATAAAAACTTTATTTACTCTTACATTGTGACAACTGTAACTTATTGCTGGACAGGCAATATTTTTGAATTAGTAAAACACAAAATGATGAAAACTACTTTCAAATTTATATTTTATTTATCACGACCGAAATATAAAATGTGCAAAAAGATCTAAAAAAACGTATTTAATTTTATTTCAATGTAGTGATTATAGGATTATAAAATATATAATGATTTTTAAAAAATATAGATTATAAAATTTCCAACCAAATTTATTTTAATAATGGTATCATTTCACTCCGTTAATGTTTGAAGATCTTTTGGATTTTAAATAATCTCCAACAAAAACAAATAAATATTTGCTTCTGATGGTGTTATTTGTTGAAAAATATGTATTTCTCGAGTATTGTTTTCTTCCTCATAACCCATAGTACCTAGAACTGCCCAAAGCTCTATAAGTCATTTATCAAATGGGGTTCAGTAAACGGTCAGTATTTTCAGAATTTCGTGTTTAGTGCAAATATCTGTGCAGTGTATGTATCAGTTCGCATTCTCTCAAAAGTAGGTCTCATTCAAAGCCACTTATCTAACATAGATAATCACTAACCGGGCGGGCAGAACACATCGTTCTCATGCGTAGGAAATAGTCGACGACAATAATATCGGCCAGACGCCCGCCTACTATGACTACATCTTCATGACAAAGTGATTCATATTTAGACTAACTAGTCATTATAACACAAGCCGTATTTAACAAGGTGATACAAGCGCATATGACACAAACTAAATAGAACACTCTATTTTTAAATCTTTTTTTAACCATAGATAACAGTGGTATAAAAGTAAACCGCCTAATAGAGAATATCACACGACGAATTTATCAAAAATAATAGTTCAAACTTTTTCAATGATAGTAAAACATCACAAGCAAGATTACATGAGATATAATTATATGTAAATACACTCGTAGACTTAAGTTCAATCAGTTGCTGGATCATGAATTCAAATACCAGCATAGAATTTTGGTTTGTGTCCAAACAAGCAAACCTCGACTCGTAGAAGAGGACGGTGCATAGATCGAAAGTGACCACCCAGCTAACCGTTATTCCTCATGTAGTGTAATGTTTTGTAAAGATTCCCCTGCCGCACGATGCGCGGTCTTCAGTAGTTCGCTGCCTCTCACTCAAATCATTTGCTCTCTCACTCTTTGGCGCTTAAGCTTCACTTATACCGAATATGAAAACTGGAACATTTTTTCAAGAGTTATTTTATTTTTACTATTTTTGCGCCAATGTTTAAAACAACGTATGAACAGAAAAGGTTAACTCCTTCTTTCTCTCTCCCTTTTAGAAGATAAAGGTTAAAAATATTATTTATATTCTGTTCCTCTTCTTTCCTCTTTTTCTAGCCTTTAGTTCGGACTATAGGTATTATTTTATATTTACAAATTTTATGCCTTTTATCCCACTTCTTACTGAAAACGTTTCTTAGACAAATATCCCAATACGACACACACTTTGATCTACAGTAATGTTTTAAATGTTTGAGTTCAACTGTGTAGTATTTTTTGAAAACGGAATTTTAGGAATTCGAACTTACATATTTACCCGATAAGCTATTCATCAAATCATATCATATTTATCTTGATGTGGAAAACTTTGTTGTGGTTTGGTTAAATAAATAAATATTTGTTTAAACATTGTTAATTGTGAAGAGACGGAAGTTCTTCCAGCCATTCAAAGAAGCTACTTAATAAGGATTGCTAACAAATTATCGTTTATCCTTCTTTAATATTTTTCATATACATTTCGTAGGTTCTGTTCTTTTAAAACCAAGTAACGTATCATTACTGCTGTTTTACACACACTCGTTTTTTGTTTCTTAAACTTATACAAATATCATTAAGAGCACATTAGAAACAAATACATATTGTTGTTTTTTGAACATAGAGTAGGTGGTAACATAGCGTAATTAGTAAAAAAATGAAATATGTACCGTCATGGTTTAAAAATTGTTTTATGTTTTCTCTAACGCATTATACGTTTCCCACTGTTTCAATATTACGCAAACTGTAAATAAAAACGATCGCACAAAATTTAATCGATATTTTTATTATTCATTGCTGTTTTTGATCATCAAGTCATTCAGATCAATTTTTTATTAATAATCTCTAGGGTTTAAATTTTTCCATGACATTTGTAAATAATAAATGAATTATAACTTTACTTTCTCGGCTTCTAATCGTTCATTTTTATATTTCAAATACACTTAATTTAGTAGTATCAAAACAGATATAATTGCATAGTTGATTTGAAAAATCGATTTCAGTTATCTTATTAGCGAAAAATTTTATTGTATTTTTTTTGTTATCTAAAAATCTATAAAAAATAGATTTATGTACAATCATTTTTTTGCGTGTTGAACAGTACGTGCTATTTAAATTTTAATATTATTCTTTCATGATATTTTATCAGTTCTAAATTGAAAATAAAATCCATGATTGATGATCCTCATAATTTAAAAAAAAAATTTACAACGATTTAAATATAAGCATTTTCAGAAAAAAGTTTCCCGTATACAAACAGTAAGTAATCATAAAATTAATACAATAGTACATAATCAAATTCACTTAAAGTGTTATAATAAATTATCAAAACGCTTTATTTAATTAACTTAATTTGCTTCAAAAAAACAAAAACCTTCTTCCTACGTTGAATCTTTCCCACATTATTTATAAAGCCATATAAATTTATATGCACGGATTATGGCTTATGAATATAAAATTAAAAACCATTTGCATCGATCACACGGCAATAGTGGCATAACAGGAAGACATGCTTTGTCTGTGGTTAGACGCTTTTGCTTCAGCTAACGGAGTATTCTCAATTATATTGCATCACACTTTTAATGTAAGTTTTGTATACCCCAAGGCAAATGCATGTTAACTGTTTAATATATTTGATTCTTTGTAGCTTCTTTGTGATGTATTATGTTGAACTAATTTTATAAATTATATCATTTTTCTTTAGAAGTTTACACTAGTCTTGCTTCCAATTTTTCAAAGATTTTAAACCTTTTTTTTATGTATTTATATATTATGAGCAATAAAATATGTTTTGTGTTTATAACATCTCTGATTAGTCTTCTGTCAGGTCTTTATATTCTATTAATTGAATATTTTAATATTTCAGCAATCGATTGAGTAAATTCACATAACAAATGAAAAATAAAGTGAAAAATATGAACAATTAGATACCCAGAACACATTGGTAGGTCACAAAAGAAACAAACACACAAATTTACCTATAAAATACGGCTTATTTTAACATAATATATATATTTATAATATAACACCATAAACAGACACCTGAATGTGTTATTCAAATTGTTAACAAAAATTACACAGCGCAGATATCGATAGGTATTCTTGTACATGAACTCGGAACTCTATGCTAACAGTAAAACCACAAGTCATTGCTTACTATTTATTCAAAGAGCTTAGAAAAATTTATAAAGCTTAACTGCAATTTAAAACCAAATTAGAGTCTATTGTCAAAAACAATGATGATGAGTTTTTCGTGAAAACGCAGTGACGTTTCACATTTTTTTTTTCTTGAGATGTTATTTTATTTTGTTATGGATCGTATGGTTTTCGATAAAATCAAATACTGTAGATTGCAGTGAAACTCGACAATTTTATTTCTATCCACCTATATGTGTTATTTTATATTCTCGAAATAAATTCTGACTTGAGTTTTATCACGTTGTAAGGTACGAATTTCACTTGTTTCTAATATAATAACATATACTACGGCGTCAAGCGATATCTTTTTCCAACTTTGAACGAGATGATTAATAATATTAGCTGTGAGTCAATCACTTCAACTTTAAGTTTAAGGATGATATTGACAAAAAAAGCTGGCTTAATAAATAAACTAGTATCCCGCTATAGTTTTATATGTATCGCATTAATTTTGGATATAGGTAATGACGGAGGTATGAAAAATCACACGCATAAATACAGAGGAATATAAATCTATACAAAGATTGAAAAATGCATGCATGGATTTAATTTAGGGATTTTGACCGTATAACCGAAGAAGAGGGTAAGACTATGAGGATTGTCCAGTCTCTTACAGTAATTAATTCATAAATATAGTTGTGATTCGTTAAAGTAAGATATCGCGACAATAAACATAGAATGAATAATGAGTTAACCCAATTAATTAATTATACATTGTCAAAATGTATCACAAACATGAAACCATATGATTATTTTGATGAAACTTCTCGTGATTCAGAATGCGCCTTAATACGTTGTTGCTCAACGTGAAACTTTTTCCAATACTGAAATTTAATACCCACGTCATTTGCGATATATTATTGTGACAGGGAGTTCCGGGTGTTTGGAAGTTGCAATACAGCAAAGTGTTCGAGGCGACACGTTTCGTCGCATAACGGTGACTCGCTATCAAGAAAATTCACGTACCTGTCATTTTGCATGTGTAACTATTATATTGATGCTTGCTTTTCTGCAGTCTGGCTTTGAAAAGTTTACGAGAGAATTTTTTGACGTTGTACGAAGCATAAAACCTTTAAACTATCCTTGACATGTAAAGACGGTCGTTATTGCGTTACTTGGAATAAAATTGTTTATTACATTCCATACAAATACAGTGGAAACAGTAAAAAGACCTTTAACCACATCAGAATGTTACTGGAATATAAATTTTCTAGCTCTTTATTCTTTATACTTAAAAGAGAATAGAAAATGAATAAATAAAAACACAAAGTGAACATTGCAGAACCAGTTATAATAATGTATATTAACCAAGAATAATCAATTCAAATATAAAACTTTATTTTGTTTTTGAAAAGTTGGAATAATATAAAATCCCATTTAAGCAGTTTTCAGCCCACACTGATTTAATGTTTTGAATGTGCTTATTTTATTGAAAAATAATAAAAAATTCACTTTCACAAAAAAACATTGAATCAAGAAATCAGTAATAATTTCGTATGCACACCTGCTAAAATTTTTACAATTTCTTTTTTTAGTATGTATTTACTAATATAATTATGTGATAATAAGAAAGTTGTTGATTTCCAAATTAGCTTGATGAATATGTGAAAAACAAATTAACGATGAAGACAAACCACCAAAACAACAAAAGTGATAATTTTTCAATCGTTTTTTCGATCATTCTAGAACATCACTAAAATCAACAATTAATACAAACACTCGCAAAACTAATCCATCGCTGATCCTTTGTTCCAGATCAATACGCGATCGCGTGACGTTTGATTGCAGCGCCGCGGTGTAGTGGTTAGAATCGGTATTCGTTCCGGTTAACGAGACGCGGATGAAAACAAAGGAAATCGATGCATTACATTTCGCCCGGAGAAAAAAAAAATCCTATGGGACTACGGTCAGTTCTCAAGCCTCAAACGGTTCATGATTGGTCACCGTAAATGTTAACAGTTCTAATAGTAAGATAGCTTTGCAGTTTCCATCTATATACAATCTAATCACCGCATTAGTGCAATTATTCACCATATCCTTTGAATGTTGATCAATTAAATTATTTTTATCTGAAAATGTGCTATCGGGATAACATCACTCATACAAAACCAGAAGAAACGTTATTTTCTTCGATTATGTATACTTAAAAAACTCGCTTGAACGTTATTAAATTAACATTGCCTATTGGTGAGGTTTTGTAGGATATTTAATCAACCGATGGACTTTTTGTTTATTAGCAAAGAACAGAACATAAATAATTGATATTTCGGTATGATTGATGATGATAAGATCAAGCTTTATACTAAATGGATTAATTATATATATTTTATTGGAAGATACGCAATAAATATCTAATTTTCGTCAATGCGTTATGTTTTATAATTTCGTTGGAATTTTCCAGATGTTACTTACGGTCAAATGTTTTTGTTGAAAGCGATACTAATTTATAATTTAAGACGCAGCTACGGCATGGTTTTATGTTTATTTGATCAAATATTAAAACTGCTTGGTGTAAATTCGTAATAGAACACAATAAATTAAATATATACCGTTCGCCAAATGCATCTTCGGTTTATTGCAGGAAACGGCAGAAATCCATTCAACGAAAATTTACATTTTAAATATTTTACGTTACTTTATTCAATAGCTAAAAGAAATTTGAACAGTCCATCGTCTTGAACTAAAGAATCGGCACGTCACTCACCTCACTGCCGAACGTTTGACTTTGCTTAACGATCAATCGCAGAACTCTTGAAACCATAGACAGGTCTTTTCAATTTATTTTATTCATGGAAAATGACAGTTATATTATATATGACAAAAGTTTTCTGTTTTTTTTTCAATTTGAAACATTAATTTGTTAATATTGAATATCCCAGTATTTTTTTACTCGCTCGTCTTAAATATGAAATATTGCTTTTCGATACGTAAGAATTTAACAACACATTTATTGCTCAAACAGAAATATAAGAATTTAAACATTTCATTATTCAAACTAGTTTTATGAGACATATTTTAACTTAATTAGACAATTCCTTGATCATTCGGGCATTCCTTCCAATTAGTATAATAAATGTATGTGAAGAACGAGAAGGCAAACATAATTCATTTTCATGTTGCCATACAAAAACTGTACCTACATAAATAACTATGCGTATCTGACATATTTTTGAAAAACATAGCAACTTATAATATCCCACATTAGTGATGATTTCTTGATATAATTAAATATACTATCTCAATAAATTTGACATAGATTTATTAGTCTTTGTTCTTTATTAATGCATAATCATTTTTTGTAACATATATTAATTGCGTGAATTGCGTGATTGGCAAGTACAACGACCTCTATATTTTATGGTTGTAATGAAGCCATTGAATTTCAAACTGAATATTATCTGAAAGTTCAAGCAATAGTTTTAATCCGTTACTAATACACTATTATTTGATATTCAACCATTATCAAATGAATATTTGTTTATGGCTTTTATTTACATATTTTCTAGTCATATTTTCAATTTTATGACCGAGTAATATACAATATCATAATTGTCATTACAAATATATATTTCCGTAATAATTACACTGTAAAAAATTGATGTCGATGTTATGAATATTATGAAGTTGAATTTTTTTGATCAGCTTCAGGAAGCATTGAATTTTTAACGTCGAGCCTCGGTTATCTGTTGGTCGATCGAGCTTTCTTCGGTTACGTCCGCACTCAGCACTCATCTGGTAAGCATCACGTAATCCTTACGACGTGATAGCCCTGCTTCACTTCATAGAGAGAACTGTGAATAAACAATAAAATAAAACTTTCTGCAAGGCTGAGTAAATCAATTAAATCAACCAATAGGAAATTTTCCTTCTGATAGCAGGTAAAATATAATAATATGAAATTTATTTCATATATACACTTACAAGGTACGTAAGTTATCTGTGAGAAACCCCTAAGGAGCCATATACACGCTTGATTTTTATTTTAGAGTGATTAAAGATTTTTAAGACCGATATAAAATCTATGTAATCTAATCATTCTCCCGATGCGGTAATTGGAAGGATAAGAAGGAATGAAAAAATACTGTTATACTCACTTTTAAGTTGTTACTTCTTGATGGGAAGGCATGATATTTTAAATAATAAAAATCGTACATACTATACGTGAAAATCCGTAAATAAAAGTTTGAAAAAATCCATTCTTGGACTGTTAATCTAGTATGATGAAAGCCAAAAAGTATTGACTACCTAACCATTGGATTCAAAAATGCTCACATAAAACAATTGAATTTGAAATGTTACAATTTTTCACGATTTCACATGATTTGTCACTAACGACCCGGGTTTCGCCTTTCGGCATCTTCATTCATTCTATCACAAGGATGCTAAGTACAAAGTTGTAACAATTGAAATTTGATATTGAAATCCCATCAAACACCTTCAGTCGATATTATAAATTAAAACAATTGATGCTTAAACATTATGATTTGTATCTTAAGTACATACATATGGGGGCATTTGTGTTTCCTGATATGAATATATTTTTTCAAACATCGTACATTTGTATATGATCTCTTTAAATAAAGATGATCCTTCAACTAATTTGGAAATAATCGTATATCATCTCTGAAATGGATTTGAAATTTCGCATAAATTTACTAATAAAATAAGTTAATTTGGTCGAAAATTTTAGCTCACTTAACATAAAGCAACACTTAAAAATAATTTTCAATGGTTTACTGTAATACAATAATATATGCACCGAAAAATAGATTTCGGTCAAACCAAGAACAGTTACCTATTATAAGTCCTACAGTGTAAATTCATGTATATTCAGTTGTGAGCTTTTAAATCTATCGATGGAGATAATAGGATTCAATTATTATATTCTCCATTATTATTTTTCTTATCTTATATCACTGCTTAATGGGTGCTTTATTTTTTTTTAAATAATGGTTAAGCTTAGAGTAAAAATACAAAATTATATTAACGCTCTAAGTGTCACTAAGCAATATATTTCTAAAAAATAACTGAAAATTTTAGTAGCATCTCTAACCATTTTTTTTTTCAATGTTACCGTCCAAAAAAACATCTTAAAATATACCCTTAAATATTCAGTTGGAAATGCTGATGTCAACTTCTGGTCCACTCGGCTTGTCATTTATAATTACACGAACAATAGGAAAGGTGGGAAACAATGTAGATATAAGTGTAAGTGGCTTGAAAAAGCGTCTCAAATGAGCCCTCTTTTCATGTCTTAACGACGCTCTTGCCAAGGACCTAACTGGAGAGGCGCCCGAGAGACATCTTAAGTTAACCCTATGCGAGAATTAAATTTCATCGCCCCGCTGCTAACATAAACAAAACTTTGATAAATTGCCATAAACTAGTTTAGTTTTGCAACACTTTCAGATTATCATAATATATAAAGTTTCAATATACAGCGTGTAAACATTGTGATACTTGTGTTTTCTTTTTAATATACTGTTTATATTGTTATGAGTAAATAATCATTATCATAAATATTCTTTCGATTATTTCATTTGGATAATATATCAACAGTCTCTTCTATTTTATGCAATATATTTTTTATTCGTCAATTATAACGATATTGAAATACGAGTTCTATAAGACGTCAGCTCAAAAAACAATGTTTTGAATGTATATACTTAGCAAAAGGATTAGCAATTGGATTTTTTTTAAATAACCAAATGTAAGTTGATTAGTTTTTAAACGCATTTATAATTCTAGTTAATAATATAAGTTTTAAATATTATGTATAAATCAAAAAAAAAATCCATTGGTACACGACGTGTTATGGCAAAAGCTGAAGGGCAGACTTCATGATTGCGTCTATATAAACTGCATTAAAAGGAAACAATGTCGATTTCTCATAAAATAAAATAACAGCGTCAGCGATTTTTTGGGCATAATTTTACTTTAAGTTAATAATTATATTAAAAATATTGATTAACTAGAATAGATTAAAGTATCCCTACGTGTACCTTAATTCTGAAGCGTGCAACAAAGTTTTAACTTGTCACAATGTGATGATTGATAAAACAATAAAATGTATGTAACGTTGGTGTAAGACTATGGTCTTTCTTGTCAGATTTTTTGACTATATTAATTTTAAATCTTAACTAAAGTAACAAATTAAAATATGTTATATCTAGATGAAATAAAATAAAACATACTTAAACGATTTTTTAAAAATATTCTTGTAGAATTTTCTTCTTCTGGAGTAACAGAAAAAATGGCTACAAATCATCAGCATTATGTACTTAAATAAATGTTTTTTTCTTTTTTTGTGCAATTAGACTTCTATGTCGTTCTAAAAGTCATGGTACAAAACATTTTATTTAGGATACTAGCAGGGAACGACCTAATATAGTCGAAATGTTTATTTTTCAAGTAAAAAAATAGAAGCCGACGATCAATATCGTTCAAAATCGCCATAAATGTGTGCATTATACATTATTACAATATAATCGAGTGAAACAGAAGTATAAAAGGGCTTAAAAAGACCCGAGTAAATTGAATCGACGAAACTGTCCGCTTGGGAAGAATATTGATAGGAAAGAAGAATTGAAAGAACGAATCATTAAGCTTCTTTGGAGGAAACGTAAAACTTAAGGGCAACGCTGAAACTTCTATGCTAGTGATATATATTTATGAGAAAAACAATGCTTGAAGAAAGCACATCAGAAGCTTTATTTAATAGATATCTCAAATTTTAGTTCAATATTATTTCAGCAAAATATTTAAAGGCAGGTTTGGCTTATCGAAAGCATTGTCGACTGATATGATACAAATTATAAGCAAAATGCAAATGAATAAAAAGATTCAAATGCTTAAGTAAATAATTAGCCGGTATAAAAAACCAGACGTTCAAAAACCATGAAAATAAAAAAATTACAGGCAATCATAAAATATACATTTATCATATTGTATGAAATAATTTTATTTGAAAAAAATTGATTTAATCTTTCGCGTTATTTAAAAAAAATATCTTTTGTAAAATTCCCCAGCGAAAGTACCCACGGTAAAAAATATTAAATATATATCAGCAATTATGTAATTAGAAATTATATCATATTCATCTGAAACAGGAAAGCTGTTCTTTCGTTTAAATACATTACGAAATGTATACCTTTTTTGTGTAGTCGCAATTAGAGATTGTCTCGTCTCAAAAATCCTTGGGTAATTGACATTTATTTAGATTCTCTTTTTTCAAGTTTTTGTATTTGAAATTTCGAGATTTTTCTCTCAAATGATTTCTTTTCATTCGTATGAGAATTTATAGAATATTCATATTTTTTACATAATGCGTATTATAAAATGTGTAGCGTTATAAATAATTGAACCTTGTTTTCCTGCGTGTCTGAGACGAGAGCAAGTGAAATAATTTACGAACGTCAAAAAAAAACTATATTTTTCTTCTATTATTCTCAGCAGAGAGCAATAAATTATATAAGCTTCCCATGAAAATTCAAATATTCACTCTTTAGATTATCAGTGACGTTCGTCAAAAAATCTAGGATAACATTGACCAGTTTAATTATTGAACAAATACACTTATTGCCCCACTGAATATCATATATAATATAAATAATGGTATAATATAAATAACGGTGGTTAGAATAGGAATGATGAAGTTATTTTGTCAGTAAACAATAAAAAATTTGCACTTCTTATTTGCAAAAAATACATTATACATCAAAATACTTACACCGCTATGAGAGTGGTTTTTCCGACCCCCTATTACCCGCAGGGCCAGCATCGGCCCCTCAATTTTTATGCTTTCGATAAATAAATGACTTATATGCATATATAACATGGGAATTTTGATATTTCAGACAATGATTTCAATTATAATGCAATATAGGATAGCCGAAGGATCATATCGAAAATGTATGTAGCGATTGTGGAGAGTTTTTAATGTTTTCATAGTGTAGTTTAACAGTAATATTATTTTTTATTTGTTTGAAAATATTCACCTTATTTATAACTACTATGAAATTTATCACTGAATGAGCAACTTTATTTCTAATATCAGTAAGTAGTTACGCATTTTTTTCACTACGTTTCCTACATTTTTCATGAAAATAAATTACTTATTTCATAATAATTACTTGAATTCCATAACCATATCTTTTTATTTTCTCCAATTACAATATAAGAAAAACGTAATACTGTTAAATCTCGCAAAATAAATAATTTTCACTGTGTTTTTTCTTATTTCGTATGTATTTCATTTTGTATATTATAATTTATCTATGTTATGAAATCATAATCTACAAATTTTATTAATTTCATGGATGAAATAATGCGTAGAATTAAATAAGTCATTTTATTTAGACTTATTTTCAAAATGACATCGGTTATTGAGCCATTATAAATCTTTAATTTTGTAGCATATGAAAGCTTCGTATTGTCGTGAGCTATGTGTAACAAGAACATAATACGCATATCCGCCTAAGTAATTGCATTGGACAAGTGTCTACTTAGCGAGGTTCATTCTCGCAACAGCTGTTTTGTTATCCATCCCGTACTCTTCCCCTATTGTGAGCCATACACTTGTATATTCATAAATACTTCCTTTTGGTAGGCATTCATATCATAAGATTTGGCAGGGTTTCCATAAGTGGTCACTAAAATATAAATTTTTATTTTTGTCGCACATTTAAAATGTGTTTGGTCGTTTTTTTTTTTTTTTGAAAATACGTTTAATAAAATAAGATATTCAGATTATAGCGAAGGTTTTTCCACTTTCATGTTTTGTCAAATATTTTTTGCTTAACATAAACATGTCCGTTACTCCTTCTTAATCTCTCTTTTTTCATATGAAGATATAACTGAGAAATGACAAGTACATAGAAATTGTTCTTTTTTTCTTGGTATGTCCATATATGATAAATCTATTTGTACTATTTGAAAAATCATTTTATGGTGACAAGTACTCGAGCCCTTGAATTTGGAAAAAAACAGCACAATATTAAATGTTTTAATGAATATGTATGAGATATCTAGAGGAGGTCATGAAACTTCAATATCTAATAAAATTGATGTTGAATTGGCTACATTCATGACATGTGACGTTACTTTAAAAACCAAGGTATCTTTGGAAGAGCGAAAAGTTATTACTATTTAAAAAAATAGCCTCAAAAAATCATTTTGAATTCCAATACTGCGGGGCTTTTTGGGTTATGTATTGAAATATCATTCATATCTTGTAACGTTTTTTGTCTATTATTGCTATATTAATCTGAAAATATAACAAAAACTGAAGTTCATTCACTTGAATATTTCATATCTATTAAAATTAATGAAACCAGAATAATTAAGTTAAATTATAGCATTTGAGTTAATATTTGTGACAACCCTAACACGAGCAACTCAACATTGAGGTGAAGATGCATAAATGCGAACAAACGGTGTCGGGACTAAGAGGAAAGGGTGAGGAGGAAGAGAGATCCTATACTTTTGTCTGCAGTATACCAGTATGTAGATGTCGAACGAATTTGGTGACGCGATGGGGTGTAGATGTTTTATATCGAACTTAGAATATGTGCATACTTACATGAATTATGCAAAACAGTCTTTGATTGACATGTTGTGAAAATATGGCTATGAATACATTTATTTTTTGACGATCTTTTGTACCTTATAAGTACATTGTTTTTTAATGAATAAGCCTTTCATATTTATAATCCGTATTTTTTATGATGTTTAATTTTTAATATCAGTATTTTGTTATTAAAATGAGTTATAATTACAGCAATAACAAACATATGTTGTATATTAAAATTGTAATTCGTTGGTATTTTGTTGGTTAAATAGCATCACAAAGATATTTTTACTACATCCATATTTTTTTCGAGTCAAGGAAAATATAATTGCGAATCTATCAATTTGTCTCTTGGAATAATTTTGGAATTGGGTCACATAGGTAAATATATTTTTTCCTACCGCTTTGTATGTATATATACAAAATCTTTTTTTAAATAGTAAAAACACATTTTTTTAGTACTTATTTCCACAATATATTTTTTGATCAGGACCGCTTTCGCTCATCGCGAGCATTATCAACTGATGATCAGCATGATCAGCATGATCAGTAAAAATATATTGTGGAAATAAGTACTAAAAAAATGTGTTTTTATTATTTAAAATATCATGCCTTTCCATCAAG
The DNA here is from genome assembly GCA_028555115.1 of Himalopsyche japonica. NCBI lineage: Eukaryota > Metazoa > Arthropoda > Insecta > Trichoptera > Rhyacophilidae > Himalopsyche > Himalopsyche japonica. The sequence continues at coordinate 411,710 of JAHFWJ010000491.1, read as the reverse complement.
AAGTGACAGTTAACACCTTAAAAATATACAAAATCCTTATGTATTTACTTAAGCATAACAGAATCAAAAACACGCTATGGACCATGTTGTCCCCAGCACCAAGCAAATGATGGCCAAAAATATATGTAAGAAGAATATGAGGCCTGTTGGCCCCTGCATCTTATTACCGCCAATATACCTACACCACGAGTTCACGATGTAAACGTGATATTGTATTCTTGTAGACTTTTTGGTTAAATAAACTATTAACATATTTTCAATAGTATATGAACGATATAGATTTTATATTTAACTCAAGTTCTTTGATTTGTACTGGAATACGGCTTCAACTTAAACATAAAATGCGTTTGCTAGTGTAATTGACCAATAACCTATTCGTGATTTTCAAAGCTAGTTCCATAGATTATAGCTGACAGGTTGACTTTGATAAGTAGAAACGCTACATAATGCAAAATCTATTGATTCCATTGGAGGCCGTATGAGGGCGGCTAGCAATGTTTTATTTTGAAATATCGAGTATACGTTTATTCAACTAATTAAGTTTCTGTATTAAATTTTTTTTTTCTATGGATCTATGGTTGTTTTTATAAGCTTATTATTTAAAAAAATTCAATAAATGTAATAAAACACTCACTTGGTTCCATTACTTGTAAAAAAGAACGAAAAGCTTACCTGGCATAAAAAAAGTTTAATTGTGTAAAAACGATGGTATTGTCAGTTTTATACGTATCAAATCGAAATACATAATTTACAGCTTTTTGTCAAAGAATTGAATGCTTTTATATTTTATATAACAGATAGCAAGGCGCATCTGTCATCTGGTGGCACAGGGTGTTGAAGTGCAAAGCTCTATGCAGCTTTTGTAAGTAAGGAGCTTATGTAAAGTATGCGGGAGTTTTTCCGCCCACTCCGAAACTAGCAGAGATCCAAACTTTTCATTATGGTAGTAAAAAAGCTCGCATTGCTCCTTTTGCGTTTTGTCAGCTTCACAACTACCAATTATAAAAGTAACAATGAAAATTGTTTTTTTAATGAATATTTTTTTCTGATAAATAAATCTATTATTTATGTAACATATAAAAGATTTTACTGCTTGCGTTCTTGAGGAAAATATGAATATATTTAATAGTATTAATCATATCTCAGTAAATTTTACTATAATTGGGTATTGACGAGTATAAATTTTAAGTCAGATATACCGCCTTACTCGTGTTACTCTACAGACATGACCAATTACATCTGGAACATTCGGAGTAGGTATTGCGATTTACCGTCAAATTTCAATAACCGATAAACGGCAAATAATTTCACCTCTTACCGGTTTACCGATAATTTACCGGTAAATGAAAAAAAAATAAACGTGGATTATATCATTAACGTATAACTGTACTTTCACTAAAAATGGTAACTGGATTGAAACATAAATATTTTAAAATATATTTCAGATGAATAGTAATGTCATCAAATGTACTTTAAATATGTTTCAGGTGAATATATGTATGTTTTAAATGTACTTTTTTAAGTAAATCAGATAATTTATTATTGGCCACACAAAGATTGATTAATTTAAATTACGACTCTGTAATATTTGGTTTACCTGCCTCTAAGAAGTTCATACGCTAAACTATTAGTTTATCCATTAACTTATTGATGTAATATATATTTATTTTATACATGTATGCATAATTTGTATCTATTCATATAAATTTATAATTAAAATAAAATAAAAAACAATGTATTGGATTCTCGAGTTTATTAAAAAGTGGTAAATTACTTTAGTATAATGATTTTTCAGAATTAAAATGTGCTCTCAGGAAGCAATTTATATCAATACTTTCGTCTTTTAAATTTGACCTGATTTTTGTACATATTTGTCCCGCAAATGAAAACGTTCGTTCTGATTCAATACTAGTCAAGTTATTTAATGTTGAAATGCAATGTTCAAATATTTGCCACGATTTTTTCGAGTTCAAAATATGAAATTTCTTATTGTAAAAAACTTTTTATCAATGTTGCCGGAGTTGAAAAAAATGTTCTCACTCTCTCATGCATTTATCATAATAAAAATTCGATATAAAATGCCTGTATCTGGCATTAATTCGCGATAAAAACATTTCCGGTAAAAACCGGTGAATATTAAATTTACCGGTAAGTATAGCCGGTACATTTTAGGCCATTTACCAGTTAACCGATAAACCGGTAAACCGATAATGCAATCCCTAATTCGGAGAACAATACACACAGTTTACTAAGTCAGGACACCGTTTCCGAGTCTATGAAATTTTTTCCGGTGCCTTTTTCTTCAATATATTTAAATTTATATTCGGTGTAAACATTCACGTTTGGTTTGTACCTAGTCATTTTAAAAGCCATATAGAAATGGAGTAAAGCAATTTTGATAATCAGTCCAAATGTCGATTCAAGTGGCAAACCAACGCCAGAGCTTTACTGCCCAAGGTTGGGTGGTATTTTTTTTCATTGTAAAGTAAAAGGAATTGCGTCTACAAGATCATCGATAATATTTGTACATATTTTTTTTTCAGAAATATGTTTTGATGAAACAGTTTGAGTCTAAATGGATATATTTCTCTACCGAACATTGAATGCTGAATGTCACGTAAAAATACTGAACCAGAATAAAAACTGTCTAAACATCAATCTTATGTATCCCGCATCAAATTAAATATTCAAATATTCAAATCTGAAATTTCTGTTTTGTGATAGCATAATATTTATTGTAACGGTTTCTGGTCTGCGATATCTATGCGGAATCTTGGATTGTTCCTTCAATGGTATAGTCTGGAATATGGGCTATGGGAATGGAATAACAAATAATACAAAATGAATCTTTTTGGTGACTTTATGGACGTTTGTTTATCGAGAAGAATATTACATGAATAACAATCTAACAAAAGGTCCTATCTTACAGTTTGTGATAAATGACAATAATACCATACTAATTATAATTTTTAAATCATAAAACATATTTTTAAAAGCGTGTCTTTTGAATTTTTACTCTCACTGTTTTTGAATGTAGAGTTTAATGAAATTTTTATTTTACATACTTGGAACCTTTAATTCATATTGCTTGAGAAGAAATGCAAACCACGATACAAACACATTTTGATTTTGTCGAAATGCAAAATACAATAAATATTATTGTTAATTTATTACACATTTCATTGCAACGAATAATTTAATACACTATGAATGTTATTTTACAAATTCATGGGTCTAAAATTTATCACATTTTATTTTTAAAAATTTCACAATTCATGTTATGCTGACTGTACTGAACAGTCTGCTAAACTTATTTCAATTTATAAACAATTTACTTACGTTAAAATTAATAAATATGACTAGCTATAAATGGAGTAAATTCCCAACATTATAAAATTATTAAACAAATATGTAGCGTTTAACAAACATTACACATAACACTCAGGAATTTTAAATCATTTTGTTTCTCATTTTCAAACGATAATTAAGAGGTATTTGAGGAAGAAATTAATAACCATTAACAGAACACACAATTAAAAACCAAAATAAACATTTATATGAATAAAGCAGAACATATACAATAAAGCAGTATTGTATGAATTATAAGAAGAGTAATAAATATTGTTTACGAGTATATTACAATGCCTTTCAAATATTTTTTAACGAAAAATATCACTGGAAAATAATACATTATCGAAGAAAAGCATAAGTGCCATCTCGTTTGACTATATTCTGGTCACTTTTTATTTTAACCGTAGATTATGTTTCTCATCTATGCGATCAAATTTAAAATTATCTTGAGATTTAAGTGATCAAAATGCAGTCGCTATATTAATGTATTTTTTTAAAAAGCTTGATTGTGAGATGAAACATACGCCTTTCTTGGTTTTCTACTCTAAAGTTATTGCTTGATTGATTTTTATTAAATAAAATCATAACAGATTATCGCAATAAAAAAAAGAGACCCAACCACAAAAATGACTGCTGAGTTTGTGGTATGAGAGCGAGAGGACAGATTTTGGTCCCAATGCATGATGAATGAGGGCCTTATCAGGCCCATTTAAACATACATATATGGTATCTCTGTTATATTGAATCAAACTTCTTTTTAATGCTGATCGTATTTTCGATTTGTAAATTTTTACTGCAATTTTATTTACTCTATAATATTATTACCTGTAATTTTTTTATATTTATAAACTATAAAATTCATAAATTTTCTAGGGATAGTGGATTTTATTATCTACTGAAATTTACTTATGGTGCTAAAGCCTGTGTTCAAAATATATTACTTATGGAAAAATATAGCTCATAGCGGTGCATTCAAAACATCGCATTTTGTATTTTGTGTATTCTCAAACATCTATATCAAATTAAAAGGATAAGTCGTATGACATGTGAAAATTTTTGTTTGACATGACAGTAAATGTGAAATGTATGTTTCGAATCCAGAATGGATATTGTAACAAATTTGACACATTACGACAGAGATTCCATACATAATTACAATATTTATACATACTCCATTATGCTTACTTAAAATTACTGCAAAATATTAAACGACAATAACAATAATAACCTATTCAAATACCCGTTATTTTTTTTCATATATAATTTATATATATTTATTACGAACAATCAAAACCGGCCCTCGAAGAGTTACAAATCAAAAAATTCACCCTCACAAGGGCGCAGTCACTAATAATTAATATATGGCGAAGAAAGTTTGTTTTACAATTATTTTAATATTTAGGGACCGTACAAGACAATGCCATTCTTATGATACTTTATTCTATCAGGAATGGTTTTATCATTGGAGTTTATTTTAGAAATGGTTATCATCAGAAATGCGAATCTCATGTTCCAGGCTAATGGTGCGATATGTCGGTTTTCATTTTTTCACAACAAAGAATTATTTTACGATTTTTTTGAATGTGGACAGAAGTAAAAAAAAAGAATACTTCTTTCGAATTCACTCACTCAGATTGAATACCATATTAGGTCAAAAAGTTACTTTGTCACAAACTTAATCGAAAAATATTTTAAAAAAAAAACTTGATTTAATAATAAATTTTGGATTTGATTAAATTGTAAAAGATAGTCCTTGTCAATCTTTTATAACTTATTGTTTTGTTAAAAGGGTGTAATATTTTTAAATTAATTAATTAAATTCTGTTTTCATATATTTAGCTGCTCATAATATTATAGTATATTATTTGACACCAGAAAAAAACAGCTAAATTTAAACTTGATTTGCTTAAGTATATCATTAAAAAGACCTAACATGGTAACTCTGGGGTGCAACATTCATTCAATGTCGTGTGTCATAATTAAAAAACGTTCCTTTCATTTTTAAATGAATTCTAGATTTGAAACGGTTTTATTTTCACCAGACACTGAAAAAATGCTCGAATTTCGAATATAACATGTTAATTATTACGTTCCACAGATGGTGTTACGGTTTTAATTAATTTCAATGTAGTACGCAGCCGATGGAGGTCGCCACTCGTCAGTGAAGCCATCCAAAAGGCGTAGTTATTTTCAATTCCAGCGAAGGGACCAGAACAATTAGTAATCAAAAGTTTTCAAAATTAATTTAATAATTTTCATAGTCAGTGGAACAATTTTAATTGCATACGTCCAAGTACTGTTTACAATATTGTGTCACATCTCATTCTGTATTTCATTTGTACTCATTTTTTATAGCTTCTAAAAAGATTACTATTATTATAGATGCCAAACATAACTATAATTTATACATCTAGAAAGATATTAGTTTATCAGCTTTGGGTCTTTGAGTTACATTTAACTTAAAATAAACGACCAAGGGAACAATAAGATTAAATTTTGTTCAAATCATTACTTTGGCACTTGGCAGAATAAAAAATACAGTATTCATTAAAATCTGATATCCATTGGCCTTGGACATATTTTTCAAATCACTGTATAGAAATAAATTTGAAAATATGGTAAAAATAAATTCAAGGAAATGATTTTTTACAACACATTATATTTTTTAAATTTATCTATGTTCCTATAATGCACAGGGTTCAATATTTTCGACATACACCCCTATATAATATTATGTATTTGATTTATAAGAATATATTCAACATCTAGGGAAATACTGTTTTCACATTGATTGAAGTCATTCGTCGAAATAATTTTCACAAGGCATAATATTCAACAATGGACATCAATAATAATGGTATTCGAAAAAAAATGTATGGTAAATTACTTTCGTTTTTTTTTTACTATCGTTTTTATTATTGATTCTGATTGTAAGTGACTGTTATTCCAACTTTTAATAATTTTAGTTATTCTCGCTCTAGTTTTAAAATAAAATGTTATTTAATCAATCAACAACTAGCAAGCATCGGGTGTCTGATTTACTAGAGCTTTAACAATATCATTAAGTATGTTCTGTGTAAGTAAATGATTATTTTTTTTGTAACTTCGAATCTATAAATATGTAGGTAACACTTTATTGAAATAAAATATAGAGGAAAAAAAAATTCAAACTTTGAGATACCTATTCAATCCAATTATTGTTGATGTCCATTTCGCAGGTCATCTTCACATTTTGCAAGCTTACCTTCTTCAGCACACCGTAATATCGATACATTAGGAAGCTCAATATTAAAATAATATACCTTCACCATCCACAGCAATTCATTTAACAAATATCAAAATATTTATTTAGTATCACTATTCACTCAAAATATAAGCAAGTTTCTCGGAGAATATTTTAATATTTTCGCCATCGAACTTGGAGTCATCGAGGACAATAACGACACCTATCTCAAAAAAAAATACCCAAATTAAGTATTTATTAGAATATAATTAAATATTTTCATTAAAAAAAAACAAAGGAAAATATTCTTGAAAAGACAATTAAAATTAAATACCGCACCGTAATTATTTTTTTGTATTTTGAATATTAATTTTCAAAATATACCTATTTGGTGTAAAATATTAAAGTTTACTGTAACCATTGAAACCATGTATTTTAAAAAGATCATTTAAAAAAAATCTCCGACTGTTAACGAGTTTTTCTACACTAAATTAACTAATTAGGTTTTATTTGAATTCTTTAACAGTTCCCATGAAATAGTCCTCAATCAGTTCAATTATTGTTATTAAATTAAATGTCAAGTAGATATACATATTTGGAATTTTCTAATTAAGCAGTTTCAGTATAAAGGAAACACTGGATCCAGATTGTACTTATACATTCGAGTACAAAAGTTTTCACTCGGTATCTATCTTGATAGCTAGTTGGAAAATTAAAAACACTGAATCAAGTACGTACTGTTGCCTGCAAACAGGCGTTAAATGTAAAAAAGCGATAATGCTATATTAAATCTGTTATATTGTCTGAAAACTGAAAATGCAATTCTTAACAAAAACAAGAAAAAATCTATTGTAATTAAATCTGTAAAATAATTTTCTATGCCCAAGGCTAATTTTTGAATCATTTTCATTTTGTTTCTCGAAATTCTTGACAATATAATTTTACAATATTTTGTCATATTGGTGCGCCGCTAAATACAAAGAATATATTTGTAAAATGTTTGTACACTATGATGCTCTGATATAAAATAACGGATTTTTTTTTTCAAATGGTGGCATAATAGTCCTCAAATGTTTTAAAATTATATTACTGATCATTCAAACAAAAGTAGTGACATTCAAAAAAAGAAAAAAAAAACAATCAGCGTTCACACACAACTTGCTTCTCTTTTTACGAACAATATTAAATTTCTTATTGAAATATGCTTTTTCCTAACTGTTATACAAAATTTCAATCACACCATTCAAGATAAAATTTAAAATTATTTCAGATCTTATTTATAAACTCAGACATAAACCAGTCGCATTATTTATTCACAAGTCGTGTATCGGTCCCTTCAAAAAAAATCACCTCTGCCGGTCTTTTGCCAAACTTATTAAAAAAAAACCCACTTACGATTCTTCGGCCACTATTTTTCTAATATATACAAGCATTTTTTTTTCACTCACCGGATATGAGCGAATGAAGATTTATGCAAATTAAGTACACCTTAATACTGTGTCAATTTTGAATATTTAAACATTATCTATGGAGTATGTATCTTATGTATTATTGTGTCTTACTTGCATTCTATAATTTAAATCTTTTAATTAATCAATTGTTACCGTTACTTATAGAACATAATAAATTGTGTTTCTCTTATAGACTGCTACATCTTACAAATCAAATATTAATATCTTCTTCAAGCATGAACGTTTTGATGTTATCATTGTTGGAACTTCATTTAAAAATAATATTTTTTTATTAATTATTTTAACCATTTTCATAGGAGAAATTTTTGAGCAAATCGATAAATTTGGTGTGGGAATGTAATTGTTATGAGCCATCAACGAAAAATGCTGTGAGAAATCGCGATCTGGTTGGACTCGTTGGAAGTTTTTCGCAGATAGTAGTATACGTACAGAATACAGTTATTGAACGCATAAATCTTCATTCGTTTCCAGTCTTAATGGATGTTCACGCACAGTCCCAGCGAACGTTTCCAGTCGTCACAGTTCAGTTTCAAAAGTCCCATCACCCGCGACCGGTCGAGGTGACGAGGGTCGTCAGTTGGCTTGCTTGGCTGTAAACCTGACGGACGGCAGTAGGCGAGGATATCGTCACTTGGCTTGCTTGGGCGTCCCGAAGCTGGGCTCGCTGTACGCGACGCTGGGGCCGTCCGTGACCGCGGAGGGGCCCTCCGCCGAGCAGACGGAGTCCTCCGGCGTCCGAGAAGGCTCGCACTCGGTCACCTCCTGCTCCTGACGCTGCGGTCGCTGCTTGTGGTAGAGCGCCTGCGCGACGAACAGAACGATTGCACACGTGAGGCGGGATGCACAAGTGCGAGGTGCGGAGTGTGCTCCAGTGGTGCGGTGTGATCTGACTAAGCGCCGTCGGAGCACTTACCATATAACCCGGGTGACACATAGTGCCCCGCAATTTGAAAATCAGAAAGCAATCCGACAAATCTCCACGCTTTTCTAACCACCTCAAACTCGTTTATTCCACCATCCGTATGTATTGGCAAATAATTAGACAGATGATACAATTTATATTGTCACAAGACAACGTCAAAATTCATTGAAAGTTTGAATAAATATTTTCCAAAATATGAAGCAGATTATTATTACGACTGTTTTCGAATCAAACATCGATTAAGAAATGAAATACGAATCAACAAAAACAAAACCTAAAATCATGTCAATTTAAAAGTTTTAAAATAATTTATTTCCATTCTGACAACTGATTTCATTTCACTTTACGAATTGATATTTTAGATTTTATATAAGTATTTGAAATCGGTCAGTTTTTGCACTGGAAAATTATTTAAATTAATATTGAGCTTTCTGTTATGATTCCATAATTACTTTCGTTTCCATGTCTACCAATTAAAAGATACCACACCTTTATGGAGTGAAAACTTTACAAAAAAAGACAGTGCCGACTTACTTTCATTATTAGTCGAGTGCTCTACACAACTGCGTATTTCTAAAACGTTTCATCGTATGTTTGTATTATGCAGCTATTTTTCCCAGTAAAAAGACATGTTCAAAGGAACGTCTTCCAGTGTTTGAATAGGGAATATTTATAGTCAATTTTACGTAGACTGCATGAAAAATTGTGATGGACGATAGTGTTTTCTGATTTTCATATTGACAGGCGAAACAGTTAACAAAACAAATGCGTGTGAGTAAAACATGGTGACAAAAAAACAATGTGACAAGCGAACCATGTACTAGTGACACTATAGTGAAAAATATTGTATATATAAAAAAATAAAATAAAAAACATGTTGCAAACAAAACTGAATGAACAGCACACACCAAAAGAAGCAGTGAAAATGTTTCGTCTAACAAGCCATTGTTTTTTTAAGACTTTTTATATGATTCTATGATATTATCAAATAATCATATAAATATATATACATATACAATAAACGAATATAGGTTTACGTATAAATTTAAAATATTGTGTACAGTGAAAATAAACATATTTTTCCAACGTGAGAATTTATTTCGAGAACATTTTTTTATAGATATACACACAAAATAGTTAAGGAAAACATGAAATGGAATTTCTACAAATCTAAACATTCAACACGCAGGATTGTCAATAGGGGGGGGTCATGCCAAAGTTTTATTAGTTATCACAAAGATTATGTTTTTTAATGATTGAAACATTTGATTCTCAAGCAAATTCTCTAATTAGGAGCTTGCGATCATCATTGTTATTGAAAAAATACTTTGGAAGTTTTACTGTAATAGTTTTTTTTAAGGAATAATATAAAAAGATTCAAAAATTAAGGTAGGAAATCGACTCCTTACCATGCATGTATGCGCGTTAATTGTTTGATTGGGGCCAGTTTTGTTACGGTAATGAAACCAGTCTTCTTACCTTCTCCCGACTTCCCTTTTTCTACCGGACGATTGTTGAGTTAGTTGCAAACGGAACAGAAAAATATACACGCTCGTTATTCACAAATAGCCAATACAATTAGAGCGTGATTGTTATTTATTAATTTGTTCCAATGAGGTGATTTTCCTTCTAACACGGCAGGCTTGGACAGGATTGCCAGACGTCCCGAGTCTAATGGACGAATTCTCAGTTTCTCATTTCTAATGAAAAACCCGATTTATCAAAAGCATAACATAAAGAAAAACGTACTTACTGATTTTTTAGACTGTCAGTTTTTGAATACCAAACGGCTATAAACATGCTTGTTTAAAAACCGTAATTAGTTATAATCGTGTACAACTACACGAATGATTATTCCTCGACTATTTTGTAAATTGTCTCACTTGTAATATTTAATTTTGCTTTTTTTTCGAAAAAAATAAAAGAGTTCTTTTTTTAAATTTCCGATAGCACGAACAGTTGAAATAGTAACGGTTCTGATCCAATATTTTGAAAATCTGACAACCCTGGGGATACGGATAATGTGCACCGTACACATATTTGTAATTAACGGTTATAATATATCATTTCTGTGACATGTCTTTGTGTATGTGAATATTATAATTTTATCCAACATGAAAATTTCTTTTTCGTTCAAAATAATATTTCTTTAGATCTCTAACATGACATTTGGAAATTAAACTTTTTCATACGCGATTACACTAGATTTCGTTTTGAGAATACGGCAATGTTTTAGTATCGTAAATATAATATAATAAACGTATAATATGTTTTAATGACTTATTAATTAATATTTTTTTTTTTGTAAAGTTATTACGTTCAAAATAGATGAACAGAAATGCTGGCATATATTATTGAAATTATTTGTTACTGGGTCAAGATATTTTTTTATGAATACATAATTGCAAGTGTTCATGATACTAGGATATTATAGTTTCCACGATTTATAATTAAAAGAAAAAAGTACTGTGCGTCCATTCTTAAAAGGACAACGATAATTTAAGGCTAACAATATTGTTAACCATCGCACACAAACAATGGAAAAATATTTATAACAGCGAGTTTTTTAATTAAGTATGTTTGCATACAATAATTGGCTTAAAAAAAATTATGGGATTGATTTATGAAGAATATAAATAGTTTGAATAAATTTGGAATGTTGATATTTTCAAATGTTTGAATTAAAACTATCTGCAGTTTATATATTTAACAATTCAGACTTTTTATAAACCCGCTAGAACGAATTATGAAAAAAATATAGAGTAAAATTTTTGCAACTTTTAACGACTGATTATTCGTTAGATGTTTCATGATCGAACAATAGAATTCGGAAAATTATTGACCAATACCGATTGACATTGCCCATTTGTGAACAAAAACTATATTGGCACATGTATTTGCTTTCTACGTAATAATGTCGATAATACGTAATGAGGATATCTCGCTATCTATTTCGGATGAAGAATTTTTTTAAATCATAAAATGAATGCGATTTGGATATTCAAAAAAACAATATGCTGATTAACACGAATAAATTAAAGCCATGATTTAATGAGCAATATTTTGTCAAATAAATAATGCTAAGTCATATGAAAAAAATACAATCACCATCAGTAATTTTGTTTCACAGTTATCTATCAATTAACATATCCAAAAGACTAAAATTTCAGATGTAAATTAAATTTTTCTTGTCATGTAACATCCCATTAAAAAAATATAACGTTTATTTACAAAATACTGTATGCAAAATAGTTGAGAAATGTACTTAATTTTAGTCTACGTTAAAAACTGGTGATACGAGGTTATGGTTCAAATATACTGTAAGGGAATTTTAAATATTAGGGAAGTATTTACCTACCTAGCTATTAGATCAAAGATTACCTTAAACTATAGTAAAAAAATACTGGGAAAATAGTTTTAATCTAAGTAATGAACTTATTATGTATTTTTATTTATATTTTAATGCAAGTTACTACTTCATAACACAATTATTTCACTATTTAGCAGTAAATACCTCAAAGTCATATTGCAACCCAGATACAGTAAAATAAACAGAGCTTGGTGTTTTTATGATTACAGTGATTTATATCTGATAAATCAAATTTTCTTGAATAGGAAGGATGAAATTTGATTTGATGAGGCACTCGAGGGGACTTGACGACTTTATATAAATATAATTTTAGTATATCTTAAGATATGTTTTATCTAAATTTATCTTTCATTTTGAATTACAATTAAGACTAATTCTTAAGAATATATTTTCACCGATTAGTTTTATTCTTCAATTCTTTTCATAGTTCTATACATTTTAATCATTATGTAAAATATTACCTAATTTTAATGGCTAATAAAAATGACAGAACAAATTATCTAAAAAAAAATTTATAGTGAGCGACTTTGAACGCAATAAATGAAAATCTATTTTATACAAAACATATTGAAACATTTTGTAATTATGTCTCGTTTTAGCATAGAACATTTTAGCAGCTTAAGTTCGATTTAAATAAATACAAAACGATTTTTGCACGCCTAATCCCCTTCGGTAGTGAGCAGTAACTGCGAAAAACTAGTTAAAAGATATATGTATGAAAAATGGTTGTCAGACTTAAATGAGAGCTTTTGAGACTGTGGTTACCTGCACGCTTAGGCGGCGGTGTGCTTTCCGGCCACCGCGACGCTTCGAGATGTGCGGATTGTCCGCTCTGAGCGTTTTGCTTCGCAGCACCTCCAGCTGAGTGTATAACCTTTTAAGTTCGGCGCGAATGTCTTCCGGGTTCATATCCGCCAGGTTTAGTTCGGCGATGTCTCCCTCGGCAGTTATGGCGCCACCTTCGCTCGCTCGAAAGGCGTCGAAGGGCAGGCGGCTGGAATAGTCCTGCGTCAGCGACCTTACCTGTAAAAAATGCTGTAATATAAGTTCCTATTTTATTTCCCATTCAGTATGCAACTATTCACAGAATTCAATATCACGTAGATAAACATATAACCTCGGAACAGAGTATAAAACAAATTCAGAGGATATACTAAACTGCTATAGTGTGCAATTTGTACTACCCATCTAAATAAATAAAAATTCAATATGATTGTTTCGTCATATACATTGCTGATTGAATGCAAGTGTTCTTTAAATTTTGTTTGAGTAGCAACCAACGTGATACAATCTAACGACTTTGACTAAATATGCCTTATGCTTTTTATTTCGGCGCTCAAGATAAATACTACCTTAATACATATTATCACGATATCGATTGTATTCTTACAGTATAATAAATATTTTAATGTAAAAGAAAGCTAACAAAATGATTTTTTGCTTCAAATCCTTGATAAAAAATTTACCAAAAAGTTCTTCATTCAAAAACAAAATGCAGCCTTCGTTGATAACCGAAAGATTTCTTATTTTGACTTGTTTTTTTTACAGTTCCATTGTCGCTTATTAAAATTTTCCAATACGGCACGGCCTTGATTAAATTTTATTCAGTGATGCAGAAAATTGTTCATTAAGGAAGAGACACAAGAGAATGCGAACAAAATGGAAACGCCACCTTAACCGAGCACTCAACGAGACATCCTCGGCCATTGAAGTAATCCGTTGATTTTCATTAAGAAATTCCAAATTCTCGGTAAAAAATTCTAAAAGGAAAATAATAAACGTACAGAAAGACCACTCCGTTGAATGAAAATTAATTGATAGGCGTAACCAAGCAAACAAACAAACGAATTTCAAAACTATTAGAATTTTCGCATATATAAACTCTTACCAATGTACCAGACTTTTAGCCAATATTTTTCAACAGGCATGTGGCCCATGAATTTTATGGAAAGTTTCGGCTCACTTGCTTCCGAATTATTGGGTTTAAATCTCAGAATAGATTTTCACACATTAATATTTTAATTGATCTGTATCGAATGAATGTTTCGCTACCCTTCTCGAAAAGTGAGACGAGTTTTATTTAACATGTCCAAAATTCGAAATGGACAAATTTTTAGAAAACATATTTATTATTTACTAGAATTATCAAGCAAGCAAATAATGAATGGACCATTATCACTAATACTTTCGTTATAAATACATTTGATCGACCCTTCGTAATTCATCCATACATGCATCACTTGTAATTATACAACAAGTGGTACAACAATGTAGTTGTAAGTTAACATTAAGTTATATGAGACGATATAATTGTAGTAGTAATTATTAATAAATATCTTCGCCGAACTTAATTATTTTTTCTTTAGCTATATGATCCTCCATCAAGTCAAGTAGTTAGTATGAATTGCGCAATAAACTACGATCAAGCAGCCGTTGTATTTGTGGGTATAATTCATTACCTTGAACGCAACCTATTATCTCGGAACAGATGTCTGCAGTGTTCAAACACAAACAGAACACTGTGCAAACAATTTACTTTGTTCAATGGTAAGGGCGTACGCAATTCTATGATATATGCACATATGTTTGTATTTAAGAATATTGCTTTCAATTAAATGCAACAGTGTGCTATTGTTCTCGACTTAGCTATTCTATTTAGCTTACAACTATTTAAGCCCTCTCTGTCAGGAAGCAAAAATAGTCAACAAATTCAAATAGTAAGTATAAGAATTCTTAGTTTTCATAACGGTTTTCGGAAAATGACCATGTTCTGCGGCAGGCCAACAAGAATTTTACACTAGAATTCATCACAAGACCTGGTAAATGAGATAATAACATTTGAAATTTTAAACACCGGCGTTCGCGATGTCTTTTCTCTTGGAATTAATTTCGACAAGCTTAAAAAAGGTGATCGAACATTTAAATCTCGTAAACAGTAAAACATGTATTTTTACACATTGAATTAATCCGAAACTGGTGTTACAACCAATGGTATCATATTTTCACTGTTCAAACATTTTATATTGAAAATACAAATAAAATTTATTATTTATCTTTATATATATAATCAATGTATTCGCCAGAAAGCAAGTGAATTTTAATCAATCTTTTTTTAAACTAAGTGAATATTTCATAGTATTGCCTTTATATATTATTTGAAAATATTTTTTTTAAATTTTCACAGAGGAAATATACAATATATTATACAACAGGATAAACAAAACCGCGCTTGTAAAATATACAATGTTTCCAGCGGCCTTGTCAAAACATTACTTAGTGCTATTAGATGCTTTCGGAAGCAGGTGCCAATAATGAATCATCATTAATGTTAAAAGATTCACATCATTAATAATACAAATATGTATAAAAACGTCAGGCTTAAATGCTATCGATGAAATGTATAGCGATGTGACATAACTTAACCCTATCAAATTTTTAATCGATATAATCTTCTTTAAACATTGAAAGAAATATTTTTTACTATATAATATTTATCAAAAATGAATTTTAGTGACTGTCATTTATTTCGCTACATGCTATGTATGATATGAATATCTACGTGACCAGTTAAATAAAAAATATTAGTGTAAATTTTTTTCTTTTGATTTTCTAATTAAAAAATATTTTCACAGCGTTTTAAATAAAAGCTGCAAAATCGATACAGATCATAAAATATATTGTATAAACAGTACAAAAATATGTTTTTATTATTTAAAATATCATGCCTTTATTCAAGTTATCATCATTATCAAGTATTGACAGAACACATTAAAAGTGATTTTCACAGTGCGTTAATTTATATCAACGTTTTGCTCTTTCTTAAATAAAAATATAAGTTTAGTGTGAAAAAATATAAGTGTTTCTAAACAAGTAACCCACTAAACTAAAATATTATATTTCGAAAGTCCACATTTCCGCAAACTTTTACCAGAAAATGCATTTCAAATGCAAATTAATAATATGGCGTTTAATAGTAAGAATTCTACAATCTTTATTCACAAACTAGCCATGGCTATTTGGCAAATAAATGCGCTTTATAAACTAGTACACAATTTAATGAAAACTGAGCAAGCATCTTGTGATGGGATAATAAAATTATTGTTTATGTACTAGACATAGCTATTGCCATTATATATTTAACTCTATACGAAAAAACGACTAACAAAACTAAAAAACTATTACTTCGTCTATCATAAAATTTGAATCCAATATACAGTTTTAAAAGAAGAAAAATGAGTAGGTCCATATAGATGTTAAGCAACTAATTTGTATACTTCGATGCGGCGTTTTATTGACAATTAACTGTTATTAACATTACCAACTTTTGAAACTCTAGCAAGAAGTAAAGAAGTGTATATTATTACATCATAACAAATTAAAGCAGTATTTAACGAAATGTGTATTGTCTATCAAATAAAATGCCTTTTCACCAAATTGTGACTCCTTTTAGCTATATATATTTATAGTGCCTACTAGACTACATTAATCCATATTAAAGATTCTAATTATAAATATAGCATACGAGAACCATTTTCGATTGAATCTAAGATAAAAGCTTTATCAAGTTTCTAAATCAGGTACCTATATTACATTTTTAATACCGTTGGCGTTCACAATTATTAAGAATTATTGCCTACAAAAACAATATGTGGCTAAATAGCTTCATTGAAATAAATAAAATATTTTTGCAGTTTAATATATATAAATCATGAAAATATATCTCACAACTCCCGTACATTATAACCATGTACACAACTATAATATTGGATTTTTTCATTCAAATATTCCGCACTAAATAATAAGCTTCATTTATACTTCTCTATGAGACTTACTGTTGATTTTCATATCCGTGATGCGCCTTGTAAAAACGTAATCGGCATGTAAAGGACCGTACTATTTTTCCATATAGTAAAATATAAGTCTTTCGTGCGTACAAGATCTTCCTAGGCTGAGAAAATGGACGCAAGCATTTAATTCATTAGCATGGAGGTATCGTCAGAAGTACATTCACGGGAATATGTAATCAAACCAGTTGTCGGGATAAGATGCGATCCACCATTATGCAAACCGCGTGTCCTTCTCCGTGCATAATGAGGTGGTAGGATCGTCGTATACATACGCCAGGGAAACTATAAACCAAGTAGGTCTCCATATTAGGCGAGAGGATTTAATTATTATGAATCGTGAGACATGACACCCTATCGTTAGTGCGGTACGTGCTGCAAACTAATGGCTTTAAATGAAGAATAGGTATGCATTCTTAATTTAAAACAAGAATTTCACTAAAATGTTCTTCTTTGTCCTCATTCCTGAAAAGGTTGATTGTGGATTGCTCTTTATAACAAAACTAATTAATGTAATGTTGACTTTACCAGCTGTCTTGTGCAATTGTTCTGAAGAATTTGTTTATGGTAAAAACTTTACGAATATACCCGAGAAATACGATCATACGACAAAAAATATTATTCTTTTTTAAATCATATTCGGTGTTCACTATAATTGTGATTTTTATCAAATATATAAAATAATTTATTAGTTTGGTGGATTCGGTAGTCGTATATTATCTTTCACTTGTTTTATATGTTACATAATTTTAGCGCTAATAATTATCTTTCTCTTCGTTTCGCGCATTCAATTATTCATTCATAGTCACTTATTATGCAATTAGCATGACTTAATGATTAAACTTGAACAAAAAGAGTTCTTAACAAACCTGTTTATGCTGGTACCAAAGCTTTGGCGTAAAGACGAGCAGAATGACAATGGTCGAGGTGAGTTGAGATCGAAGAAAGTATGCCAAGTATACGTGATCTGGGTGAAGGGTAGTGACGTAAAGCGCTCGAAGCACGTAGAATATGCCCGACACCCCAGCCTCCACACAAATCGCTGCGCACAAGAATCTTCGTTCCTAAAGTATATCGTATATTTATTAAAATATTCATAATGATATTTTGGAGGTTGATAAGTCACCAGAAATTTTAAACTTCTGATTTATCAAGCGTAATTTTTGTTATTTAAATTAATTTATTAACCAATTGCATATATGAAACATATAAGAAATAGGCAATAGAATGTGACCACACAACTGAAAGAAAGAATTAAAGTAACTTTAACGAACTATAACATTTCATTTGTTAATCAAATTCTATTTCCTTTTGAAAGTTAACAGATAATTTATATTTTAAACGCTGAAATAATAGAAATAATTATTGCGTAAATTTTGTAAATATTAATAAGATAGTTCTGACGATGGCGTGAGCCGAAATACCTATCAACTTTATCTTATAAAAAAAATTGTGGAACTAAAATACATTGTTATTTTTTTACCGAGGGATTAATAAGATATTTAATTTTATTAAATATATTGTACATATAAGGATGAAAAAACTACATATTTGCAAAAATGATTTCGCACGCAAGCTGAGATTCATTTGTTTAAGTAAGTTTATTTCAATAAGCTTATATTTTATTGGTTAAGTTATTTCATGCCAATTTAGATTATTCAATACACAATAATTCATCAGGAAACCTTCACAGTTTTCACTGAAATTATCATATTATGATGCATACTGTTTTGTAATTTACAAAAATAATATGCATCATAATATTTTATATTTCCAAAAAAAAAAACAAAATACTACATTATATATTAATGAAAACCTACTACACATAAGTTTTTTTTTCTAATTTTATTCATTTACCTGAAACTGCGTCGAAGCATTGCGGCTGGCATAACTAAGATGTATCCCGAAGACCAGTATCAGCATTTCTCCAGCTTCCGTTACGTAGTCCCACCAAAGGGGCTTACATGCCAGGAATAGCTGGCCGGAATAAGTTTGCCCCACTCCCATCAGACTGTATTGCTCCCTCATGAAGTTCAGACTAGACGCAGTGAATGCTGAAAGATAGCATAACACTGCTACCACCTGTTGGAAAAGAGATAATGCCACAAAATTATATTTATAAGATTAAAACTTTAATTCCAAAAAAATTAACATTACTTATTTTTCATTGTTTATGGTGGACAGAGTAGGTATCGCTCTTCGCATTTGAACGATTTAACCCTCTGAGGTCTATGTACGTCCAAATATTGTGATGTCTTTTATCAATTGCAAGTTCTGTATTTTTTGTTCAATAATTTTAATTTCTTCAGATATTCATGCTGCACATATCTGTCAATAATTTTAAGCAGTCTGGCTTACATTTTTTATTTGTTTCAAATTAATAAAAGAATTTTACGAAAAAGAAAATTCAAAGAAATTACACGTTAAATCATGTATCATAAAATTTACTGTCTGTTCAACCGCTTTCTTTCTAGGAATCTGTGTCAATATCGAACTATGTTTACTCAGACTGGAATTATTTTTTTAGGCTCAAACTATAGTAATTGTTTCTAGAAAATTCATAGTGAATAAATTTATTTACATTTATTACTATGCATTTCTCAATTGCACAACTTTATTTACTACGTGATATAATAATAAATATTCTTTCTAGATTGAACCACGAAAAAACCGCATAATTTTATATGAAGTGTAAAATTTTTTTTTTTAAATCAACTAAAAAACTTATTTCGTAAAAGAATAACTCACTACTCAACGGGTTAATAATGCTCACAATAATAGAAGTTATACTTTATCAATCTAATTATGTTGAAAAATTATTGCATCATAAGATCTGACTATATGACATTTTTTAAATAAATACAACATATATTCTGTGGTCTATTTGCTAATCATCTGATGAATGTTTCTCTTTGAAAGTAGTAAAATATAATATTTAAATAAAACTCCTGTCAATAAATTTTGTTCATATATATTAAATCATTAGAATCATTAATCATTCATCAAGGGGTAAATCAGAAACTCTATTAGGACAATACATTCTGCCAATCACTTTGTATTGTCTCTAGATAACCCTTTGATCAAAATGTTTCCCGTGGACTTTTGCTAATGGATAAACTATAGCGCGCTTTAAAGAGCACTATAGAACGAGTTTATTATATTATAATACGGTGTCTTTATTAAAATAAACTTCATTTTAGTCGGAAAATCCTGGATAGTATAATAAATTGTTGGTAAAAAATATGAACTTTGATTTTGAAATAATATTCAACGATGTTTTGGTTATTCAATTCATTTTCAAATATAACGGAATATAAAGAATATTATGTACGAAAAATATCGGGCGAATTTTAGTATTTTTTGCTACCCATTATTCGAAGATTGATTATCAGTGGCTCGCATAATTATTTCAAAAAGTTGTACTTTTTTGCTGTAAAAACTTCTTGGATAAGTGTTACCATTTCTCAAATATTATTCAAAGGGAGGGTACAATTCTTAAATACTGAAATGAATACAACACGATCATATTTTTTGTTTTGAGCTAAGATTTATATATATTTTTTTTGTCTTATTATTTGAAAAAAATATTCAATTTTTTTTAACCACATATTATATTTCTATGACTTGTAATATATCAATCTTCACTGTTGTGAAGTTTATATAAATTGATGTAATTGCAATATAATTTAAAGATTGAATTTTCTATTAAGTTCCAAACTTCAAAATACTTCAATCACAATTTATCTTCATAAATCAATTTAAAACTTTTACTTTTATAATTATGATATCATCTGAGGGTGCTTGATGGAGTTTCGATATCTCGACTTTCACGTACGAACTTTTTTTGTACGAACGGATTTTCAACAATTCAATTTTCACAGTTTTATATTCGACATGGCTCGAATTAAGCCTATATACGTTGGCCTAGAACTACTGTGACGTCAATAATTGGTAAAAATACCGCGGCTTGAACAACAAAGTGAAAACAAACAATACTTACCACTCGGTAACGGTAAAAATATCAGTATCACGCTACAAATGTAAAGCTTTAACAACAGTCCGCCTTTTTAAAAATTTCTCTCTATTTACGTGTCATATTCGACTATCACGTTATTTATAAATACAAATGAATGTGAACATTCCTTTTTTAGAAATAGAATATTTATATGTTTACACATTCCACTGTTCCAAAGCTACTCGGTCTAAATTCTCAGTCAGATTTAACATATTCGAACATAAGTTTCAGGCGTTTGAACCCACTTAAAATCCTCTCTGGCAAGAAGCGTTGCATGTTTCTCGCATCTGTTTATGATGGTAATAATAATATTTTATCGCATGAAAAAGTCATAGGCTGAAATATATAATATCTCACATTTCAAAGCGATTCCAAAATGAGTAAAGGGTTCGCCCCAAAATGCTCGATAAATAAACAGGTATCTTTAATGTTAACATCATGAATGTTTTCTGTGAAATAAAAGGACACATTGTGTAAATCTAGTCGATGACTTTAAGCTCACATCTTATTTTTACCTGCTCCCAACGTGAAGCATATGCAATATTTAAGAGGTTTAGCTCAACAAATGAATAAAACTGTGATTTTGGTTGTGTTCAAAACAGAAATAAAATTTAAAATAAGTTTTATTTATATTTTTTTTTCGGGATTTTAATTTAATGGTCGACGTTAGCTTTAGTGACAATACTTGCGAACCCCTATTCCATTTATTGATTTTTCATCAACGGATGTCTATGGTGTCCGATTCTATAAACGGAGTTAACTATTTTTCCCGTTCCGGCTCTATCTTTCTTTGCCTTTTGCCTTCAAAAAAAAAAGCAATATAACACAACTGAATATGAACAGTCTTTGTTGAAACACTTCTATTAAATAAATCACATTAGGAGTTCATATGCTCCACACAAAAAGTGAACAAGACTATAAAACTACGAAACATCAAACTGATTTCTGTTGAGACAAATAAATATTTTGAAAATGGAACCTTCTGGTACGTTGTATGCAAGAAACATAAAATTATAATTTTACGATGTTTTATTGATTGAATTGACATTTGATTGATAGAACTCCATTGTAACACGGTGAAGGCGTGACCGAAATAGCTATCAACTATATATCTTATAGATTTTCTAGAACTAAAATACATTGCTATTTTTTTACCGTGTTTTCCCGATTTGATTGACTGTCTATATTTAGCTATAATTGAATAAAAATATTTCATTTGTCAACAAAAACCTGTTTAAGAAACGCGTTATGTTTTTAATATACGTAAAAATATTGAATAACTCCAACACATGGTAATAATCACTCACAGTAAAACAAATGTATATTTCCGTCTACGTATTTGGGCATAGCATTATAATGTTGCAATCGTTAAAAAGTCCCCAAATGGCTACCTAATTTCCATAACGACCTCCAGATAAAAAAAGTGCTGCATGCATCTGGCAGGGCCTTTTAGGGCGAGATTTTTCTTCCAGGCCTATTTTTAAAATAAATAGCGGCGAAGGAAAACATGCGACCAGCGCTTTGTTTTGATTGCCCCCTTTTTGATTAAGGGGACAGCTTCCATAAACTTGCAATGCGTAACGTCAATCACTAAACGTCCTGTAATATAAAAATACCCTTAAAGACTTCAGTCTTCTCCAAATAAATTGCAAAGCTAAACGGTCGGCTACAAACTCCCACTAACGCAAATAGAATTTTGGAGAGCTATTTTTTAACTCACACCTTTTCACGTCAACGTTGCAAAAGCTTCGAATACCTCAAACCATTTTTTTTATTATTATTCGAAATCAAGGATATTTGAGCCCTTCAAAATATTGCAAGAATATTAATAATTATAATAAATTCATTCATTTTCTGATTAAAATTATTGGTAAATTATAATAGTTTTAAGTTTTATGACGATATAAAGCTATATTCTTCTTTCAATGTCATCTTCGATTTCCAGTAAATTTCACAGATGGCATTGTTGATTGATTCTTTGTTAAGAATAGACCGTGTGCAACAATTGTATATATATAGTCACAACGTGGGTCGTATATTCGAGCATTTACGTTTCAACAATTTATAAATTTCACATTATCAATTATTCTATCAAAACTTACAAGAACGGAATTTTCTAAAACTTTTTTTTTCTTTTTTTTTGATAATAAAACAATATACGTTGAACGACTCCACATGTTTAGTAACTAACGACCCGGGTTTCGCTTTTCAGCACCTTTAGACATTCTGTCACACAGATGCAACAGAACTGACAGTTCTTTGGGACTTTGGTCAGTTCTGTTGCATCCGTGTGACAGAATGCCTGAAAATGCTGAATGGCGAAATCTGGGTGTTTAGTGGTAAAACATGTGGAATCTTACAATGTAACAATAATTTAAATTTGATATTGAAATTCCATCAGCCACTTATAATCTATTTTATATCATTAATTGTTAATATAGGTTATATTAAATACTTCTAATAATTAAGATACAATCATTTTAGATACTAAATATCTGTATTGAATCGTTATAATAACAACAACATTTCGTTTTTGTGTAGTACTCAAATTCCATGTTTGTTTTTCGGCTTAACATGAATTTTTCTATAACCGAAATGTGGCGTGAGACTTTATATTAACCGTGGCTCAAATGAGCTATACGCACGCTATTTTTTAATATTGAAATATCAAAACACTGATTTGTTTTCTTTTCAGGCAACCGTGATACATTCATAGAAATAATGATATTATCCACAGGAAATAAAGGAATTTTCTGAGTACAATCATCAAAATTTAATAGAACTATTAAAAGAACATTACTCACAAAACAAACAAAGCGAAATGTACCATGCTCTAACTTTTTTGTTGTTATAAAAAATATACCGAGTTCACACGATGTCAATTAACCCTTTAACATCCCGTGACAAAATATATACGTCATAAGCGTTCAATCATTACACACCCGTGACGTACAACACACGCGACTGTTTTAAGTTTCAATGAACTTTTATTTCAATGAAATGTTTGTAGCGATATCTGTGGACAAGCTTAAACAGCTAAACAAATATTCGATTTGATTTACTACTAAAATTAAGTGACATTTGTTAACCTATATGTTTAACAATTTTATCATATTTTATTTACTAGACCCCCCCCCCCATTTTCATTTTTGAGAATTTGTTATTCATTTTACAGATTTTGATAGATTTATTTTCATTTATTTATTGCATATTAATACAACAGACAATAATGAATAAAAAATGGTTTGAACTCTCTACCTATTATTAGAAGGCGTTGTGGATAAAAAAAATCACCGCAAAGAATTGTATTCTAGTAGAACGCTATTAATTCCTGTCTATTGTGGTCAGAAAATTGGTTAGTAAAATTATAATTTCTTTCAAATTGATGCAATATACTTAATATAATATATAGAATAATAGGGTGTTAAAGGGTTAAAGAAAACCAAAGTTGTAAACTTCACTATTCACTAAAAATTAAGGGTTTTTGTGTTTAATTATCCTAAAAAACAATGATTGATAACGGATTCAATCGGTTCAAAGACTAGGGATGGAAAGCTCATCGCTTCGCTTCATTCAAAAGTGTAATAAGCATGGAAAATTTTACTCTTTTTATATGTAATACACTTAATAATTCAAATTAGTCTCAAAAAAAACAAGCGATTATTCGTCGATATTTATTAACAAGAAAAAGATCGCACAAATGACCAACTAATTTTATATCACCTTTTAACTTTTTTACACTTGCAATCACACTTAGAAATAATATTTATTCATTTAATGAGTGTGTACTAATTAACACGCCTTTCATTCAATTAAAGCCGTTATAACAACATGAGTTGTAACGTGTAAGCTTTACATGCATATAAGGGCGGAGGTGAGTATTTGATTACGCATGTGTATTGTGTATTCCAAAATTTACTTGAGTAGACGATAAATTAATTTGCCTGACGAGTGTTAGTTCCTCGGCAATAAAACATAGCTACAGAATATTATCTATTACATCAACAACAAAGGAATATTTCTTTACGTGAATGAAAGTAGAGGATTCATTTATGAGTATGCAATATTATAGTATGTATATCAACATGTAAAGGCACACAATATTGCCTTTGATAACTTTGCAAATTCATACAAAGAAAAGCTATACTATAATACTTTCCAATAACAAACACGTTTTATTTATAAGCACTTGATTCAAAGTTCAATCGCTTCTATGACAATGTACTCCACTATTTTAAATCATTAACCTCTGTTGTGTTTCTGGTTTCATCCATAGCTTCTAGTAACAGGTACAACGTTGAATTAATAGTCAAATAGGTAATGAGGCTTCTCAGATATTAACTACTACTTCTTAGTTGAAAGACATTATATTTTAATAATAAAAACACATTTAGTACTATTTCCAGAATTTAATATTTTTATGACCATGACTGATCCAGATCATAAATAAGCATGTAAAGTTATGGAAATAGGACTGATAATTGCGTAAAAAATGATAATTTTTATATTTATAGTATACGTTGACATCTAAAAAATATGCAGTTGTGGTCATTACAACAATTTATAATTTGAAATATAACATACTGTTAGCATTATATTTCAATACTTCAAAGTATTCAATGTATTAATTATTTTGTTTCTCGGTGACTTTATTTCTATTATTATCTGTGTGTGATTAAAAATCATTTTAACAAATACACGAATGTTTTGTTTTTCCTTATATGTGTACATAAATAAAATGGGCAGGATGGCTTAGGGCACGTCAAATCATCAGCCAGCTCGCATTAAAACTGTAAGAACAGACATCAATTACTGAGAGCTGAGGTTTTAGATTTAATCTCATATAAACATGACAGAATTATAATTAATATGTGTATATATATAAGTGCATTATGCCTTTGTATTGCCGGTTTCTTATTTCTTTGGTTTTATAATGAATTAAAAATCCATTTAGTTTAATTTATATTAAAAGCTGTATTCGTTGAATATTTGGTAAAGTGAGATTTTAATGTGCAATATAAGAACATACAAATAATATGTAAAAAAAAATGTAGAATTTTTCACGTGCTTTTCTTACCTTTCATATTTTTGTGCATTAAATTAAAGATCAAATAGCCATTAATTTATATGGTATATGTTATAAACACAAATAAAAATAAAATAAGTTGATACTTTACTTTATTTATTTAAATGTATTCTTTAAAATAGCATGGTTTCTATTAAATCTGCATTCATAGAAACTCTCAAATCAGAATTGAGGATTTTAAGAGCGGAAAATAACCGCTCTACGGATACTTCTACGATCTGTAACGATCAATGCTTTATCTTTTATGATTTCTGGATACCACTGTTTTGCCATTTAAACATTTAAATTGTAAGCTCAGTCAATTCCTTCCACTGTTTTTAATCCATCGTAAAATTCATTTTTAAATAGATTATCCTTTATTTACTATATAAGGACCCAAACGAGGAATTTTATTCCCTTTCATTAAGTTGTTTTTCAAAATCGTTTTCACATTCAGCGATGTAGGATGATGATAAAGTATGTATTGATCTATCAAAGCTACCTGTTGTCACGTTTTTCACTCTAAGACCTGTCACACCAACGGTTAGTTCAAACAAAACGTTCTTAGCTCTATTTATTTGATTTTCAGTCAATATGGAATACACCATAGAGCCAATAATATTCATAAGCTATACACAATCTTTATTACGTAACTAAAAAATGTGTTTATAGACAAATAGTTGGAATCGTTTTTCACAACTCCAACTACGGTCAAAACTTCACATACGAATTCACAACCTTGACTCCATAGCCTCGTTATATTCTTATTGTACTTAGAAAAACAATATTTTCCGCCGATAAATGAACTTAGATAATATGGAACTATTTTTGAATTCAATTTAATGCTGTATATTCCTATTGCTCGAGTTGAATTTCGTTTCCATTCCATTTTTACACTGGCTTACACGTTCCATAAATATATGAGTTAAGAGCACTAGGCTAGAGTATAAATCACGTTTCCATTAGTGGAATTGCAATACTTACTTTAAAGTGTATAAATAAAAATACGCGATTGATTGTAAAAAAGTGTTTTCGAAAACCAAACAAAACCATTGTGTTAAATAATATTTATTGTATTCCTAACATTTTCGTGTGAAGCATAATATCGTCGGCTCAACTTGAAAAATACGTACGTAGCTACGTTTTAGAAAAATGTTAAGATGGAAAATAAATTTGCGATGAAATTGAATCGACTTAATGTTTTTCATTGGATTTCATTTTGTAAAGATTTATGTTAAACTCAATTCTCTTCACAAAATTTTTCTTTACAAATACTTTTTTCAAAGCTTAACAAATTTAAGCATAATATATATTCTATTTATTGTGTGTCTTTTGAAAGCTGATTGTTAGTCAGTCAATACACGCTTCATTTTCAAGTAATATTTTGGATACGATCGGTCGAATTCATCAAATGTTTCTATGGAAATTTTAAGCAATTATATCACTACTGCTATTTTCATTTGAATATAATAAAAAATTAGTAAAACTAAAACTAATTTTAATGATAAATTTATAGTAATATCGGTTGAAAATGTAAAATAACTCTATTTCAATATAATTATTTTGTGATTTCTTCATACAAAAAAACTATGAATTATGATCCGACAATACAGTGCTGCTATGCAATGAAAATGCAAACAAAAATAAATCAAAATCGGTTGTATAATAGGTATTGCAATGCCTGAAAAAAATGCAACTATCAATAGTTAGGTGTTCTATATTAAATACCGGTATTTTAAATGTACACATGTGAAAGAAATAAATATATCTGTAAAATATTTATACTTCTTATTACCAATTGAAATCCCTGTACCGTAAGAAAGAAATTCACTCTTAGATATTTCATATATTAATACTTGCGATTATAAGCGTAAGAGCTGATTTTCTTTTACATATGAAATTATTTTTTTTTTATTAAAATATGATCATAAGAACACGGTGAAAAAAATAGCAATGTATTTTAGTTCTAGAAAATTATTTTTTAAAATACAGTTGATAGCTATTTCGGCTCACGCCATCGTCATAACTATGCTTAAACGAACATTTGCTTGTAAATTGATAATTTGAACATTGTAAATGAAACTAAAAAGGCGGCTATATCAATAAGTTTAGATGTGGCACGGAAATTGTCTATTACATAAACAATGAAGCAGCCCGCAGAGGGTAATGTAAAGTAACGGTGATCAACATATATTAGTTTGTTCGTTAAGAATCCTTTGTGATGGTTGATATCTTGATAGTTGATCGTAAGAAGGCTAATACATTAATGCAGGAATCTTATAATCTTGATCGAATCTTCAAGCAAATAAGTCCTATTGTAAAACAAAACCTCTCAAAGACTTATTTAATGAGCATAATTTGAGCATTTTTAGCAATATATTATTATACCATTGAGGTAGCTTATATAGGTGATTTTTTAAGAGTTAAGTTTTTCAGGTTGGTGGCACCGGTTGGTAATGGCGTCCAAACGTCATTTGTCAAAGTGAAAAGTTACTTTTAAGCCAGTTTTTCGTTGGTAAAAATTTTTCTAATTTTATGAATATGCAAAATTATATTTAGGGTCAATTAACGGAATCAAAGTCTCAGTATTATCAATATCTCTATCAATAGATGTATTTAAAACAATCGGATCATCATGATCAAACTAAGTCCAAAAGAGCATTTGTGTCCTGGGCCTGAATTAGAGAAGCACAATGTTTGTATAATTGTGTAATGGTTGACCGCATCACTATTGTACCGTAATAATTAAGACATTCGTTTATATTATATTTAGTCCTAGAGATAAAGCACCTTTGAAAGTTATTCAATGAAGGTATTACTTTACACCTCCGCTGTGACCTGCACTCATTAATTTTGGCAAGTCCTATTTGAAAAGCGATATGGTTGGGATTAGGGTTCATACCTTTGGGTATAACGCATCCGGCGCTGATGATTTCAGCCCTTACCCTCTGACAAGCTAAAAACTATTGTATTTCAACAGCTATTGTATTAATAAACGAGCTGGAAAATTAGATTTTGTTTGTTATTGTACCGTATGTAACTCGCCTTTGGCATTAATAGGGCATGGATGATTTAATTCTGTACTATTTTTGAATATTTCTTTTATTTCAATGATAAAAAAAATACTTTGATTAATTGATTGAATTGGCATTCACTTGGTAGAACTCCATTATAACACGGTGAAAAAATAGCAATGTATTTTAGTTCTACAAAATTATTTTTAACAAATATAGTTGAGAGCTATTTCGGCTCACGCCGGATCACCGTGTTACTTTGATTAATCTTCTTTCATGTTTTTCCAGGTATATTAAACTCAGAACTTTTTTTCGTGAGTATATTTATTAAAAAAAAAATCACTTCTCAAATTATTACTAAAACAGTATCAAATTAACTTGCATCTGTCATCTGTAAAAAAATGATCAAACCTTTTTTAGTTGAACAATTTGATTCGTATTTTTTCATAGAAAAAGCTTGAATCGAATCAAATAAACTAAATTTATTTCAAACTTCAATATTTTGATAATACTGTTATAAATTTGAATTGTTACAACTTTGTACGATTCCACATGTTTTGTCACTAACGACCCGGGTTTCGCCTTTCGGCATCTTCAGGCATTCATTCAGGCAGGAAAGGCGAAACCCGGGTCGTTAGTGACAAAACATGT
This sequence comes from Himalopsyche japonica, assembly GCA_028555115.1. NCBI lineage: Eukaryota > Metazoa > Arthropoda > Insecta > Trichoptera > Rhyacophilidae > Himalopsyche > Himalopsyche japonica. Next base: position 381,783 of record JAHFWJ010000491.1, on the reverse strand, counting down.
GGAATCGTACAAAGGTAACAATTCAAATTTGATATTGAAATTCCATCAAGCACCTTCAGTCGATATCATAAATCAATACTGTTATAATACAAATAATAAAATTCCTTAATCTTTTTCAACAATAACGATATAGGCATTTACATAATAGTCCATACGGAACCAAATACAACGCTTATCCAACCAATGTCATTCATAATGTTTAGTTTAAAATTATACATCATTAAAAATGCTTAAAATATGTTTACACATTACTCGTTCGTTTTTTTTTATTTGAGCGTTTTTCGTTCGCCTCTTCCATTTATCTGTACGCATGTTTTTTATCGAAGTCAAAACAAGCATATTCTAAACACATAAAATAATACAGCTTTTATTTATGGCTTGTCTTCGTATATACGAGAACGCATAAAGAGCGGAAGAAAGAATTTTCAATATCCAACTGCGTATCGAAAGAATTTTGCTTGCGTTCATAACTCATAGTATGCTTCGTTCGTGTTTATGTTGAATCCACAATATCGATATTAATATATGATATCGAAGAAAAATAAAACTAAAACTTTTGTTCCAAATAACGATTTCATGAAACATTTAAATAATTGACACATATTTTAAGTAACAATAACACATTTTTTATTACTATTTTCACGATATATTTTATGATCATATTTCTCGCGATAAACGAAACCGGTCCAGATTATAGAATATATTGTGAAATAGTTCACATATGTGTTTTTTACAATTTTCAATATATTGACAATTGACATGTAACTGAAAACTTTAGTATGCAGTTTTATTTAAATACTGATCATTTTCCGATACGAAAAGATATATGTAATTTTTAATTTGAAAATGCTTCATTGATTTTTAATTAACAAATTTACTCAGCACTTAATGCAGTATTAATTTGTATAGGTATTCTAAGCCATTTTTTTAAATTTTACATAATTGTCTTTTCATCAGAACCAAGGTCAAAATAATATAAATTAATATAATATAAAAACATATATAGAATTTTTTTGGTTGCTATTATTTTCCGTATGATAATGGATATCAACCAAGTGTATAGATAAGCTTCACTGTAGATAATCAGCTCTGCAGCGACTACTTTCTGTCAGCAACGGTGGAAGAAAAACACAACAAAGCAATTACATGAGAAATTGAGGAGGCTTGGTGAACTCTGATGCAAGCATGTCTTATATCTGAGCATTTAATAATTTTGCTATCCAAAAAAGGCTTTCGATATCTTCGCAATTGAATTGACGCAATAAAAAGAGACGATTAAAAACTAGAGAAAATACACAGAAAAAATATAGAACTAAAAGATTTAAGCAAATTTTAATAATTATTGATTTCATTATAATTACACAACAATTTTGGAAACCGTAATTGCACACACAATACAGCTAATGATTTTATGATGTAAGGTTTTTACAGTAATAAACTGCCATTAAATGTCATTACATAGGGTTATTTGATAATTAGAGGTATCTACATATTTTAGAAATAGGAGGGTTAAGTATGTATTTTTATGTAAACATCTAACATTAAATAATCTTTTTTTATAAAACTTCTTGGTAAAAAAACTATGATGTTACACATTTATCTCAGTAGAAATTATTTCGGAGAAATAACTGAATAACTAAATTTTCAGCGGAATTTCTATTATACTTCCGAATTTTTTCAAACACTCACGATCTAGATTTTGCTTATCGGCATTTTCATCCATTCAAGCACATGGACGCACTTAAACTTACAGTACTAAGTCTAAGTTTCAGGCCCAAGAGCGAAAAACAAAGTCGACAAAATATATTTAAAATTCAAATTTAAAATCAGTCAAGTTCAGATGAAAGTGGAATATTTAATTTTTAATCACTACATATTAGTTTCGCTAAAATATATTTCAATGTTTTTTTAAAGTATACTGTAAATTATACTTTTAACGCTACAGATTTGCTAGATCTTGCTTAATATTTTTGAAAAAATAACAAGTCGAAAACACCATTCTTAATTATTACAACAATAGTTTGACAGAGACGTATTTGAAGCCTTTTGCCCGTCGCACGAAAACCAATTTCCTATTCCTTATTAGCTGCTTTAGAATTACCGAGAAATTTTAATGCGATCATATTATGCCAAGTCACGTGACACGGAGAGAAAATTGTGCCAACCGCAGCGGAAAAATATAGTCACTCGGGGCGAGGTGGGTGACTTTCCCTCGTGTGCGTTTTTCTGGCCATGGCGCAGCGTTACTTGAATGAGCGTACCCGTAAATGGCGCGAGCTAACGGCAATTATTGTATCATTAAGTAATAAAGCTTTGTTTAATTTATTCTCATTGAGAAGGCTTTCGTAAAAATATTAAAATTTTCTTTAAATTAAAACGCATTTTTGCGTTTCATAAAGAGGCATTTGAACGTGAAGCATTGAATGAAACGATACTAACGAAGACGCTGTGTCGGAACACTATTTTTACAAATGGAAGACCACATACTTTTTTACACATAAAATAATGTTTATTAGTATTTACAAGCCTCCCTTACTGCAATTTTCTGGCTCTACTTTTTTTTCTTATGAAGATAAGGAACTTGCGAGCTAAACAACATGCAAATGGAATCTCTTTTTGTAAGTAGTCTTCAAACGTAAGGTATGAATCGCCTCTAATGAATATTGTTTATTATAACTTTCCAAAGTACAAAAATGAAAAAAATTGTATAGCGTATATCTATATCGAACACTGTTTTGAATACAATCGTTATATATTCAATTGTTATTCGATTTTGCTGTAAGTGCGATTCTTATGAAATGTTCTTGAACATTAATCCCGATTTTTTAAATGTCGAACGTCTCTATATCGTTTACAATAAAAACACATGTTTAGTACTATTCTCACTACATATCAATGATCAAAACCGGTATCGATCATCGCAAGCATTATCTACTGAACTAATAAAAAATAAGCTAGCAGTAAAAACGATGCGAATAAATTGTCAGTCAAGTACGTAAATTACCAGATAAAATCATTAAATGCATTATTTTTCCTTAAATATTTGAGTGCAGGTAATTGTGATTATAAAAATCAGTCAGTAATGATTGCGATAAACAAAACCGATTCATTTTAAATATGTTATGGAAATAGTACTACAATGTGTTTTTATTATTTAAAATAAAATGATTTTCCACCAGGAAGTGAATCTTAACATTATTTAAGTGATCTTTATGTTGGTATATAAAATCAAGCAAAATTTTAATAACGCGGTTTATTGGCTTCACACTACAAGCTAACCAGCACAGTGTTGACCACCAAATAGCAATTTATTGGCGTAGGTAATCATAACAGTAGTAGTCGATATTTTAACAAAGTCACAAAGATATGTTGTTTCTTATGATGCTAAATAAATCACTATCCCTTGAAAAAAAATCACCCATTATTGGAGTTATCATCATTACAATGCGATAGATCGTAATCAATAGTTTGTTTTAATTTATTTTTAATCGATCAGTATTTTATTTATAAGTTTATAATTTGGATAAAAACTTACCATTGCAAGTAAGTACTTGAGTAAATCAACATCTCTGACGACCCATCGATGAGCTTTTCTCGTTCTAAATTCTATAAGATGTCTATAAAGCTTCAAAATGATGGCTCCGTAACACACTATGAAGCCCAACTCTCGAAACCATGGCTCCACTAAGCACTGCTCCACAGAAGGCTTGAAGAATCTAACCACCACCTAAAAAAATAAGCAAAAATAATTAAAGCCTTAATATCAAAATTGTTTTTTAGATATTGTTCGACATCCAATATTTTATATAAGAAACAATTTAGTCGAATTAAATACATAACGCAAACTTTAAATATAATCACATTTTCACGTGTAATTTAATATTATAATTAGTAAATATCTTTTATAGCCATGTTCTGCTTTTTTTTATCAGAAAATCTTTAATGCCCTGACTAATTCACGCAACGTGTTAGAACATTCCAGCATACAAACTTGTAAACTAGAAATTCTAGATTTATTAACTTTTTCAGATTATCAACCCTTGTATTCAGTTTTCATTTTTTTAGAGGGAATAAAAATAGTACAGTATTGAAATTTGGTTAAAAATATAAAGTTGTTACACTATTAATATAAATAATAAATTTGTAGCACGTTCGTTTTCTTATCGAATTTTTTCCCACGGCTTATTAAAAATGACGCTTGTAAAACACTTTTTATAAAGCGCCCAGTGGTTATTCGAAAACACCTTACATCTTTTTAGTTGTAAACGCTCCACGCTCACAATACTTACCTTACATAACAAAAGACGAAAAATAAAACAAAATTATAGCCATTAATCATCCGAGCAACATAAAAAGCACGCCCCCGCGAGAAGGGTATGTGAAAAATTCATTCCTCGACAATTTGATGTTCAATTTATTTGATATCATTTTTAAATTGCGTGAAGGGTAGTCACAGATTCCCGTCAAACCGAAAATTGCAAGCAAAATCAACGTCATAAAAAAAACCGTCTTCATAATTATCGTTAAAAACTCACAAATAATGAGCGTCTAACAACAGTTATAATACATTCAATACATATATGGTTTTCAACAAGTGTATTAATTGAATGTTGCACAGTTCTTAAAAATATTCTATATGACAAACATCACATAGATACATGAAAATATGATGAACTAAAATTATTGCATTTGTATTACGAATATTTTTTTTATTATTATCGAATGGTAATATTGTCTGAAGCACTGTTTTCTCTTCATTATTCTTGAAGAATTGTCCGCGGACCGAGAGCTTTGGGCGAGATGGGCCTGCGAAGGAAAGGGAATGCCTTAAAAGCTTTCCAGGCGGCAAACTTTCTTCGGCCCAGCACCCGTGTCGTCGCCCAATTACGATTATTAAGCAACACTTAACCTATTACTACACCATTATGAATGGTGTTAACAAAATTAACATCCGAGAAATGATTTTAGTGATTTTGTTCGCCGTGAATAGGTTAAGAGCTCATATTTTAGGAGTACAATATTTTGTAATAGACTAATTCGGTTATCTACAAAAGTACATGCCTTAAAGTTTTCTCTTTCTAAAAAACACTGAAATTCTTCAAAATCTCGCTACTTTATTATGTCGTTAGTTTATTTTGATCGTTCATGCTTGCCAAATTGTGCATTTTTCGCAATAAAAAAAAATTGTGATATTTATTATATTTATAATTCTCTATCAACTTAACAGTGTGAAAAAAATGTAATGTTATTTTTATCATATAAAGTATAATAAATAATTGTTTAGTATAGGTTATGAAAGCATATAAATGATATGAATATAAAAATATTTATTAAAATAATAATTGTTGACTTAAAATAAATTTTAATAATTTATTATGAACTTATCTGCTATGCAGAAATATTTCTTATCAATTTAAAAAAAAATTACGTATATATATAACTTAAATTTAACCCAACTAAAGCTTGAGAAGTTGATGCTGACGTAACACTTAGAATTATTTGTAAGGACAGAAAATATAATAAATACAAGCCCATTTTGTAACAAATAGCTTTTTCAGTTTTATCCTGCAAGCGAAATGCACACTGGAATTGGTTTACGAGCAGCAAAACGATTTTCTGCCATATTCTTTCTCGAGCATACAATAGAATATTAGAAAAATATCTGGGTATCCCGAGATGTTCAAAAAACAAAAAGACAGATATATTATTGATTGAATTGGCATTCACTTGGTAGACCTCCATTATAACACGGTGAAAAAATAGCAATGTATTTTAGTTCTACAAAATTATTTTTAACAAATATAATTGATAGCTATTTCGTCTCACGCCATCGTCAGAAGTTCTGTAGTTAAGTAGTTCTGACGATGGCGTGAGCCGAATAGCTATCAACTATATTTGTTAAAAACAATTTTGTAGAACCAAAATACATTGCTATTTTTTCACAGTGTTAAAAAGACAGATCAAAGTGTTTTACTTTTTTTTTAAATTATAGTAGTTAAAAAATATGTATAACAGTAGTTTAAAAGGCTTATACTAAGCATATTCATATACCTATAACGTCAGGTTGGCAGCAAATAGAAAAAAATAAGCCATTATTATGGGTATCATCGCAGGAAAGATTTATTCATAAATTAAACATAACTACATGATACTAACGGCAAAGCATTTTTCAAACAAAATAAAAACAGATTTTACATTTTTTGACTTATGCCCGGTTTCAGTATAGATAATACATAATTTTCTATAATGTACTAATTTATATATATATATATATTATTTTATATATATGATAATTTATTACAAATATATATAATGACAAAGATTGAAAATAACACAATACAAAATATTTTGCTACCCCTCATAAAAAAAGTTTGTGACAGAAATATTGTGAATTTCATTTTAACTCCTTATTTTTGCATACCAGTTCTTTTTTTAATAAGTAGTTTTCTAAGTAAAATAAAATACTTTTGTATAAAACAGGGCGTGGCGATTTAAGATATCGAACACGTGCAGATGAACTTTTGTGTAATAACATGGACCAGATGAAAAACATTTTTTTTACAAATATAACACAATAAATTATGTGAACTATTATTTGCCTAAATTTATAATTGGAAGCAATTTTAAACGCTTATACCATAAAAAAGTCATTAATCAGATAAATGTTTTATTCTTTCATATGATTAGTTATTGCAAATGAATATAACATGAATTCATTGACTATTGAAAAACTGTAAAATATACACGTTTAACTGATGCATTATTTGATTGAGATTTATGAATCAAACTTTTAATTCTGTTTCAAATAAACATATACACAATAATTAAACTTGTTCCAATGTCTATAATCGTTGTTTTGGTAAGGACATAACTACGCACACTTTTACTAATAGACCATTTTAAACTTATATGACAATTTAATTAGCATTATCTACCGAAGCTGAAAAAGTTTCAAAAGCTAATCTTCTTTTTAAAATGAAATGATATTTGGATAAAATAAAAACAAAAATAATTTCTTCTCATGAAATTCAAGTCATTGGCAGCCAAGACAAATGACGGTGATATATTATAATATCAAGAATTTTATCTGTAATCTATATTCGACTATCTTTTTAGATGGATATGTATTCTTACTTTGAATATAAAAAAGAAGTGCTTCTATAATTGATTATTTACAGATATAAATTTTGTACGATTAAAATTAGTATATAATAAAGTATCATAATTACAAATGTTTAGAAAACAGATACAATAATCATGCTTTCTTATATTTTATAACAGTGTAAAACCAAAACAATCGTAAAATATTTTTGATCCGCTTAAAACTAACAGAGAGTACGTTTAATTTAAGAGAATCAGATGTATTATAAAAACTCTATTAATGTGATATAATTATAGATGTAAGACAGGAGAGCCAACATTAAAATTAGCATTTTATGAAAATTATTTTTTTTTATCAAATGATTCGTTATGCTCTTTCTATAGCATTGTATTCAATATTACGACACCTCTAGCAAAAAGACTGGCAATTAAATCAGAAGGCCTACTGAATTGATTTTTTTACAGTATATTATACAATTATCGCACCTACGTCGACATTTCCTTCCGTGTAAGACCGGGACGTGCTATCTGAATGAATATCGCGTTAGAATTACAATGTCAAATGATTTCTGTTTCGTAATTGGAAAGGAAACTAACTGCATCCACGTTAGTTGAACAATAACATCACATAAAGGTTCAAATTTTTGTATTCAAGTTTTCAAATGAGAAACGAAAAACCTTGAATAAAAAATAATAATCAATTTTATTAAATAAACCACTAAAACTTCATGATATTTCCGTACGCTTGTAAATTGAATGTACGTAACAAGCAAAAAAAATAAAGATTTTAAAATATTCAGTTTAAATATAAATCTAGAAATTTATTCTCAAATTTTTCTTTTTACCATATTTACGCCAAATGTGAAGTAAATTTATTTTGTAAAATCTGTAAATGGATTCACCGCAAACAAATAGACCAAGAGAAATTTACGTCGAATAATATATTATTACCGATATTTGTTACGGCAGTGCTACAAATATGACATATGTGTTTGGTGAGTTATTTAATTGAAAGAATATAGTACACATATAAATATTTATCAATCATATTCAATTTCGAATAGTATATTAGTATACCGTTGTTTATGCCATATAAAACTGGTTAACTTTATTATTGCTAGCATCGTACTATGATGGACATATTATGTTATTTATAATATTCTTGTATACGATTGTAATTGGCACGCCCGTATTGTCAAAACATGACAATCGCAATACGTGATGCATAAAGCCTGGATACGACAAAAGTCGTTTTTGATATTCTAGAAGTCCTTCAGAATACAGTTCAATTTGACCTGAATTTGAACAGTTTTATTTAGATACAACAAATGTTACCCATTAATAACTTACACGATATTTTATTCAACAACGAACTCGTTGACCAGCAATTTTATATATGCAATCAATTCGTTTTATTTTTATTACCTTTTAGAAAATTTTGTTTTCATCCAAGTAATTTATTATTTTCTTTACATCTTATAAATACTTAATTGATGTTTTGTTGATAGTTATCAGAAAAAATAAAATAAAGGCATGTTATCCAAAATGTTCACAGCGTTAATATAAGAAATAGGAATGAAATATTCTTTTTAATTCACTCTTTGTTTTATATATTTATCATATTTTGTAAATTTGGCACTGATGACGAACTATATTGTACAATAGATATATTTTTACTGTAATAATATTGAACTGGTTTATTTGACATGGGATTTATTTCTGAGTCTTAAAATATGTTAATTATATAACAGTTTGGATTATAAACAAAAAAAAAACAGTTAAATGATTTATGACGCTCACTATACATTCAAAATCCAAGCAATCAAGTACCCATAGAAATAGTTTTACGGTCAATTTGAATTATTTTTAATTAATACTTATGGAATCCTGTTTTATATATATGGATATATAAGAGAGTCATATTTAATATTTTATAGGTCTTACAGTTAATATTTATAAGCAAAATTAGTTTTATATCCAATATTTATGAACGAACGATTGAAACAGTAAAATCACTGAATCTTGGCTAAGGATTCGTTATTAAGAGAAATAACTCAGCTTCGGAAAATAACCGCTAATTAATGAATATTTATGACTTCTGTTCAGTGCGGATCGATGATATACAACGCAATAATTTAAGTACATGAAGCGTATCTATAAGTGGAACAGTTACTTTTTTTGTTTTTTATACTCAATAAAATTGTTCAAAATAAAAATTACAGTATTCACAGCAAACCTACGGCTCACAAACGGTGTGCCACAAAATTCATATTATGTTTGATTTACTTGTATAAACACAATAAATGTAAAATATTTATTATATTTCAATAACTAAATAGGAACCTAGAAAATATCTTAACTTATATAATACACATATTAGACACTTAGCCATAATTACTTGAAACGGTAAAAAATAGCAATGTATGTTATATTTATATCGCGTTATAAACGCTTATAGTGATGATGAGGGCGTAAGCCGTAATGACTATCAACTATTTATCTTATAAGTTTTGTAAACCTGAATTTCATCGCTATTTTTTCATCGTGCTATAACGGAGTGTCTTTACTTCAAAATTAAACCCAGATTAACTGTCACTTCGAGAATTGCACAAAAACAATTTGCCACATTTTAGAATTTATTAGCACAATATAAAACTAGGGTGTTAGAACAGAAGAAGATGTATTGCGTGTCTTTTCTACACAGCGATATATATTTATAAGTAAATGTACGCTTAAACATAGTTAAGATGAAGATGTAAGCCGAAATAACTATAAAACATAAATATTTTATAAATTTTGTAGAACTAAATACACTGCTATTTTTTCACCGGGTTTTAATGGAGTTCTACCAAGTAAACGCCAATTCAATCAATAACTATTTGATCTAACAAAAAATATTGCTATAGAACTGGTAGCATTCTTTAGTTAACCGATTTCAGTTAGTATTCTCTTGCGCTTATGAAATGATTCCTCGCTATTTATGTTTTGATCTTCGTTTTAAAAACAAAATCTTTTTTAGTGCGTCGTTGACAACACTTGCCATTTGAAGTTTATGTAATTATAAAGAAGAAAATATTGTGTTACCGACACATCTTAATATGATATATATGATAATATGTATGAGAGGAATAAAAAAAAAACGAATAAATTTTGAGAAAAATGTTGGGTTGATTTTTATGAATTACTCAACTTGCCCTGCGTTAAATTGTATTCGTTAAATGTATTATCGTTGTGTGATAAAATATTTATTGCATGCATCATACAATAACTTAATTAAATCGTCAAAAGTATAGGTGAAGATCACAATAGACTAAATATTGAGAAAAGAAGCCGTCACATTTTGAGTGCTCTTCCTGAAGAGAGATATTTTATTTTTACGCTTGTCTGTCTTATTTACATGACAGAATTCCATATCTTGTTTTCCACCAAAATTTGATGCTGTAAATGTAGATTATGGGTGGCGTCAAACCGTAATTTTATTCGATGAATAATTTAAAGATTATCAAAATTGTGCGTTCTTTTTCGATGACTGTTGATGTGTAGCTAGGGTGACAATATTTTATAATTACAAATGTAGGAAATATTCGTTCGAGATAGATTTTGAAAGCCTATACTATAACTATATTTATGATGTCTGTAACGATATTTTTTTACTCTTTACATTAACAAAACGAACACATTATCTTTTTTTGTGTTTTGTTAGACTATAGAAAAATATTTAATAGATCTCGTTTTATTGTGCACCCAAAAGAAAAGTATATTATACGAAATTTCGAAAGACAACAAATCAAAATGACTTATTCCATAACTCATCTACAAATATATAAGTTTGATTTTTTTTTTTAAAGAGTATTGTTTTTTTCTCAATATAACAAGGAGTTCGCGCTAAGCCTTCCGAGCTCCCTAAACCCCACAACTGGGAAAATGGGAATTTTATAAATTGCGGATAATCGATAACTTCGATCATAAATCAATAATGCAACCAATTAACGAAACAATCCATGTTATTATTCCGGTTCGTGTTCCAACTTAGTTTATTCGGGAAATTAGGTGTCCAAAAGGCATTATTGGGAATATGGAACAGAATGTACCGATTCTACGGCATCAAGCAAATCAGAGCTCTCTGTTATTATTATAGGTCATATAAAGAAATTTTCAGTACGAATCGAAATGATAAGATTTTGATTTCAATTTAAAATGCATAGATTTTCCAATTCCCTTTGGTTAATCAAGACATATAAATAATTGAAAATAATGGAATTCTAACGCATTAAAAGACAGCCAAGCAAGACGGTGGCGTTAATTGCATCTGCCGCCGTTATCTCGATAATGAAGCGAAATGTATGCAAAATAAAACGATATAACCACCATCAGTTGTATATTTTATTCACAAACCAAACATGCAGAACGGTAACTCATCGTTCAAAGCAATTTACAAATTAATCCGCGGTGAAAATTGTAATAAAAAAACGATAGTTTGCCAGCCGCGGAAGTTTGCCGACCTCAAATTAATAATAAACTTATACATCTGTTCATAATGGCTGACTGATTTACGCTGTTTATTATTTTTATAAATAAATAATATTCACTCTCAGTGATATGAAAGCTAATAACATTAGAACTTTACTTTATTCGTCATATTACTACTGTCATTTTAAGCTTGTTCGAGAAAATAATTTAGTTTTTTATGGATATCCTGTCTTCGACTCGAATTATTTCTACCTATTGTATTTACGACTTTATTCGGTTTTGATGACTTTCCTGGAAGCGTCGTTATTATTACTGTATTATTATAATTGTTTCGCCCAGGTGCAATCTTTTTTAGACTAAAATTCTTCGGTTCTTATCTTCCTGCTAAAATTATGCATATATTGTATTAAACAAACTCACTCATCTGAAATATATAGGCCTTTGTAGAAAATCTTTCTAATTGCTTATCAGGCAAATTCATTTTAGAGTATATTGCTTATGTACGTACCCAATTGATAAAGTTTATTGAAAAACGCTGGTTTTGAGAAATTACTGTAATTTATATTTCAAGTTAAGAAGTCAGTTACCAATTGTGAGTTTGTTTTGTGCTGTGCTTATGACATATGTGCATTTTCAAAGTTCAGCTTCTAATATCTCAATATGTAAATAACAAAATGTTGTGGTAAAGTTCATTAAAATATTTACTATTCGCAACAAGGCTCGTCATAAATTTAAAGCATTTACATGGCTAGATTTAAGTAGCAATAAATCTAAAGCACCAACCAAAGAAATACGTTTACAACTAAGCCAAATATTATGTTTTAATCGTCATATGTCAATATTCATTAGTCTTACCATAAAAAGTGCATTCGTAAAACGAGTAACATGCTTACCGTTGAGTAGAGCAGAAATATTCCAAGCAATATCGTCTCCAATATAGTCCACATTCCGGAAGCTATAGTCTGCAATAGAAAAATATGTAGAAAATTTAATTCAAGTCATTCACAAAAAAAAACTTTTAATAATTAACATTAAATTGTAAAAATTGGAGAAATTAAATGTTTCCTTAAAAGTTTTCTAATTTCACCCTTAGTAAAATACTGTTGTCAATATTTTGCAAGAAATTCAATTGAATTTCTGTTAAAAAATGCTATGCTAACAATAGAAACTTAGATATTTAAAGTTTAGTTCGGTTAATATAATAAAATATAATATTCTTACAGCATGTTGCCTTCACACTTTAATTGAAAATATATTTTTTAAATAAATCAAAAGAAACATTTTTTGATAGAGCTAACCAGTTTTTCGTGTCAGAAGAATCAGTGGTAAAATTAAGTAAGATTAACTTCATAGTTTAGTTTAATTTTTAAATAGGAGGGAATTCGTTTATTATAAAAACATTAAGGTTTTTTACTTTGTAACCTTACTCAGTACATGTCGTGAGGAGCTTTTTTTATTTACCGTTTGTATTTATTGAGTTTATACACTAGAAATTCAAGATAATGTTATTTTTTTTAACAAAGCTAACTTAAACCCAATAACTATTCATTGTCAAATTTTAATCGCCAATACGTCAAATATTTTTAAAATCATGTTAGGCAAAATGGATGAAAATGTAATATTAGATCAACTCTATACGAGAAAAAATATTTTGAAAACCACTGCTGAAATTTAAAAAAAATATGTTTTTAGAATTTACTGATGCTAGGTTGAAATATCATGTCGCCAACAAAATAATCACTCTATTCTTCAACATAAAGCAAAGAAATATACATGGCTAGCTCATCCATTCAATGAAGGTTGCAATGGTAATATTAATATTTGTATTTTATTTTTGTGGGTCCGGTCCGGTACAACTTATCGTTCCAGTCGAATGGAAGTTGGACCTTAGCAATGAAAGTTTTTCACTTCAGAAATAAAATGGCCGCTGCCGCTGAACACTTCAAAATGTTCCAATCTATTTCATCCAGCACCGATGATTTTATTACACGCGATTACTTTTTATTTTAAAATTGAAAAGAATAAAAGTTATCTCATCCGAACTCGGTGTTTTATAATAAACACAGTGCTACGGTAGATGAAAAAATGACCACTGAATACTCGATGTCATCGGAATATTTAATACAATGATTTATATATACAGCTATTCAATGTTCATTTTTTTCAATACCATCGTTGAATTTTATACGATAATTAAATTTTTTTTTGTGACACGTGTTTTAATTTTAAAATGGTCATTTTATAAAAAAATAATCACAACATTCTATAATATTCAAAGATTCATCTCTGAAATATGGAATATTCTAGAATTTCAAAAATGAGCTAAATTTCGCTAAAACCGAATGGAAAAGACGAGAATCATTTTCATCATTAAACAAGAAATCCGTTAATATATTTATTTTCAACTCTAAAAATGATTATTACTACAAGGTAATATTGGTATTGAGAAAAATGAAAAATATTACTTCATGCGCTATAAATTGGAAATGATTGAATTGTTTTAAATTATATTATATTGTTGTATTTTAATGAGTACATTAAAATGTTTAGTGTGTCCCTTTCCGTACGCTATCAAACCGCATTCAAACATTTAAATAAATGCGTTTTTTTAACTAGCAAATTAAGTCAGTTGTATTGCCTTTTATGAGAATAACACACTTTCTGTTAATAGTTTCTTTTTCAATTAAATTGTACGACTAAAATTCTCAATGCGAGCACAATACCAGTAAAAGAACGTAGGTATTTACGATCGAGCAAACGGAGTAACGGCAATGCAATACATTTTTTCTACTTAGAATATATATAAATACAATTAAGTGGTATGCACTCAATATTGTTGACTGATACCAAAAGCTATACACGGAATGTCATATTTTATCATATCTTGGAATATAGTACCAATGTGCTTTGTCTATTTGCATTTTGATAATTTTTACCTTGCATTTCCTTTGTTTAAAAACAATTATGGCTAATCCCAAGGTCACGAGCATACATGCAGCCTGAGCAACGAGCAGTGCCCCTCTAACGAGAGGATCTCGTCTCGCCCCACATGCGCCGCCACTGTCGCAACTTTCACATTGCGAGGGACATTTTTCACACCTGAAACAATGAAGAAACATAATTTGAAAGAAAATATATAAAAGTTTTCATTGTCAAATTAATTAAAATGATAAAATTCTTCATAACACGGTGAAAAAATAGCAATGTATTTTAGTTCTACAATTTTTTTATAAGATATAGTTGATAGCTATTTCGGCCTATGCCATCGTCAGAACTATTCTTCATCTTCTATATCGTTCTTTTATCACCAGATGATGCCCTAAAAAATACTATTTTTTATGATATATATGTATGATTTGCTATATATATAATATGATATTTTTAATCGATAGCAACCATATTAATAAAATCTTAATATCGCCAGAAAATATGGAATACTATTATATTAGGATATTATTCATTGCATATATATGAAATGTTTCGTTAAATAACACAATCTGTGAATCGTCGTAAAATTACTAACAAAATTGTTTTATGTAATATAAACTATGTAGGTATATTTCATGTGATTTTCGCGTTGAGCTGCAGGTGTTGGCAAATTGATAAAATAAAACCAGAAGAGATCGCTCATGAATGGGAAAATAAATAGCGTCGAAAAGAACCTCTCGCTGTCGTAAGGGGAATCAGATTACACATCCGACTTGTGAGATTTTTTCAAAAGGTAAGACCCTGTTTTGTTCAAACGCAGTGATGTGCGAGGTGCAAAGATTTCTGAGTGAATGCAAAACAATTCTTGAAAAGAAAATCGTGATATACATTATGATATGCATCGTCACTTTCATATTGGTTTGTCGAAGGTTTCAAATCTTTATTTATTTTAAATAATAATTTAAATCATATTTTCACTGGAATATTTGGAAGTTAATCTTCTCTTCAAATTGCTTTTTCACCTCATAATAACTAAAAACCTATGAACTGCATCGTATGATGAACTTGCGCCAATTTTTTCTAGTGCCAAAAAATACATACAATATCCAAAAATCATACATTAGAATATATACAGAATTAGCAATGGAAAAAGAAATATGAATCCATTAATAGCGTCAATCGAAATTTAAGAATATTGCTGTGGTCATTCCGTTAAGTTCATTGCATCAAAAGTCGTGTTTACACGAATTAAAGTCTCGAGAAAAAACAGTCATGATCATTTCATATACAATATTTTTTTTTCAATTAGTAAAATAAACGTTCAGCGATATAGTAAGATACTATCGTTTCGTTATTACATTATATAGAGTTTTTTTAATGAATCTAATACAATCGCACCTAAGAATACGTGTGGCTATAACCAATACGATTAGAGCCTTAGATATTGCTTTTAAAATAGTCCACCTTTTATAAAAGTGGTAAACAAGACACTAATAATGTATCCAGTTTGAAGGGTAATAAAATACAGTGGAACCTCGATCAACCGTTCTCGCATAATACGTTTTCCCGGATGGAACGCTTATTTTTTACAGTCCCGTCAAACTTCCATAAGAACAATGTTAAATAATCCCGCATTGACCGTTTCCCGATCCCCGATTTCCTCGATAAGCCGTCTATATATTTTGGCCCCGTCATAAATATTTTCCCGATTGACCGTTTTTATTGCATATTTCTCCGTATCTCGGCAAGCAAGTTTGACACAGCCGAGTGCAGGTGTTAGGTCTGGACAAGTTGGAATCCGCTGTACATGTTAGACGTAACACATTGGACGCATGTGCTATTTTTTGGGTTGAAATCCACCACACGCGTATTATTGTTGTATACAAATGTAGAGTTTAAAATTCATGGTAATAATGATCCCTGTACATACAAACTTTTAGTCACAAGTTTAGTAACAAGTCTTTGTTCCGATTAAAGTGCCAAATAACAAAGAAGCAAACTAACATAAAGGATTTTTTTAAAAAATAAATTTTATATACAGTATGTACAAGTAACTAATAAATAAATGTTTTTTACGATTTTTCTTGTTTATTAATATTTGAAACTTTCCCGCATTCACCGTTTCCCGCATTTACCGTTGTTTTTTCAGGGTCCCTTGGAAAACGTAAAATCGAGGTTTCACTCTATAGACGAAATGCCTTTGCTTCATCCTGAATTATTGCACTCGCATGCAATGGCAAGTATGTAAAAGGTGGGCCTACTAATAACATGGAGAGGAAATGATGGTGTATAAAATAAAGCCTACCTTGCAAAACATGCAAGAGCGAAGAGGATTTAAGTTTTGGGGAAATCTCTTTGCGATATAAAACGTAGCTGAACCTAAAAGCAGGCAAAGGTGAGCAGAATATAGAGCACTCACATTTTATAATGGTATTTGAGGAAAGATAAGATGTTTCGGGGGAAAACTTTTGGACATACTCCATCATATTGCAAGCGAAATATAAAAATCGCATTAAAACTCGATTTCTAACGGAAACACTCCCGCACAGAAATACTTGTGTTACTGTGTCAGTAACCAAAAATATATTTTAGAATTTTACTTTTATATTTAATATATAATTCATAAATATTTTATATAACAGTTCATAAATATTTTTCTATATAATCAACCTTCTATTGTCTTCTTGATGCTACTGCAACCCATGTAACTATATTTTCAAAAAACTTAGAGCTGTCACCTTATTAATTAATATGGTAAAATACAAAATAAATCACTTCACTTTTTTAACCTATAGGTGAAAATTTCATTTGAAAAAATGATATTCTTTACAAACAGCAATAATTTTTTATAATAACATTAGGTTATAATAGCTATTTTCTATCAAAGACGATTTTATTTTTATTATTACATTATACGTTTCGGTTTATCTACATATGTGTTGCAAAACACACGCACACTATTTTTCTCTCTGAGAGTTTCAGTGAGAAGTTATTAATTCATTGATGAACGTCACTCTGTCTGTCTATATTCCACATCATTTGCATTACGTATATTGACCGAGTGAAAATAATTGGCACCTATTCTATCAACAATTCGCGTATAGGAAAATTTCCACCCAGAATCCATAACAGAACATACAAAATTTCTGAAAACTGTTTTCGTTTGGTGGAAAATAAAAAGAAAATAAATGAAACAAAAAATGGAAATGTAAAATAACAAATAATCAATTGAATATTTCAAAATGGTTGCGATTCATTGAATAATCGTTGTAATAATTTATTTTGTACATCATTTTTATACCCTGACGTCTTGCTTTGATAGACTTTAAATTATTTTCTTAGTTAGGCACTGTTTTATACGCGTCAAAAGTTTTAATTAAAGTAAAAGCTCCGTTGACCGAAGTTCTTTAGGAGTTTCGTTGTCGGTACCATCCAGATACCTTTTCAGTCTTGAAACGCGAACAGAGGCCGTATAAAATTACACGCAGCATATAATCAGAATTACTATTAAAATAAGGCTTTAATTCAATGCTCAACGACTGTCAACCAATGGATATATAGAGTATAATCATTGTCATCCAATTAAATTGAGCGTGTACGCTTCGTCGTGTGTCACAGAAATCTTACTACGTAATTGTAAGATTTCAATTTCCTGTCTGTAATGACAGCGGATATATAATATTTAAACATTCATCATTTGATAAATATTCTGGGAAATGTTTCAGAAAAATAAGTACTGTCAGAAATCATTCAATAATTTTATTGTTTTCTTTCCATCTTATTACTTATGTGTTTTTTTCACATTTGGGAGCTATTTATTAACAACGACACTATTTTGTATCCAGGATTTTCGCGATCATATATGATGTGATGATGATTGTATATTATTTTGTTTTCAAGTTTTCATTGTTCAATAACTAACGAGCTATACTTGCTCGATGTTAACAACTATGTTACGTGCGATTTTTAGAGATTTTCAAAAGAAGTGTGTTACACTAAAACTTTGAAGTATAATACTTTGTAAAAATTAGAAAGGTCCTGAATTTTGAATACAAGCAAATGTCACATTTTTGCAATAAAATTACATTTGTTATTACTTTGCTATTTTATACGGATTGTTTATTTGCACCAGTGTTGATGATATATAATATAATATATTATAACTGGAGCGAATAATATAATATAATACTAGTTAAAATCGATGTTTCGTTAATAAGTAAACGTTTTTGGATTACAGTGCTTTCGATATTATACATAATATTGAGACTAAGTTTAGACCGATGATTGAATTGTTATATAAAGATCTGAGCAACAGACGATAAACATCTTGTATCGACAATTTCTCAAGTATCGGATACCATTAACAAGAGAAAAACGATATAAATATCTAATTCATATATGCCCTTTTTTGTACACGTTTAGAAATTAGCGCAGGTACAGGAAATCGATAAAATATAATTGCTTATTTGCTTAGTTTTACTAAATAGAAAATACCGTTTATATTATCAAACTTTATGGAGTCTCTTAAATCTTATTTCTGGATTGAGATGCGAGACTTAACGTCTCTTTATATTCTTTCTTTTATAAAAATGAAAATTGAGAAATGATGAAACTTTCATTAATAATCTTACATTGTAAATTAAAATAAAATTATTTTAATCATCTTTGCACACGTTTTTAATGTATTTTTAGATTATCTTCGAACTTTTTTTATTTTTTAATGGTCTTAACAATGGAACGATATTGTCAACCTCTTACAACCGGCAGGACACATAGTTACTCGTTATAACAGAAAAATTGCGTACATAAGTAGATCATTACCAGACTTCTTCAATCTGCAAAAAACAAAACTGTATGGGTCATCTCGTCGATTTTAAATAATATTTTTTGTCGGACCACATATGACTGCGACCAAAAATTTTCGACTCATTATACCGCAATCTACAGTCATTTTTTGCTTTCACTTGCAAATAATGACTCTTCCGCAATGCCGTGTTTGTATATTCTACTCGGAAATGGCGGGCAAGGGTGAACTAAGTGAGATGCTAAAAACGAATGAAGATTTTTCAACAGATTATTAAACATAAATCTTCTAATAATCTAGTTGATACATCAGTATCATTCATGTATAAAGCTCGTTTTTGACAAATTTACTTACCAACTAAACTGTCATAGTTAACATACATATTATTTGTGTATTCTATTTTAGCTGTTTTTTTTTAACGCGTATCGGTCAACATATTAAAATATTTTTAAAAAGATACGCGTATTGGTGATTGTACAAACTATACCAATTCTTGGTGTCTATAAAACGTATTTGAAAAGACAAAATTAACAGACCATTACGAGTTTTTCTCACAATATATAACTGACGATGAAAAAAGCTCCATTATGTTTTTGTGTTTATTTTATTTTGATTAAACATTAATGAGACATTTATATCGACTTTACTGTAGACTTTATTGTAAAAGCGAGCTTTTTTTAAAGTCTATCTGTATTTTTTTTGTGTATTTGCCTTATTAAATAAACATACCATTCAATGAGAACAAAAAAAAAAGAAAAATCTCTTGAGCGGATTGGCGGGTCAACAATAATTTTAATAATTCATCGAAGAGAATATGTAAACTCAGCAGGGTCGTTGAGTAGTTGTTAAGTAAGCATAAACCGTTGAATAAATTGGAATCTCTTGCGGCGGAGCAGTGGAAATGTCGAGGGACCACTAGATACCAGCAAACCACCTGCCTATGCACGGCACAACTACTTATCAAAGTGTGCCTTTGCGAATAATGTTGAGTTCAACCTTTTTTATTTCCATTCTTACCCTCTATTACACGAGCATAGTAATAATGTCAGAAAAACAATGAAGTAAACATTTTTCATGAACCATATTCGTAGTTTTCTCATTACCAAACAATTTCAGAGAATATTGGAGAAATTTGATAATAAATATTACATTAACATCGACAAAATGTGATATCTTTTTCAATGAGCTAACTGCCAATTCTTATGAGAAAATAAATCACAATATAAAATCATTCGTTCACTACAAAAAAATCGGGCTGTGTGATTGTGTGTGGACTGACTTTACTATAAAAAAAATTGCATGCCATATAAACTTTTCAATTTACATATTGTCAATGTAATGACATATATACATAGTATTTTTTCATTAATTCGAAAATAGATAGTTTATTATTCCTTTTCTTCGTACCTGATATTTGATGAATTTAAATAATATCAAAAAGGTTTTTCATAACTGCAACTGGAGAATCTTGCATAAGACACTTGTGTGTAATAATATTCACGTTGGTTTTCTGTTTAGCATAATGACATTATCCGATTTTATAAAAGCATTGTTTTGCATTAGCATCCCCGAGAGGGATATCTAACTTTCTCTAAACTTTATTTAATCAAAAAAATCATATTTTTAGTGAATGTAAAAATTCTTTAAATTGTGTTTCTCTATTAATTATAAATACTCAAGTTACAAAAATATTCAAACAACCACCCGCTATTGTTTCACTCCTATTTTACATTATCCAATTCTTTTAACAGTGCTTGCCGCGAAACATTATAAATTATTTATTTCTTTTTTTGATTCGATTGGTCTCCCAAAATCCTTTTTATTTGGTGATAGGCTTAATATTTAAGTAGAACTTAAGTCGTCTTTCATTAAACCACGGTCAATTATCAACATCTATGGTCTACTGGGAAGAGCTTTATCCGAGCAATCAAATTGATATGGGTCCAAGCGCATCATATAAAGATTTTATCAATTCAATTGTAGATCTTCTACTTGGATTTTGGTGATATCATTGCAACTCAATCTCGTCTCGATTGAATTAAACCATTATCATCGATTTTCGTAATATTAAAGTATTAACTTTAAAGCATTAATAATTACAACCGGTGACGCATTTTCTTTTTCTTTTTTTTTATGTTTTATTAATAGTAAAAATATGTATAAAATACTTTTAATGTGTTAAGTGTCATTGCTTGATGGAAAATCATGATATTTTAAATAATAAACACACGTTTATTGACAATTATTTCCTGATTATATTTTGTGATCAGGAACGGTTTCGCTCATTGAGAGAATTTGAGCAGTTGATAATACTCGCAATGAGCGTAACCGGTTTTATAAATAAAACATATTGTGAAAATAAATACCAAAAAATGTCTCTTTATTATTTTAAATGTTTAAAATAAACATGTATCAAGTGAAATGGAGATTGCTCACTAAAGTTGTTTCACCGTATTTTACCGACAATTGTGATAATATGTAACATATTATATGTATAACCCTAACATTCTGCGCAATAACCTCTAGAAGGGTGTGATACTATTGCGAGACGCGTCGTCTATTGAGTCGAGTGCCCTTGTGGTCTTACAGTAAACACTCATTGTTTGAATTTTACCCGAACTGTTTACAAATGACACGACGTAAATTGATCATATTTATTAGCTAATATAGTTTGCATTACGGTCTATCCATCTTGTGCCTGTAATTATGCGTCACTCTCTACTGAGTTTCACAACTCTTCAAAGGTCTGCGTGCTCCTTCAGTTATCTAAACATTGACGTCGCTTAGTTAAGCACATAATTAAAATGATATGCCGGAACAGTTAAAGCGTGTTATTAAAAAAATCCATAAATATAGTAAACATATAGCTTGTTTATTAAGTAACAAAACTATCGAAAGCATAACACGCGATTTATATTACTTTTTAGCATACGCTTTCACATTCAATCTTTGGATACATAACAAATATATTTCAGCAATAAGTATAATACGACAATCATCATTAATTTTATATATTATATTATATATATATACATATTATACGCATGACGAACCAATTGAACAATGATTGTTTTATTGTTCTTTTTTTATACTCAGGAAGACGTTTCTGATTTTCTCTTCTCGGATAATATTAAAATAGCACTTGAAAAAGATCACATTTCAAAGAATATCTAGTACTATTATAAACTGATTATTTCAGTGTATTAAAATTTCTTTCTAAATCTTTCAATCACGCTGAAATGTAGCGAACAAAACATAATGTTTTCCTTGTTAACTCAGATATTCAATCAAAGGATAAAGCTGTAAGATGAAAAGTGATTTAATAATTATTATCGATACAAACATAACGGGTTTATGGGGGAATCATACAGAATTTTACAAATTGATCGAAATATCTATACATTCAACTGGGATTCGATTCTTTGGGCACGATAACTGGAGCTAGCCACTGGACTTTGGAGCTGATATTATTTATTTTAAATGTTGACGATTAAAACACTAATAGTGATTTTACGCTTATCTATTTATTGTTCCGTTTGCGGACAACCACACTTCGTTTGGTCTCGCCACAAACAAAACCCTCCACTACCGGATACTTGAAATCCATATCCGGTTGTCCCTAAAATAGGCATCCACACAACGCATTTGCAAAAGGGAACTGTGTGGTAATAATTATAACGCAATGCTTTAAAATTTTTTCTTTAGTTGATTATATGTTTTAATCTGAAAATTGTAATATTCAGGGTTACTAGTTTTAAAGAAATCAATTTTTTAATATATAATAATTTAGATGCATTCACTTTTGCTCAATATAACACTAAATTGATTTACTAAAGTTGTTTTAATAATTTAAGTTATCAAAAATAAATTTATGTATTCAATAAACATTAAAATCGAATGCGTAAAGTAAAAATAGATAATACCCTTGTACGCCCCCAGAATACGTTTTATGATTTCCTTAACGTCGCTAGTCCAGTATTTTACACATACCAAAATGCGTTCAAATCATTTATAACCCTCCCTTGACAGCTGCCCACTTACGTCGAAAACAAATGGTTGCCCAAACAGCAAACTGTTTTATAATACACACATTTAGATCCGTTAGAGATTTTCAAATGTCAGACATTTTCAAAATTGATTTAGAAAGCATTTTAAATAGTGTTAGTCAAATATTCTACCATTAAAAAATGGTTTTAGAGAGTACGTAAATGAGTGTTGAAATCTTTTATATCAAAGTAATTTATTTTATATCAAATACTTCTCATCAGGAACAGAAATTATACAAATATTTTAATGTACGAACTGTTGATAAGCTCTAATTGTTTCCCATGCAATGTCTTCTATTGACAGAATCTTAAGTGAGACAGGAAAAAGCTATATTGTATTGTTGATAATATAATTATTTTCTTCATCTAAGAAATAAAATAGCTGATAAAAAACGCCTGATTAAGAATTTCCAAATATTCTTAGTTTCATTTAAATTCTTTATCACAAACAGCTTTTTAAAAGCACAAACCTTGTAAATCATTTAAAAGTTACTTCATTTATATTTATTTAAAACAGTAAACATTTTTTCAGTAAAACATTTGTAGTACTCAAATATTGAAAATTTTCACGATTACAAATATTATGAAAACGTATTTATTGAAAAACCGGACACGGTTTACGTTCTTCTATATTAGCTTCTTTAATCCGTACGGAAAAAACCAGCGGTGTATTGTTTGTAATGTACGACTATGAACGATTGCGTTTTATTACAAAAAAGCTCCGGATTACGTGGACAAGCCCCGCTAAATGGAAACAATAAAACTCAACGACATAATTTATCGTGATCGTGGTTTGTAATTACGGGTGTCAACATTTGGAAACCGTTCGCCTTGCTATTACGAGTCTCTGGCCAGAGTTTGGGCATAGAAAGTAAAAATAGACATCTCTCTAGATTTATAATTATAATCATTATAGCATACAAGACTAAATAGTTTGGTGACTTATCGCGGTCAAAATAGGGTTTTTCATTCTATTCCATATTGCGTATTGATCTCAAATCAGATTTAAACTTTTAAATAAAATAAAAACGTAAATTTTTATACGTGTATATAAGTAAACTTTCGCATCCTACCACCCTTGAAATAATTGCTAGGGATAGCGTGAAAACTATCGAAAATCAACCTTGTGTAAATTGACTATCTATTCCAGCATTTAGACGGCATTATTTTATTTTACTGATGTGTTCCTTTAATGAACAGGCTATGCTGTTCCTTATATTGTGTACTCAAATATTTTATTTAATTTTCACACAACAAACAGCTCACAAAAATACAAAACTGTAATAACATGGATGTTTGGCCCCTTCTATTTATTTAGTTTCTGTTACTAATATAATTAATGAAAAATTATTCTTTGAAACTTACAATATTCAAAATTATATTTCGAATGAAAATTACTACAAAGTGAACACGCATCTATGACCACCATTAGTATACATAATGTATACATTACTACACTGAAGTCTGTCAAGTAAATACATTGCCCAATTCCTGCCGGAAACGAATTCTATTTTAATGGGAATTAATATTATTGTTTCAAGTACATACAGATTCTTTACAAATACACACGTATATACCAATTCAAAAAAGAAAATCAATACTATGTAGGCCAACTCCGCGGCCATTGAAAGGAAAATGATAAAAGGGAAAATCCGATTGACTTCGGTCTGGGTTCAGAGGGACATGTTGATAGTGGCTAAAACGATACGCTACACGATAGATATATGTGCTATCAACCAGTCAAGTGCGATTTTATTCAGGGTTATTTATGGTTAACTTTATGAGCTTAACGAATAACTTGAATGTTGTTTATTATAACCGATATTACTTATGGATATGCTTCCAAACAATATTTTATTTCGCAGTGAACACGAACGTCGGCTTTTATTGAATAAAATAATGTGTTTGTTTTTAAAAAAGCTTAAAAACTATCTCGGTTCCCCGACACATAAAATAACGATGATGTAGTGCCAAATATTTTTTTGTAATCCGTAATCTTCTTTTGTTTTATGTACCTTTTATAAACGTATTATAAACATTAATTAATGTATGCATATTTAATTTAATATAGAAGACAGTAATAATTCGTACATCTGTCAAATTATTGCTATTATATCTGTACGGGTAAAATTATTTCAAGCTACTTTTATAAGAATTTTGATATTGAAGTTCCATCAAGTCGATATCATAAACTACTTTTTTTATTATATTTTTACGCATTGACTGGTTGAAACATTTTTATTTGGAAAATTGGATGAAGTTTTCATTACTAAAACATTCGAAATTGTGAGAATTTTATACAATCACGGCATTTACAATATAGTATTTAGTTATAAACTACTATTTTCAAAAAAATATATTCTCGAACGAAAATGCAAAAAATATTCCACGCCTGCTGAACCGGTCCAATAAATGTACAATCACACCTTTCGATTGTGCTTCTGTTATCGAAACGTGCCGTTATTTTTCTAACCAATAGTAAATTAACGATCACCGTCATAAAGCTTTCGGAAAATTATGAAAGCAACATTTTTCCAAATGACGCGAAATACAAATTTCGGAGTATTTATAGAAACACGTTACGACCGTCATTTTGTGATTAGAGCTTTTTTTCTAATATAGATATGTGTATAAACCAAAACCTTAATTGATTACAACCACAATCTGCAAATCACATTTTAATTATAAAAGAGTATATGGTCGATCATGACTGAGTGTTACAAAATTTAAGTTTCTTAGCTTCCGTTCGACAATTATTTGTGTGTTACCTATTTTAAGACCAATGACATTTTTTTCAATAATTTGGCTTAGGTTCAACTTTTAATATTATCATTATTGATATTATTGTATATAAATTTATTACATATGTGCCATACTACTAAACTAATGTATCACACAAATAAAGATATGTAAATATGTTTGCGTTATTAATTAACCTTTTTAAATGTGACCCTAAAGGCAATATTCAAATAATTTCATAACTCGCAGTTAATCACACAAAAAAAACATGAATGAGTATTCTTAAAATACAATTTAGGCAGTCAAGATATTTTTCTGTCTGTTAATGCTCTGTGTCTTATTTGGCATTATTATTGCTAAAAATGTGAGGTAAAAATCTCATGAAACCAAAATGGACTTATGTGATTATTACCCCGACTTATTCAAATATTCATTTATAGATTTCAAACATAATTTAGTTTCAGTAGATATTCAATGTTCACTTATACTACAAAGGCTTTACCAAAATACCACAGGTTTTTCTTTTGTTAGCGATTATTAATATATGATAATATTATTAACACAATGGCTAAAAATTATTGTTATACGGATGGATTATACATCAACATATTGTCATTTGTGTCAAGTGAGTACATCTTTGAAACGGAATGAATGTCTTACATATTATATTGAAGGCCGCGGTTAAGCATATTCTCCCGGTCAAGGAAAGAGCGCATAGTTGACACGATGGTTAGGTATTGCGAAACCGGTATTACCAAAATCAATACCCCGGTATAAGAACGGTTTATTTAATACCGGTATAAAAACGACAAACTAATGAAACTTAGTCCAACTGACGTTGAATCTGAAAAATCTTTTTCTGCAGCCATTTACACAGAGGTAGACAGATTTCATCATTGATAATCTATCTTTTATTACTTTAATGAATATTTTTATCGTATACAAACGTTATTTTTTTAATTTGATAATTTAAATGTCTTAAATTTGATCAAGGTGAAAAAATAGTTTTTCTTCTACAAAATAGATTAGATTTTTGTAAAACTAAAATACATTGCTGTTTTCAAATGCCAATTTAATCAATAAACTTACATTTAATTTTGAAATTCTATCAACCTCAGTCGATAGAATAAATATACTGCTTTTATTGGCGGCTATGATTAGTGACTTAATTTACTTTGTACGTTATTTTTGATTTTTATTACATATGGAACGTAAACGAATCATCGATATGATATGATCTTCAATACAATACATACAAGTTTATCAACTTACAAAAATATTGCATACTTTTCCTCAATTTTATCCATTATTGCAATACCGGCGTAGATATAATCGTGCGATATTGGAAACCCTAACTACGCGAGGTGTCAATTGAATACCAAATTCAAATTCCACACAAAGAATCGTGTTTATCTACAGTTATTCGTTTTTTATACAGTTCCATTTTACTTCCACTAGTGAGATGAATAAAAACTATCCGCAATGATATAACTGCATATGATTTGATAATTTAAGCAGCAAGTTTAATTTAGAGATATTGATTTCAAATGTTAGTCATTTTCAATAAATCCGTTTTTTATTTAAATTGTTTTTTGTAATAAATTGAGAAAATCTTTAAATTTGGAAGTGCCATCTTATTTGTGTTTGTTTTGTTATATGGGGCAATTGGTTAGAATTTTGCTTTCCATACATAAAATATTGTAAAATAAAATACAAACCAACCTATTTGCTTTTTTACTAGATTCAATGGAAAATATCAAACATTTTTAAAACCTAAGCATTTTATTACTTATATAAATACGAACATCATTTATGTTATGAGTATTTGTGAATCATTTCAAATTTAACACGGTGAAAAAAATAGCAATGTGTCTTAGTTCTAGAAAATTATTTTTTATTTTTTAAAATATAGTCGCTAGCTATTTCGGCTCACGCATCGTCAGAACTATGCTTAAACTAACATTTGCTTAGCTATATATAGCTGTGTAGAAAAGGTACACAATACATTTTCTCTCCTGTTTAAACGAACTATCTTGTTTCCTGTTCGCAATAAAACTAACAATTGTAAATAAAACTAAAAAGGCGGCTTTATCAATAAGTTTACATATGGCACGGAAATTATCTAGTACAGAAACAAAGACGCACCCCGCACAGGGTTAAGCAATGGTGATAGACATATCTTAGTTTGTTCCTTAAAAATCCTTTATGATAGTTGGTGTTTATTGATTTCCAGCTGTCCCAAAGCCGTCATCCTGCGACGCTTACTACAAAGATGCGAACACTAAGCGTTGAGTTTTAATTTATATTATGTGATTCCTTTATAACGTGATGAAAAATATGTGAGACCTGACTGGCTGATAACAATCACGGCATCCATGCTAATTTCTAACTTTTTCTATTTATAGAAATCTTTAATACTATGCTGGATCATAAAACATCATTTATTGAAAAATAAAAATGTGTTTTGTATTATATTATATTATATTTGGAACGTATATTTAAAATAAAAATTTTATTTTGTTTATTTGACTACTCAAAATGTTAAGTATGTGCTACGCTGTCAGGTTCTCAAGAATGACGATTTTGAGTGTATAGCACAATGGCCAACGAAATCGTGCAAAAATGAGTTCCGAAAGAGTAAAAAGAAATTTGGAAGAGATGATCCAAGCGAAGAGGCTGGGGGAGAACGAACGGGGTGTATTGATCAGAGCGGTAGCGCACGGAACACTGCGACCCCTGTGCTCTTCTACCTCCTATACAGCCTCCCTTGCTACCCCCACCTTACAAATGATTCGCTCTCTAACATTCATCCCGCAATATCAACGGGCCATTGTATTTTTGTGCTTTTTCGAGGCAAATTAATATGAGCCACTAGACCACAAATATCAAACGTAAAAAATCAGAGAATATTTTTACGGGTATGAATGATTAAAAAACCACACAAAAGTAATGACAATGCTATATTTACTCGCACTCATATTTCGAAAAAATGATACCTTGAGACAAAATATACTCATTTGTGTGTATTAATGTAAAAGATTTCCTCAGATAAAGACTTCAAGCGAAGGATTAATTTGAAAAAAACTCTTTCTGAATTCCGATGTATGAGGATTGTAGCTTTTAATTAATTTGAAGATTTAATTTCTCAGTGTTTTATTGGCTTTAAGGAGTAGCTTAACACAATACATTACAGGCAATCTATTCTTTATATCTCTGAGAGAATATTACATTAAGCATTAATTTACAGTAAAGATATTTTGACTTATATTAAATTAAAATATATTCAAGTCCGCATATGTCTCCAATTTATAATATATGTAGGATGTGCGCATAACAAAATTTTGAAACAAAAATTTACTTTCAAACACCAGGTGAAAATCAGCTAGAAGGAAAAAAAGGTGAAATTTCGTTGATAATTCATTTTTTTACACAAATCAATATAAAGAGCCACTGCATAAGAGTGTTAAGAAAACGTAATATTTCAAAATTTTATTATGTCTACCTCCTTAGAGTTTGTTTGGAAATATAACCCTCAATGACTTTTCCTCGGAAGAGTAACATTTTAACTACCAAAAACCTCTAATTTATGGACAATTGAAATATGTTTGTTTAGCCAGAGGGTCATTATCTCCCATTATCTTGTATCTTTATCTAATCTAGATAAATTACGAAAGCTTTCGGCTTAATCACTATAATAAAGCACAAGACATACCTCATCCAAATTTCCCAGGGCATTTTTTTTTTTAATTTTGGTAAATTAATTTTAAAAAACCAAATACGTATTCGCATCATAACTTAAAAAATCAAAATAAATGTTTTTAAGGCTATAGTCAATATAAATAATTTTAAAAAGAAAATATTTAACCAATAATAATCACGCACATAAAAGTAGAATAATTTCTAAAATTATATTTAATTTTTACGCTTATGCAAAGAGAGAGGGTGTGTGTGTGTGTATAAGCGATGAAATCGAAAGCTTTAAAACGCATCGTATATAAATATGTATGCGCATCGTTTACAAGCGCAATAAACGATTCACGACAGGTTGCACTTCTACCTCATCAATCATCATGTTATGCAGCTTCGCTTTCATGAAGAAAATGTTAGGCGACTCAATCTAACAATCAATTATTGGTATCTATGTTGGAATTTTATTATAGAATGTTTAACACTGGCAACGCATATGCCTATTGAAATAACCAATAATACAATTTATAGTAAGTATTCCACATCCAAGGCATATCTCATTCACCCCCTAGTCGCCGATCATTCCGTGTGACAGCCTACTAAGGGATGATAAGTTACACCTTCTTACGGGTCGTGTTAATGGTGACCATATCTTCCAACTTTATGCCCTGACAATAAAATAACATGTTGCAATATAAGCACACAGTTAATAAAAATCGATGTCAACGGATCATATAAAATAAACCATCTTTATTGACTATTAATAATATTTTCTTTATTGTGTTTTTTTCAATACTTGACTTAAAGGGCGGCATTATCGGTTGACGCTATAGTGTAATAAAAGCGTCGATTAAACTGATTAACTACCTCCGAACCGCATTAGAGATTCTAAATTATATATTACTATTATTAATTTACCAGCTTCTTCAGCAATACAGGATGCACCCACACAAACTAGATGCAACAAACACTAAATATATATTATTTTTGAAACTTTTAAATAGAGTAGATATTGTCCCCAGATTGATATGAACGAATTTCATGTGGCTACTGCACACTGCTTAGAAGATTTTTTTAAGACAACAACATAGATTTACACATGTATTTTAGGTAAATTGTAGTGCTACTAGAAATGGTACGGACCTTCGGCTTTATATGTATAACATCACGTTTCATTGTGAAAAAATGCTGTTAGAAAATGTGACAACATAAAACCATCACAATATAAATAAAAATAATCATTTCAAAAAATATTAAGACGTATCTCTAAAATTATGAGGGTAAACAAATTTGACCGCGTTAAGAGGGTGAAAACCGGCGTAATTTATGTTTAAAAGGAACGAATATTTAAGATGTTTTTTTTGTGTATACAAATCGTTTGATATTTTAATTTATTTTTTCATCCAATCTGATTCCTACGACAGATCATTCAAATTTTCCTCTTCAAAAATTGAAGTCCTATATTACCGGTGTTATATGGTTTGAAATAGTTGAAAAAAAAGCTTCATTAAACTACATTCAAAATATCTGAATAATTTGAGTGACAATCTATCTAATTTCATAAAATAAAAGTGTCTGATAAATTATTTTAGTTGACACACAGCGCCTTTTCGACAACAATGGGTAATATGAAAATATAAATATATTTTCATACACACATAAATTGCGCGTGAGTTTTTTGCCGGCATAACCAGCCCACCGCCACCCAAGTGTGATTGATTAAGCTTCCGCAATAGACGAGCGATCGCAATTAAATCACCACGAAGCGTCCGCCCTAACTCCCAATTGAAAGTGAACCGCCTGGCGACAGTGGCGGCCAGTAGAGCGGGCATAAAGCGGGCACTAGGGCGGCGACCTGCCGAAAACTTGCCGCAGTGATAATAAACAAAACAACAAACATGCCAAGATTACGTGATTATTTCTAAAGATATTTAAGCAAATACTATCTAAGTAAAATTTTAACATAAAATATTTTCTGTACACCTGCTTGCAAAGAGCTTATTGACTTTGAAAATTCAATTAGAATTCGATAGAAGTTTTCTTAATTTCTAATGGAGTACACTTTTTGCAATCGTTCTTTACTATAGTAAAAGCAAGATATTTACAAAAAGAATAAATATTACTACTTGACCAATGGTCAGGTCTATACAATGCCGCTAGAATGCGCGATTGGAACGTTCGTGTATTTTAGTCCTGGTGCATTCCAAGAGAGTTGGCATGGTTGGTTTGATCTCTTCGGATCTTCTTCGTGTGTTTCGATTTGCATGCATGATTTAATGTTTTAACCAAAAACTATTTACTGTACTGCTACTTTGCAACGCATGGTTATTTGTTCATATACTGATTTCAAGTTGTCATTTTTACGAGTATACATTTGTCGTTGAAAAAAATGAGCATTTATGTCTTATAAATTTATGAAAAGGGACATCAAATATGATACTTCATAGAAACAAATATTGGGGAGATTCTGACTAAATTTTGATTGAATCAAAACAAACAATGTAAAACTATACAAAACAAGGCAATGCAAGGGGATTTCTTTGTTTGCATCAATGATATTAAAATTTTGAACCCGTTTACGAGTATAAAAGGAATATGAATGGCTGATAAACTACTCATCCAAATAATACAAAAAAATGGTAAACGTTGTGAAAATAAACAAGCACGTCAATTATGTCAAAAAAAATACCATGTTTTTGTTTTAAGTTGTTTCTTAAATAAAAAAAAGTTAGATGGTAAATTGTTCGGTGAAATGGGGACAGACGAGGAGTAAGAATGCTAAAATTTACTTTATCAGTAAGGAAACGTAATGATATCAATTTCGGAAATCACTCCCTCATAAACTGATTTAGAACACAAACCGCAGAACGCAGAACGCTTTCAGTGTGCACTAGGTCTTAAATAAGAACTCATTTTAAAACGAAAGCGCCGCACAAGCTCTTACCCATTTTAAATCATACAAATCAATTCATCGCGCGATAAACATCTGAGTGTAATGCCAACTAATTAATAAATATGTATATGATACTAGGTAAATTATATATAAATGCTAGGGTAGAGAAAGCGCGTCACTTTTTTTTTATTATTTTTCATTATCATCAATACTCAGCATATATGGGCTTCACATCTTCCTTCAGAATAAACAATAAACAAACCATTTGTATTACTGACTTTTCATAAGAACAAAGCTATTAAAATGCAACGAGAAATCATGATCCTCATTGCAATCTAATATTCATCTCGATTAATAAATTGTAATTATATTACAGTGGCAAAAACTTTTTCTATCAGAATATATACGACAATAAATCTCTTTTTTTATAAACACCAATGAGCTGTTCCTCGCTTTTATTTATCAAATCTGATTTCCTATATTCAAATAAATATAGTTTTTAATAAAAGATTCAATGCCAATGGGCCTGTGCCCACCTCCTTTGGGAAGAAATGGGAGCAAGTGAGCGAGGGTGGTGAAGCAACCGCGCTCCACTGGGCATTATTATTGCGCGATCCGTAGCGCAGATGTTGTGGGTAGGAGCGAGGAGGGAGTTATGTTCGACGACCTATATCGATGCACGCCAAAGCTTTCGGCCGATTATAACAGGAGCTTTAAGCCTTGACTGCTTCACTGTACAAAATTTTCCGCCTTATTTATAATGTCAAAGTTACTTAAATTCCTGAAAAATGTCATAAATTAGTATTTTATTCAATTATTGCTACCATATTTCGTTCGCGGCAATTTATCTTATGACAGAAGTTAGTTTAATGTATATTTATGTAACTTATAATTTAGTATATAAAACATTTAATATTGTTTGAATTGATTTCTAGATAATATTATTTTGCACAATTTTTGGTAAAAGTTTTAACACAATGAGAAACGAATTTCATAAAAAAACTTTATAAGTTAGCCATTTTTAAAGTGTAACATAACATAATATCAATATTGCAATGAAATTTTCAGTATTTCATTTATATCAATTTGTGTAAACAGTATACTAAAGTTACGTTACATTAGACGTATATTTTTAAAAAGGCCTATGGAAGTCCCGTGGAATTAAAACGTATGTATGTTTTAAAATTACTTGAAGAGAGATTCATAATTTATTTGTTTTAAGAGTACAAAATCGCCCACTTGAATAACATTTTGATTAAAACAATAAATTAACACATTATCAAAGTTTTATATAAATCCAAGGACATCCAGTTAACGAGCGTATTGCCTTTTTAATTCTTCTAATTTGTAATAAAATTTTCAAACGATTGTAATCTTTCACAAATTTTTATGCATTTATAAACAATTTAAAATAATGATGAAAATTAATGTTTCTTGGAGCACCAAATAATGAAGAATGATGACATCCCTAAAAACAGAAAACAAAAAGGGTTTTTCGGCCACATAATTGATTGTTTGCGGTGATTTTTTATTAATTTATGTGTGAATTTTTTACAGCAGTCTCTTCTTCTTAAGAAAGAATTATCGTCAGAAAAAAAGGGAAACTTAGAGAGATCAGAGAGCTTTCTTCGTATTGTTTGAAGGGTCTACCCTCTATGCATGTTTCAGTCATTTTCGGCCACAGTCTTAACGCTTTCAACACCGCTATCTATTACATATTTAAATGTTTATTGCGTTACCATGTAAATGAGCAATGTTATTAATTGCTTAGATGGAAGCATTCTGCATATTAGTTCGAAAAAAATATTCAAACATTTCGTGTTACTTAAAAACGATATACAACAAAAACACACACAGAAGGCAAACCATGCCTGCTGAAAATTGATTAGATCTAACAGAACAATAAAATACTTTCATCAAAAT
Source organism: Himalopsyche japonica (assembly GCA_028555115.1). Taxonomy (NCBI): domain Eukaryota; kingdom Metazoa; phylum Arthropoda; class Insecta; order Trichoptera; family Rhyacophilidae; genus Himalopsyche; species Himalopsyche japonica. Next base: position 347,192 of record JAHFWJ010000491.1, on the reverse strand, counting down.
TACATAAGTAGAGGGTAATATTTATAATTTGTTTGGCACATACACACAACAAAAAATACAAATTACAAGTATAATGCTTGCTAAGCACCATCACAATTTTTCTCAACAAAAACTGATTTGATTTGCGTTGAAGTTTGCATTAGTATCCAGCGTGTTATCAAATCCTTTTATGTGAGGTTTCTTACATCAGACTTCGTTAAATTAAGCATTCTCACAAACAAGTTCAAAGATAAGTAGAGAGGGGTTATAAGAGTGGGCTGACATAATGAACATTTCGCCACAAAGAAATGAAAAAAGAAAGAAATTAAAACCGACCTCACTTATATCTTTTGTGTTTCATAATATATTATTCATATTTAATTTCAAGAAAAAAATTAATACTACACATTATTTAATTTACCGTGACTTTGATACACAGAAATCGATTTTTTCGTCTTAAGTATGTTTGAATAACAGACACAGTTTGACTGATAACATTCAAAATTGTTCTGATAAAATTAGAATTTATTATATAATTATATTAAATTTATGTAATTACAATATGTGTTATCTATTTTTAAATATCTAAATGAAATGTAACGTACCTTTATATACTAAATTGACCAAAGTGTAAATTTAATTAAATAAAATTATAATTGTATATATTTATATATGTAACTTTTTAAATTTGAATAGTAATTTTGTAGGATACCACATGTTTTGTCACAAACGACCCGGGTTTCGCCCTTCAGCATCTTCAGGTATTCCATATATATATTCCAAATATATAATACCTGAAGATACCGAATGGGCGAAACCCGGGTCGTCTGTGACAAAACATGTGGAATCGTACAAAATTACAATTCAAATTTTATATTAAAATTCCATCAAGCACCTTCAGTCGATATCATAAATTATTTATAGATGTATCGAGCCAACATAATAAGTAGTAAATTTTTGCATTTTCTTTATTGTTATTGAGTAAAACAAATGAATGAAACTGAATCAAACATCTTACCAAATATCATACATATAAATGATTCCTTACAAATAATATACGTGATATATGCAATCATCTTGAAATAAAACAGCAAGAATTATGATCTTTTCTGATAAATTCAGTGATTTTTATGATAGTCCATTGAATTGTCACAAAAAGTTAATGGGAAAGAAAATTCAGCAGACCGGAGTATTGATTACGATACGATGAAATGAATTAAATGAAAATATAATTGGAAAACTAAATATTAATTATTCTTTAGTCCTGTTTTTCACATAAGGCGATGAAGTCCAATGAGAAGAGTTAGCTTAAAAGGTTTTTTCATTTTTTTTTTGTAAGGTTATCTAAATTTATTCATTTAATATAATTTTTACTTATCACTGCGATAAAAGAAAATATCATCAAGGAGTTTACTAAGTACTGATACTGTTGTGTTGCGAAGGCGGACTGTTTGTTTCCAAATAAACAATCTTATATATTAACCAACAACTTAGAGCGTGATCCAACCACAGTGTGGTCTTATCTATCCGTCAAGATATGTCAAGGCACCCTTTCTAATTAATTAGACGAGCACAAGCTGCCTTTTCGTAATGATTAATATCACCGCGTCGAGGAGGCGCTGTCATAGGTCGACCTGTTCCTGTTTTGTTGACGATCATCTCTGGAGAACGGATATCATAACTGACATCCGGTAAACATCGCCTTTATCATAGGAATATTTCTGAAGAAGAACAATTTTGCCCTACAGTGGCCCGTTCTTAAGCACTTTATTATTTACCACCATTTTTTTCTTCGCCTTTGGTTATTTCCGTTGTTTTTTTAAACTCAGTTCTACGGTTGAGAATTTTTACCCCCGAATTTTTATATATTACGATTGTTTTGTCATTTGAATCGATGAAATACAAAATTACATTATAATAGGTTAAACTTGTAAAGCGTATATAGTATAGTTTAAATAGACTGAGAATTTGCAAAAGAAAGAAAACTATTAGTTGTTGATAAAGCATTTTGGAAGTACCGAATAGTGACCATATGCTTCACATAGAGAATACGGTAGAAGAAAATTGTATTAAAACATTTAATTCATTGACGTTATTTTTACAACTAATATATAAATATAAACAAAGGATGTCGATTCATAATGCATATCCTTAAAATATCGGCGTATAATTAGTTATATATTAATATAACAAAAGGAAATTGTCTTATACTTATCCCAAATAATTTCTTATTAAGGATGAATTAAATACAGCTAGCAAAGGTTCGCGAATTGTCAAGAGAATTTTCCGAATACCGGAACGTAATTTTCTTTCTCCGTCAGACGCATAGCTCTTCTTTCAAGCCTCGATATGACACATTTCCAGGAAATTAAAAATTCCTCGGAAAACTTTAAAAGAAGATAATGTGTAGGCGAGAATCGGTACTACACAAACATTTTCAAGATAAGAAAGTGAAATAAATTAAAATATATTATTCCTGGAAATTCTATAATAAGAGGACTGAGCGTGCATCTTTTTTACTATTTTTCATCTCTTTGTATACTTAAATACTTTTATAATTATAATACATTATACATTATTTTTTGTGCCTTTTTTTGCACTAGAAGTAGGATCAAAACCCACGATTCAGGGAGAGTTGCTTAAATTTTTTATCCATGATCAATTTAACTATCGAATTTTAACCAAAAATCATTATGCCATCAATATCCTTGATATGAACTTACATATATAACTATAGTTACATTATTCTACCCTTTCTTAATGACTAAAGGGTGGTTGATCAATGTTTCTTTAATTTCCGGATCATATAAGATGGATGGCAAGATATTTCAATGATTATGTTAACCGCTCCATAACATATAAGTTCGAACATTTGAATATGCTATTCAACATCTTTTAAAAAATGTATATATTAATCTTAGATCGATTTATAATCTTTTCGATTCTAAAATCTTACACAGCAAAAAATTAGTTAAAAGATGCATCAGATACCTTTTTTGTAACAAGCAATCGTCATTAAATGTTGTCAGTGTAATTTTGTCCGTTTGGGAGAGACAAGAAAAAGATTATAAGATATTCGTGAATAATTCTTTCTGCAATCAAATAATTCAAGAAAACTCTTCAGTATAGCTTTAAAAATATTTAAAATATATTTTACACACATGTAAAACATACTTATCCATTTTCTTAGATTATTTATATTTATAGTGAAATAAGGATGTTTCGCTTTAACGTTTTTTAAAGGTATATACGTTGTCTTACTTAGAAAGGCACTTCCAAGAAAAAATGATTAAATTAAAATAAGATTTTCAGAAGACAAACCGATTGATTTGAGCGCAGCTAAAGTGTGTTAGTTTTTACTTGCTTTATAGCTAAATAAAAGCAGTACTTGATTTAATAACTACATTTTTTTAAATAATAAAAACAAATTATTAGTTATTGATTAGTAGTATTAATTAGTAGTATTGATAGATTAGTTGATAATGTTTGCGATGAGTGAAACCGGTCGTGATCATAAAATATATTGTTGAAAAAGAACTTAAAAATGTATTCTTTATTGTTTAAAATATCACGCCTTGCCATCAAGAAGTGACAGTTATAATTTATCAATAAATAGGAAAATAAAAAAAAATAATGATCGGCAAATCAATATATTTTAAAAACTTTAAATGCCGAATATTATCAACAATTGTGAAACTAGAATATTGAAAATTATTTTGTTCTACGAATTGCACTGTCATCCCTTTCTCCTGTTAGCAATTTGATCAAGGCTAACATTTTTTATATGATATTCAATGTTTTAATAAATCCAAAATTTCTTTTCGAGTAAAAGTTTTTGAATTTTCATTATATCACTTAGATTCTAAGATACAAAAATCTTCATTGGTACATATAAAATATATAAAACAAACGGTTCTGTGCATAAATGCTCTGTGTAAAAAGTTTCAAACGAATGCTCGGAGCAAACGAGTTGGAAAATAAGGTCCGGAAATTTGTTTCAAGGGGAAATTTATAATGAAGTTGCATCCAAATTGTACAATGTTCTTTGAATGAAACTTAATTATTTAAAAGGACAACATGTATTTTTTTTCATAACTATATAAAGACACTTATCTACTTTTTTTTCAAAAGAATTTAATGGAAATTGAAATAAACACAAAGAGATCAAAATATTGTTTCCGTGATCCTTGTCCGAAAAAATATATATATATTGAAGACTGTTTATAATCTTCATTCTTTATACAAGTGGAAATCAAGAAATATTAAATTCAATATTAGTGAAAATGTTGATTCAAAAAGTAAATGTCAGAAGGGTTTTCCCCGTATGGTATATTATTATTTTCTGTATATATTTAAACATTTATTAACTCAATGAACCGGAATCAGTGCAAAGTAATGACTTGTGAATTATAATATAAACTAATATTTAAATATTGGTATAAGATAATATTTTAGTCCGCAGTTTATGCGTATTCGTTTTAGTTAATAAATTTTTCTAACATCTACATGCAAATATATAGTTGGTTATTTTATATAACATGCTAAATATAGAGTCAATGTTTTCTGCCTTAATGGTACTGACTAAAGTATCAATGCCTTTATCGATTACCTTCCGTTTTGTACTATAGTATATTTGAAACTTTCCAAGTTTCGCTGCAAAATACATCTTCACGTATTTCAGTCATGTTTTAAATTCAGAGGCTGTACAAGGGAAAGTCACAAAGAGGAATGAGTGAGGCGAAGGCGCCTTCAAACTTTTCTCAATGTAAAGTAAAACTTGACCCATTTAAGGGCGGAACGGAAAACGAGCCAACTTTATGAGGAAGCCAATTTATTATTTAAACAAATGAATATAATTTCGGAATGCAAATCTAGGCTACATCTAAAAGAAGCTTCAATTAATATAGTTATGGAAAAGGTGTTTATATATTCAATTGAAAATTACTCTAGCTTCCTCACACTCTCCTGATTTGATACACTCAAAAAAAATCCTGTACTTGATTTTATTATACATCAAAAAGAGTGGTTATTTTCGAATATTTGTATGATTCGATTTATGAAATTCATTTTCTTGACAGATTGGTTTAAGCTGTCAACAATCACTCAAATATTTTTTCAGTTTTAAAAGCCTATCACTAAAGCGTATCATTAAGTGACTAAACCTTTATATGCTATAGTTATGGGCTAAAATAGAAAGAAAATAAATACATTTTACATGACACTTTTATGCAGTGAAATTAAAATAAAATATTTTCATTTTTGTATAAAAAAAAACAAGCTTTTTACCAACGTAAGATTTTTATTCTTCCGGTAAATGGTTTTATTTGAAAATGTAGTGATATTTTATACGAACAATTTTGAGATCAAAATACGTGTTTTTCAATCATTGAATTATAATTTTTATAAATAAGTTATTATTTTGAAAAGAAACTTACGCATTTTCTGTTTGATTGAAAGTGAGATTTTCTTTTATTTTGGTTACAATTCCTAATAAAAAATAATGAAAATTTTGTAAGATTGTATGATAACAAGCGATCATAGTAATGTGCGATTTTAAAATCATAGTATTTGTTTCCATAGTATAGGGTTATAATAGAAGTTTTTTTTTACATTATTAACAGATCGTGATTTTCTTCAAAAATGAAAAGGCAAGTAAAATATTTCTGCATTTTGATACGCGAAATTTACGAGCGCAATTTTGTACAACGCAATTATTCAGTCAAAAAGTTTTGGTCAATAACCCAAACCCGAAGCGCTATAATAGTAGTTATTATTATGAGTGTGCTTGTGGTAAATGGCAGTAATCTAAGTGTCCCGAGGTGGTATAAAATTGTAAATTGCCGAGATGAACGGCTCGCTCGCCGTACCGAACCGCCCGGCGAGGTCGACCGACCGTCGCATAAAATTATCCACCCCCATTAGATACGACAGAATGTTCCGTGCATTTTATAATATCGTCTTGCTTTAGTTTACACGTTGTGATTTAATTCACTCAGTAAAGAGAAATTTATCGGAAGTATATAAAAGGTCTATGAATAGTCTAATAAAAAAAATGTTTTTCTTACTTTATTGATTGAATTGGCATTCACTTGGTAGGACTCCATTATAAAACGATGAAAAAAATAGCAATGTATTTTAGTTCTACAAAATTATTTTTTTAAGATATAGTCGATAGCTATTTCGGCGGGCAGTTCTGACGATGGTGTGAGCCGAAATAGCTATCAACTATATCTTTAAAGAAGTAATTTTGTAGAACTAAAATACATTGCTATTTTTTCCACCAATATCACGTAGACTAAGTGGCTGAGCAAGTCACATTTTCTTTTTCTTTCTTTTTTTTTCTCTTCTTTTAAGCACAATAGTGCATGGTTTAACGATCGGTCCGTGCAGCTATGTATCGGGCCAAGAATATGAGGATTAAAATCGATTCTTTTTATTAGTATTGCGTTATGGAAGGCGGCCGTGTAACAACGGCTGCATACACATAACGGGTGAAGGTGGGACAACCAACTATATTTTTTCCACCATGTTTGTCTTACTGTTATGTGAAAGGATTGAATGCCGGTATTATCCTGAATGGAAACTTGATATTTCAACTAGTTTCCTATTTGATCGAAATTAAATTAAGTTAAATTGCACTGATGTTATTGATTTTATGTAAAAATAAAATAGTTATCAAAAAATCAATACACAATTTTTAATAAAACGATTTTTGAGACATTGAAAATTTTTACTGAAACTTCAAGGATCCGATTAACATTGACAAATTACATCAGTGATAAACTAATCTTTTTAAAATCATATTTTTATTCAAAGAATCAATATTTTTTTTAAATTATTGATTGTAAGTAAATCAGGCATTTGTGCTTGTATTATCAGATATTTCTGCTATCAATATTTCATGAATATGAATTATCATATTATATAACAATGCAGACATTTATTTATTCTTCTATAACGATAGATGCAACGACAATACCTAATAAAATCGACTTGCATAAAAATAATATGATAAAGTTTTTGACTGTCATAATATGAAATAATATTATATACATTAAGAATGTATGAATGAACACAAAATACGCTGGTATATTGCTACTGAATGAGTTGGGAGCGCTATATCGGATATAGAGCTTAGCGATCGTATAAAATGGTGACCATATATCCCCATTGAGGAGATTTACAAAATAAATCGCCAAATATTTTCAAATAATGCGAGTATAACCAATAAGGAAATACATCGAAGGACTTTGCGATAACCCTATTTCATTCGAGGAGCGATAATAACCCATAAAGACTGTCGGGGAGGGATTTTATTATCAAGAAATATGCAACACGTGCTACTTTTTTCAAATATTTTTATAAAAAAAATTACAATTTCAAGATTAGTATATTTCGATACAAAAATCTAGACATCTAATATCCAGAGGGTTGTTGGATAAAAATTTCATCAGTGAACTTTAAATGGTGGATTTTTCAACCTTCGAAGGAAAAATTTCCCGTCTTAATAATTAATTTCTGTTTGTATGAATTGAACGGACGATTAAACGAAAGACTGTTTCCTTACTTGTGGTGTTCCAGCGGCTCCCTCTCAACGAGTTCTCCAGGAAATCCTCTCCAAGAAGAATCGGAGCCAGGGGAATAGTGTCCTGGTCGGCAAACACACCGATAACCTCCTCGCCGGAACCCCCAGCCATCTTCCGATTCACACTATAAAAAACATAATCCTTTTTATGAGAAATAATAAGATAAAGTTGTCTGTTAAAAAAATTAAAAAAAATATCACATAATTTTATATTCAAATAATGATTTATATAAGGTGTTTTTTTTTAAGTATAGAACTTTAAGTGTGCAACACTTTTTTGACTGGTGGCCATTTTGTCAGTTGTTTAGTGATTTATGGTTTGTTTGGTTTGGCAATCAACATGAATAAACTGATGCCTGAACAACCCTTCCAAATTTTGCAAATTTATTTTGAAAATCATGGTTCTGTTTGAAATATGTATGAAGCTCACTTTCGGTTGAATGGATATGTCAATTAACAATACTGCCGTATTTGGAATGATGGTAATCCTCAAGTGTGATTTATAATAACACCACCAGACTATTTTCTGTGGGGATATGTGAAGTCGCTAGTCTACGCCGATAAGCCCGAAACGATTGACCACCTGGAGGATAACATTCGTCGCGTTATTGCCGATATACGGCCACAAATGTTGGAAAAAGTCATCGAAAATTGGACCTCCAGATTATACTACGTCCGATCTAGCCGTGGCGGTCATATACCAGAAATCATATTTAAATTATAATGCCAGAGATGATCGTTCGAATAAAGTAAATTTCATGTCTATTCAAAAAAAATCATCTTTTTTTTATTCTATTTCAAAGGTCTATACCTCTAAAAATACACCCTTAATAATAAAACACAACCTTCATTACTATTACCACAGTTTTATATTATTGAAATCAGGACTGGTATCGATCCAGATCTGCTGTTAGCCGGTGGCGAGTGATAGAGCGTAGACAGTTAAATAGTATAGAAAGAAAGAGCCTGTAAATTTTTCTCTTTTGACTTTATTGTGGAAAGGCACATATTTTAAATAACTAAAACGCCTTTTTCATCATTATTTCTATAACGCATTTTATGATCATGGCTGGTTTTGCTCACTACAAGCATAAAAAAATGAATTGAATTCAACGTAATATTATATAATACTGAAATTAAGACCTTATTTAATCCACTCACTACTGGGCAGCATAAAGAATATTCCAACACTGAATATTTCAAAATATAATTCGGTAATGTTCACGTTCGACTTACTTTTAGATATTATTGGGCGAATTGTGCTATATTCAACACAAAAATCAGCTTATACACGAATGTTTCGATGATGTCATTTTTTGGTATTTTAAATATAAACTGCTAACTCACTACAATCTGCTTCGATCATCTTGACTAGTTCCCTGAATTTTGATTCTTCTCATGTTGTTGAGAATCTAGGTTTAATTCTATTGCTGCTTATGCGAAGAATAAAGCCTAATAAAAAAATCATTAAAAACTGTTTGCTCTACGAAATGTAGTTAATTAAAAAACCTTCTGAAAAAATGTGGATAAGACAGCGAGTCAATAAATTGTATATTAAATATCGAATAACTGTCTCTACACCATACTGAGGATCGGATAGGTTTATCCCATATATAATCAATACAAGCTCATAAATCGATATAACTTCAATTGATTATAGTATCAATTCAAAAATTCGAGGCTGTGGCCTACCACAACGATCGCTTACTATAGGAAAGGAAAAACTTGATCTTCTTTATAAATAAAATAAAACTCAAAACTACGAGATTCAGTAATCATTGAAAAAAATGATCTTACACAGTGTAAGTCAAAAAAATACCTAAGAAATATCAATCAAATCTTTTTAACGTGTGATTATCTGATAATTCGCGTGAAATACACTGTCATGGAATTCAAGTGGACGTGGGTGAGTTCCCATAGCAACAATTTTACTTCAAACTATTTTTTATTGATGAAAGTATTCAATATTAAGTATAAACTATTTGGTTTTTTAGATTTGTTTGTATAAAAATAATAAATTAATTATTTAATATTTTTCAGCAAATTTCGTATCTGACGCAATATGAAATAAGTTTTAGTTTACATATTTAAAATGTACAAAAATACAATAAAAAGCGGTATAAATATTATTTTTCACGTCGAATCCAACGCAGTATTTTTTTTTTATATCCTAATCGTTTATAATTTTAAATATTTACAAATCTATTGAAGTTTAGAAGTAATGACTATAATGGTTCATCGGTATTAGAAAATTTTATATGGCTATTTATTGTCATTATAAATAATGCCATGCAATAAGCTATTAACTAAATTTTCCATTTATTAAACAATTAGATACGAAATACTACTGACATTATCACTGCAATCATTCAACTAAATTATTTTACAAGATCAATAAACATAAAGCACTTCAAACGTAAGTTTATATTGTTATTTATCTCATGTGATCTGCTTGATCTTAAATTCGAATGAGCAAACATTTAAATATTATTTTGCTCGCACAGTAACACACTTCTCACATGCTATGATTTTTAATCGTTAAACAATCTGAGAACCAAAATATTAGCATTTATTTTCTCAGTTTATAGATCTTACAAAAATATATGTGTTATAGTTTCGTTGCTATGTTATATGTACAATATATGATGTTATAAAATTATTCGTCTTCTGATAAGCTTAACTTATTTTTTTATTTTTAATGTGTTAACTGTCACTTCTTGATGGAAATGTGTGATATTTTAAATAATAAAAACGCATTTTGGTATTATTCCCACCTTATATATTATGAGCAGGACATGTTTCACTCATCGATAGCATTTTAGTTGATAATGTTCGCGATTAGTAAAAACTAGCCTTGTTCAAAAAATGTATTATGGAAATAGTATTAAAAATGTGTTTTTATTAATTAAACTATGATTAATTTTCTTTACCATGTCTGCTTCCGTTGTTGAGAATGTGAACTTTACGTGAGTTATTTTATTAGAACCGCTTATAGCACAGTCACTAAAACTGCGTTTTATGTGAGAATACGGAAATTTAGAACGAGCTACAACAACACAAATGTAACCACTCTCGTTACACCTTGTCTTTAGGATCTTGCGAGAACTTTTAAATATCACAGCCATTTGCGCCTTTGGACAAAAATTCTGGACAAAAAATTGGAAATCAAGTCATTGTAAATGTCCGTACTGAAATTTGAGCTCATAATCTCTTTAATAATTTTATAACCTCAAAATTATTTTGAATCTGTTATTTGTTGTCATTGCTGGAAAAATATACAATAGTTTTATTGATTTTATTCACGGCTTAAATAGTGTTTTTATGTGACTCCTATACTTCAATTTTTTTCTGTATTTCATTATAATTTCAACTAAACGTATAGAATGAATTTTATGCAACTCTATAGGGCAGCCATATACCAGCTACGAAGAACAAAATAACCCATTAAAAAACGAGAAAAAAAAAATTAAAAAAAAACTAAACCTTCCGACAGCCATAATAATTAAAAAAAAAATTAAGTTGCAAAACGATATTTGATTTAAAATTGCAGTTTCTTTTTTTGAGTCTTAAACCAAATTCGACAAGATATTTTGATTTAAAAAGTCTCATAGTGTTCTGATAAACGATATCTATTCTATACTATGCCGAAATTTAATTATATGTTTAGTTATTTAAACAGCTTCGTTTTGAAGAGTAGCTTGAAGCTTTGTTTATTATCTGAAGAATGAAGCCCACATTACTCCGGCACTATAAGATTACCGTCAAATTACTCAAAACGTTCCCGCTCCAAGTTTTGCTTTAGTTAACGGTTCTAACGACTTACCACGTCGCACCTACTTTTCATATCATAATATAATAATAAGGCTCTGTCTGAAACCAGGAAATGGACGTTGACACTTCCGTTGCTGAAAGCTGAATAATGCAAATATGACGCGGTAAATGGTGCGTCACGAAATATTTGCTTAACTCAACACCTTGAGTTCACAATGTTTCTGGAAATAGCATTATTATTCAAACACGTTCCCAGAACAAATCAAACTATGATTTAAATTAGAGTTTTGACTGTTCAATGAAAATGAAATCAATACAACATCTACAATATATATATATTGTTTTTTGTACCATAAAAATTTATTTATAATTTACTACTAATAGCTTCATTTAAGTATAATAAATATATTTTATTCATAATCCATCGTTATTCAATCTCGGTTCCACTTAATTTAAAAGTTACAATGCCTCTTGCAGGTGTCACAACTTACTTCATGTTGCACGTTGTTCTTCCATTTAGGATTACTTGTAGAATATTATAAACTAAAAGTGTGCAAAAGGCTGTGAAACGTTGAAAATTCCTTACATAATCTATCATTTATTATTTTAAACATACATTGCAGTTCTCTATTATATGTTCATGTAAATATTTACTCTTCACCGAGTATTGACACTTAGCTAATTTAAAGTCATTGATATAATTGTTATCATTCGATTAAAAGATGTTTTATTTATTTATTATAATATGTATCATCATGGCAATTCCTAATACAATCTTGGAAGATTTTTGAGAAGTACGAGAGCTAAAGAGTTAAGGCGTTTCACAAACATTTTATCTCAGTTTGGATTGTGAGCGAGGCCAATGCAAATATTTATACCCGGTATGAATAAATATCATTTGATTTGGCCAATTTGAGCGGATTTAACGCAGCGCAATGCTTTCCCGCTGCTGTTTGACTTTCATTTTAAGGATTATATCCTCTCGATTTATTTCTGACGGAGTTTGCGTTTATTTTTAAAAACAACAACGCACTTAGCGAATTTTGTCAAATATATAATATTATAGGCTCGCATTCATAATTGTATACCTTTGTATTTCATAATATTGATTGACTTAGATTGACATTATCAAGCAGTTTGAAATACATGGGATTTACTAAAACCTATAAAAATTTTAATTTATTAAACTAATATCGAAAATCGTTAAATATAGTTAAGTTTGTGCTACGAAATTCTTACTACCACGAAATTATGTATATATGTATTAAGTGAAAACTATTTCGCATATATATTAACAGTGGTATATAATATAAACTATCTTAAAACAGAAAATACTTCATTGTCATAATATCATAATTATCTGTTGAATTTACTGTATAAAAACACAAAACAAAACATCCCTTTTTATTATCATTTATTCGTGGAATTGCATTATATTCAAATATTTAAAACAATTTGAAATTATTAATTCCATATTTTATGTAATGATAAATCAGTTCTTCGCAACAAAATGATAACATGATAAAATTAGAACAATCTTTTCAAAGTTATAATAAGCTTTTCAAATTTATGAAAGCAGCAGTGATATATTGATACAAGTCAATAAATAACTTATTATAAGAGATTGTAACTAAATACCAATTTAAATAATAAATTATTGTTTTTATTAATTAAATTATCATGCCTTTCCATCAAGAAGTGATAGGTAACACCTGAAAAGTGATTAAATTATTTTCATCAAACAGTCGAATGAAACAAGATACATCAAATATTTACTTTCTATTATATTTCAAAACATTTTAGTAAAAAATTGAGGTCTGAATTAGTAATCAAAACACTCAAACAATCTTTATATCTTTTCAGTTATGTGCTTAATTTTTTCTCCGATTTTTGTTTTAAAAATATAATTTTGAATCACGTGAAATTTTAATTTAATTCTTATTGATATCAACCGAAAAAGTCATTACTTAGAAAATAAACACCGAAATCGTTGAGCCATGGAAACAGTTTTCTCCGTGATAAATTCTAACAATCCTTACAAACTTTTACGAAAAGTTTTGCATTTTTTCTGTATTATCGTAATGTTCGTGATAATGAACCTCTTCAATGTATAAGCACGTCTAATGGAGCTAATGACCAACAATATTTGTTCATTTAACAACGTGACTAGTCCAATTCATATATATTGCATGGTCATTTTAAATCCATGTATGCACGTTGTCATTACTGCTTAATAGTACATGAATCGGATATTGCAAACTGCACGTATCCAAAGAGAAATTGTGCCCTCTTTGCTTAAATATAATAATTAATTTTCAATTACTCACTCCATGCCTGTATATCAGATAAATTTATATTCAATATAAATTAAGTATGTGAATTAAACTGATTGCTTAGTAATTAACTGTAGTATTTGAAGAAAATGGAAACCTAATCTTATATTGTACAAAATTTATATCCATCTATGAAATTAGCTATCCTGATTTGATCGTGTAAAAAGATTACTATTAAAATAAGTCATTCCTAACATGGCACCCACTTTTTAATCTAAATGAAGATTTGAGTAGAAATTAGTCATGCGCATATATAAAGCTTACGTACTTCCAGTGGAGCATGGCATGTGGATTTTTTTAAAAAAACTAATAAAAGAGTAAATAAAAAAGTAATAGTCTCTGAATTTAATTAGAGAAAAACCAAAAACAAAAAGCTTCTAATTAACGAATTAAAACGATCAATGAAAATATCACAGACATCAATACTTTTAGATATGTATTTATAATTTTTTTGGGATACCAATCTTTCAAACTTTTCCAGTGAAACACTGTCTGTATATTCAATTGATAACTCGGGTACTCAATATTTTTATCTCTTAGTTTTTATCAAAAACGAATTTCACATTTGGACTTCGTTTACAAGAAAACTTTTATTGGTATAGAGTATGTATATCAAGGTACTACGCCGACATTTACCAGGGTAGTGTCCCGCGGGAACTCTTGTGCTAAAGATATCATAAAACTCCATTGACCACAAACAAAGATATTTATGCAATTGGCAGGGTGACGATTGAAGAGACATTTGGACAGCTCCGCAGTCATAAAATGGTCAAGAGATAAACCTGAATTCATTGACATGTTTACCGTAAGTAATCATAAAAAATAGAGAAAGGATTGTCTGACCTTTTCTAGGATAGCATTTTAAACGTAATTTGGGTTTATTCTACATTTGAGTTGCATTGAAAAATGTCTGATATTTCTTTTTTTATAATAATATGTTGTGTTGATAGATGGAATAGTTTTTCAGATATAACTAATCAAAATTATTTCGAAATCTTTGTAGCACAAAGCTAATTATTATTGGGTGGAATTTCAATGAAAATCTAACTGCTTTGTTGAATTTTTGAAAAAATATGCAACTATTCTAAAAAAATATAATATTACAGAAAATATTATATTCATACATCATAATTCTTTGATACAGATTTCAAGAAATGGGTAATTTTAAGCGTTACATGTAAATTCATCGTGGAAATTTTTATTATTAATAAAATTAGATGAATTCCACAACTCTATTCAACAATCAAGAACGGTTTCACTTATCGCGAGAATTTTCATCTGAAATGTCAGGCGAAAAACAGAAACATCCCTCTCTGCTTACTTTACTACGAAGATTGTATATTGAAATTAGCAAAAAATAGATGTGATTTATTTTGAAAAAAATATTTCAAAACAAAAAATATAAATTCATTCCAATTATTTTTTGACGAATCTCACTTCTTTGTAAAAAAAAAACTTCCGTCCCATTCATATAAACGATTTTTTTTGGTTTCGTCATGCGGTCATTTGAATAATAATTATTAATGTAAAAACGGGACGTTCTATAAGAGTCCTTGAAAAAGTTCAAAGTTCTCTTATCGCTCAGGCCGCCGCAATAACAGAAAAAGCTCACATAATATTATGTGTAGTATATACGAGTAGGTGCTCGAGCGTGGTCAGTGTAGTGGCAAAATGCTCTCGCGACCCGAGCTTTCATACTAACGGATTTAATTTAACTTTGGCCCGGTCAAAGCTTATCCGGCCATTACAGATGTGCGGCGATTTCCCTCTCTTTGCTCTCCGCCCTTCTCTTCCTCTCTGGCATCGGGGCTTAAGTTAACCCTTTGCTTTCTTAAGTATCCATCGCCTAGAGACAACATTGCAAACAGATTTCTTCTTTTGACGTATAATATTTCCAACAAAGATGTCTTGTCTTTCTTTTGCGGTTTTGTTTTACTTTGTTTTCCATTACGAACGGGTTTAAAATGTTAACAAAACTTTCATTGCAAAATAACTGATGCCCAACAAAGAATTAATTGTTCTTGATGATTATTGTACTTTCAATGCTTTACGCATTTTAACTGCTCGTCTTCATTAGTGATATTTTTTTAATAAACGTTTTTTTTATGCAACGTTAAGTTTACTAAATATTATTTCGCCATTCGATCATCAGAATTTTATCATATCACAATGATAAAATTCTGATGACTATAATGACTATGATGATCATATTACAGATGAGAAGTAGCGGCTGAAAATCAGAAGACAAATTCAACATTCTATATATTTTATTATTTTATTGACAGCAGAAAAAGTAGAAAATATAAATAATAAAAATAAATAAAAAATCATGTTCGATATTTTCTTAAGCTTTTTGGGCTTAGAGTATCAACACAATTATATAGAGAATTATAACATTATAACTATTTTGAATCGAATATATATACTGTCCAATAGAGTCTTCCATTAACCCAGGTAATATGCATGTCTCTCGAGACTCACTCTTGAAATGGTCGGTCTACGCTATAGCACCATGGAGGGCTTGGAAATACTTTAATAAATGAATAAATGAAAAAATTATCAAGAAATGTTCCAAGATGCCTCGAACTAAAAAGGCTTTTAAACAAAATATTACAACAAACGTATCCACGCTCACATTAAATGAAATACGCCTCTTTGTTATTTACTATTGAAATATTCACATTCTTTCCAATTCTTTTTTTTTTGTAACTACAAATCTTGAATTTACTACACAGTTTAAAAAACAGTTTTGCTGCATTAACAAGTATTTCATTTCATCAGCCGATCAGTCATTAAGTTGAGCGTAGTTTTTTAGGTTAAAGACTTATGAAGTGAATTGTATTTTTCATATATGTTTTTTCAATAACTGAACAATTTATTTGCAATATCTAACTCCCATGATTTGCGAAATAAATTATTTTCACACAATTTTTAACGTTATTTCTTTACATAAATGTACGTTATTTATATAATTTGATAACTGTTTTTGTATTGGTAATGGCTATTTAATAAATTTAAAAAAAAAACGGTTTACGCGACAGGTATGAACTAGTGTTCTAAGTTTAAATAAACCAGATTTTACAGTAAAACTTCGCGTGGTCGGATACTGTTGTACGTATCAATGGCAGGCTACCGTACAATAACATAATAATATACTAAACTATGACACTAAAAGAAATTCTCAGATGCTTTCAATCGGATTCAAATTTGCGTTAGCGCTATGATAATGTATTTTAGCTTCATATTATCTTCAACACAATTAAACATTTTGCTTGTCACCATATCGAAAAAGTAACAGTAAACTACCATCATTCTGTTTTTTTTACAAATAAACGCTGAATAAATAATCTATATATCAC
The DNA here is from genome assembly GCA_028555115.1 of Himalopsyche japonica. Lineage (NCBI taxonomy): Eukaryota > Metazoa > Arthropoda > Insecta > Trichoptera > Rhyacophilidae > Himalopsyche > Himalopsyche japonica. The sequence goes on along the minus strand of JAHFWJ010000491.1, from coordinate 330,165 downwards.
CTATCATATGTCCATTGAACATACTTATTATTTCAGTGGAATAATAAAGGATTTCCAAATATAAACTTTAATGATTGAAAACTACTATTTAGAAACATGTTCTGTGGGGAATATTTACGCAGATAAAACCGTGTTGGTATTTATTTACCAATATTATAAATGTGTTTACATATTAAATATTTTTTTGTAGCTTTATTTATGGATAAAGAAACTTTTTTTGAATAATAAAGATTGTAATAGTTTACATTCCGAAAACGCCATATTCTATTATATTGAATACCTCTGCTGGAAATGATAAATTACTATCAGCATGCATTGTTTTTGTTTGTCTACCTTACATCGGAATCGGGCTGGAAATTCTTATTTTATATCAATAAAATTATTAGTATTATAGAATGAGCGTAGTATTATTTTTTATGGTACTGTAATAAAATCTCACTACATTTATTTATGTTACGATTGTAGAGCACAAATCCTCTATTTATATGTTAGTTAAAATGCACGTAAGGACAAACACATAAATTATTTTTCAATTGATACTTTGTTGTGTGCTTAACCTCGTAACTTAAGAGTTTTGCTCTAGTGATCAAAATGGTGTAGGTTTTTCGCCAGGAAGGATCAATATCGAACCAAGGCTTTTTCAATTTAATATCTTGAAAATGGGGGTATTATTTTTTTCTCATTGAGTGGTATGTCGAGTAAATTGTAAATTACAAAACATTTTACCCATTTGTAAATTAACTTTGATGCCAAAAACATTTATTTTACTATAATTTTAAAAACGAAACATCTATATTGTATGTTATGTTATTTAAAAAAACCAATAGGTGAAACCTACAATGTTATTATTTTTTTAAGAATTATTGGTATCAAAAGATCGTATCTTTTCGCTTTATATATTGAAGATGGTTTAAAGATCGGTCCATGCAGCTTTATATCACGCCAAGAAAATGAGAAATATAATCAACAATTTTTTTATCATTATTGCGTTATGGAAGATGGCCGTGTAATAGCGGCTGTATAAACATAACGAATGAAGATGGTGCAACCAACTTAACATATATCACAAGCGTCTAAAAAATAATTTAATAATAAAAATTCAATAGATATGGTGACACATATGTACTAAGTAATTATTTATATACAAGTATAACAACATGACTATGACAATTTGTTATTTGAAGATAAAAAAAAATTAACAGAACCTATTTGTAACATTTCATTTGTATTATGAATAACAAAATAGCCCAGTGGCATAACTTTCTTTCCATTCCTTTGAATGTTAATAATATCAACAACTATACAATTAACATATCTACTATGCACTGTTCTAACTTAAAAATTATGAAAGAAGCTGTAAAGTTTTTACCTTAGTTGTTTTATCACATCGATGTGGCCCATCAAATAACTCCGACAAGGCAGGATCGCACTGGTCGAGGTAGAGATTTGTGAATATTCCAGCAGCAGCTCTGCGAAAACCAAACAAATTGATCCCTGAATATTTAAAGAAACGGGAAGAGCTGTCATTTATCTTCAGTAACACATCACTGCCTTCTTATATATAAGTAGAATAATGAATAATGAAACCTTCAAGTACAGTTTTGCACACAAGTTAAATGAGACAACGCTAAATTGTTATTTCAAATATTGATTTCGAATATTTTTTATTACTTTATTCACATATATACTAAGACTTTTTTTTTACATCAAAAAGACAATCATTTTCATAAAGTATATTAAAATTTGCGTCATTACTTCACAACACGACACTTGTTCAAAGAAATGAGCGACATTGTATTATTGCGAAAGACATATATTTCTGGTGTATCTGTTTTCAACATAAGCACATATCTTGATATGTATATCATTATATTTCTGTTTTCTTTTTTTTAAACTCTTTCTACGTACCGTGTGTAACAAGTAAATTAACATATTTTTGACAGGTGTCACTGAGACCTACCACAGAAATAGCATACTAGGAGGCTTAAATTTAAATTTATATTTATTTTTAATAATAAAAACACATTTTTTAGTACTTATTTCCATAATATATATTTTTTATCAGGACCGGTTTCCGCTTTTCGCGAGCATTATCAACTGATAGAACACAATTTACAAACAAGTCTATTTGTACAAAATATTTGAATTAAAGGTAGCAGGTATACAAAACAAAGCTGGTCTTGACCAAAAAAATTATTTTGGAATTAAGTACTAAAAAATGTGTTTTTATAATTTAAAATATCATGCCTTTCCATCAAGAAGTGACAGTTATTATATTATAGTACTTTAAACCTATAACGACTAATGGACAGTATGCAATCAAGGTCATATTTAATAACATTCTTCATTATATTAAAATGTTATAGATTTTAATGACCTCGATAGCATTCCAATATTCGTATATTTGGAAAACCATTTGCCTAAGAATATCTCCATAATTTCACTTTTCAAAATATCCCACGTGAAATATTAAATTGTTTCATTGACCAGAAAAATAGCCATATGGCAACTTCGTTCAAAATAGATACCACAAATATTCTTGACGTCATAATATAATGTAATCAAGGCGTCGATCAAAATTCTAAATACAACTACACAATTATCTTTGGTCACCAGCAAATTTATCTGAATCATTAAATTGATGTTTTCTATTCGATAAACAATGAACATAGATTGATTCTCTATTGGGCATTCTAAATTTAAAACTTCAATAAGTACATATAAAAATGTTTATGACGTTATGCGTAGAATGGTCTGTTACTATGTAAGGCAATCCTGTTTAAATAATTCAATCAACATATAAAATCTGCGTATTTCAACGACCAGTCAAATTATTGATTTTTTTTTCAGTAAATACAAAATAAAATAAATCAGATCGATGGAAAATATTTTTCTTAAAATATAGTTTAACGCTCTTGTTCGCGGAAAATTTCGAAAAAAAAAGATGTACTATTTATACAAACATTCAATTCGGCGCTTTTTTTTAATTATCAAAAATATGTTTTTACATCATTTTTTATAAAAATGAATATATTATCCAAAATATAATCCAGTCTTTAAATATCAATCTTCTTCATTCATTTACCTATCTCATATTGTATAAAAAGTATGCCGTTTTAAGCGTTAACGTATAGTTTATTTATTATGAATTTTCTACTACAACTTCTATATTCCGAATTTTACTTAGTTAATATTATTTTGTATTATAAATAACAATAACAGGTTTTTAAACACAACATAAAAATTAAACTCATTATTACTTCAAAGTATTTTAATTATGTAACTAAATATATTAATAATAAAAACCCTTTTTAATACCATTTCAACAAAATATAGTTTTATGATAAATTAATGAGTGATTAATGTTTTGTTGATAATACTCACGATGAGAGAACCGTTCCTGATCATAAGAAATATTAAATTGTCGATTAGGGAGTAAGCCGAAAATCTATCAACTATTACAAGTTTTGGAAAACTAAAATATATTGCTATTTTTCACAGTGCTATAATTGAGTTCTACCAAGTAAATGTGAATTCAATCAAGAAACTTTATATTCAAATAATTTTCACATTTATTAAAGTTGGCCTGGTAAAAAATTATGTGTTTCAGATTTATTAAGCCACGTAAAATAAATTAATATACATTTTTTGTATATGAAAAAATGGCCTCTATTGTTTAAACTCAATATTAGTCCAATTTGTTTTTTGGATGACAACAAAATTAGTGAAACATTTCAAAAGTTACATTTCTCAAAGCACTGTAATATAAATTTCTGAATTCAATCTGTAGCAAAGATGTAAGACAATTGTGCTTTGTAAGTTATTGCACATCTACATGCGCCTGATTTATGAAAGGGGAGGATAAAGGCTATGTAAATGCTTCGCGTGAGCCTTTCATAGGAAAAGATCGTAAAAAAACTTTTGCCTTCAACGCTCTCCACCATCTTATTTGAGCAAAGGTTGACACAACATTGCCACGCTGCCCGCAGCTTTCTTACATAATAATGAATTTTCGTACGTTTTCCCGCCCAAGAAAAGTTGACGGTAAAATTGGTTGACACAGCTGTGCTAACTTCGCTGTTTTTAAATCACTAGGAAAGAATCAAAAAATAGTGACGAAATATTACACGTGCAGAATGAATCAATAACTTTTAATATTATACATTGATTTATTAATACAAAAACGAAATTTTCAATGAGCTGTACTCATCTTAATTTGTTGATATTCGTTAATCCGCGTTGTCACACTTTGAGAAATTTTGTTTGTTTTTGTTGTCTTCTGGATAGCGGTGGCGTAGATATAATTGTACAACTCTCGCACAAACTCAAATATAATATTTTCGTAGTTCTGTAAGTTTCCACTGTAAACCAATAGTGACAACTGAAATAACATATCTATAATCTCTCGTTAATATCAAATATTACTTTTGGAGTCTCTCTACACCGCAAATTTACGATAATATTTGTTAATCTTCTGATTCCCGGATCTTTTGAGATTACTTTATTTACATAAATAATTAATAATCTTTTAAATTTTAAATAGACTGAGTCCTTTAAACATACCAAACATCTAGTTGAATATGTAACGGACACTTTTATAACAATGACGTAAAATTCCATAAAATGCGCGATATCGGATGTAAGCAACCAAAGGGTCAATTACTCATATTCACCCATCGACTAATATTTAACCTTTATGATAATCTCAGTACGCAAATTAAACTAGAATAATATTATCGACTGCCGCTACAGTGCGGAATCATAACAAGCGATGTTGACAGTACATTCAAGTTTTATATGTTGATATAACAAATCCTGATATGGGAAGTAGGAATGGGTGGTGTTGTGATGAAATTGAAGATTATAGAATTGACCATAACCCCATTAAATCAATATTTATGAATATGTTGAAAGTGGTATTCTTGACAATCGTCGACATATAAGATCATTCAATAGTAAAAAACAGATTTACAATTCGCTAATCACGTTATAAGGGGGTCACTTAGTATAAATTCAAACTCAGCACCTAAGTGTTTGCATCTTTGCAGTAAGGATCGTAGGACGACCGCTTTGGAGTAGCTGGGAATCAATAGACATCAACTATCACAAACGATTCTTAACGAACAAACTAATATATCATTTAGTCCACTGATTAAACCGCTCTACGGGGGGAAGGGGTCTGATTTGCTTCCGTAATAGACCATTTCCGTGTCACATGTAAACTTATTGTCATAGCCGCATTTTTTAGTTTCATTTACAACTGTTCAAAAATTTGGTTTTATTGCGAGAAAGAAACAAAGCTAGGCCGTTAAAACAGGAGAGAGGATGTATTGTGTACCTTTTCTACACAGCTATATATAGATAGGCAAATGTTAGTTTAAGCATAGTTCTGACGATGGCGTGAGCCGAAATAGCTATCAACTATATATTTTTTCAAATAATTTCGTAGAACTAAAATACATTGCTGTTTTTTTCACCGTGTAACAAAAACTTTATTTATATTATATGTATATTATATGTATCAGTTGATAATGCTCGCGATGAGCGAAACCGGTCCAGATTAAAAAATATATTGTGGAAATAAGTACTAAAAAAATGTGTTTTTATTATTTAAAAAAAAATTATATGTATAATTTGAAGTTAACTAGATAATATATTTTAAATCTACTTGATATCAAATATTACAGATGTATGTATGTGGTGTATTAACAATTATTAACTGATGGATTTTAGAAATTGCAGAGTTTCTTAACTGAATAGTAAGCGTATACGTTTGAAAAGAAACAATCAAATTACCGCATTTTTGTGATAAAGGTAGTTCCAGGCCTTAACGATGTATGATGTAGTGGCTAAAATAATAAAAAAGAAAGCCTGTTGCTTTGTTGGTTCGTGCTGATATTCTGCCATAGTAAATCTTCGCCTACCTACCACTGCACGCAACGTGTCAATAATAAATTACTTACTTGGATCCGCGATGTACATGTTAACCAGTATTCAATTACCAATAGAGAAGATTTATTAGAAGTGAATGTATAGCTATTTATCTGAAGAGGGTGGTGTTTATATAAATTAACATTGAACAAACACGAAAGAACAATAAACTTGAGATAAATTATCTTTTTTTATAATAAATAAAAATATAAGTCCTAGAAAAATAATATTCCAGTAATTAACTATTACTTCACTAAAGCTGAGCTTATTACCCTAAAATTCTGAAGAATATGAACTTGTCATTGTTTTTTCTTAAATAAGCCAGATGCAAAAGCTGTAAGCTTCATTAATGTAATACATTGTCTAGAATAGTGGATCTATTCAACAAAGTTTTTCACATATACCTTTTTTAATATCGTTTCTTCTCATTTCGAAATAAAAAATATTTTATTTAGTTTTTATTGAAAATATTCAAATTTTCAAATTCATAGCGTATTATAATTCTAACTCTAATTCTACGGACAATATTTTACATTTTACAATAAGTTAACAACAAAAACTCTTCTTACAATGTGGGTCGAATCGGAGATCTTATGAAACGCTTCCACATATTATAAATGTTGAGTTGAAATTGATTATGGGCTCAAAATCAAAGAAATGCAAGATAAAATAATGGGCTTAGGAAGAAATTCCACCCGATCACATGCCCTTTTTAGTATTTGATAAAGGTTGCATGGAAAAAAATAAAACATCCAATACACCTTTTTATATTAATTTTATAATAATATATAAAATAGCATTTAAGTAAATATTTGTCCCGATTAAATTTTACGGAAATACAACCAACTTATCTCGAAAATTATCTCGAAACCTTTTTCGACAATATTTAAAAATAATAATAAAACAATATCAGTTTTTCTATGCTATAAATCATTCACATTTCATACCAAATCAACGAAATCCGTGTTATTTTAGCTAAAAATGGACAATTTCAAAACAACTAAGGATTTTTTAATTTATATATTGTTTCTAGAAAATATTAAAATTTATTATTATCAGTTTATTGTTAATTATATAACATTAAAAGCATTGTTATTATCAATAAAAATAATTTTATTAATACGTGATCGTAGATAAGTTAAAATTATGACACATAAAAACCACGACCTGTTGCAAACGTCGTTCAGGTTTAATGGCATTTTTATATTATACAAGGGAATATCTTTTTTAATACATGTTACACCCAGTTTCACCCTTAACTGTAAACATAAATCTTGTCATTTTTCGAATGGAGTAAATTACGAGATCCCTCCGCGTGAACACATTCCATATTAGGTGCGCAGACTTGGCCGCTGTTTATTCACCCCTTTCTTAAAGCTTCCGTTTCACCGGAAGCACGTTTAGCAAACTTGCCAGGCCGTACTAAAGCTTACATAAATATAATAATATACAAAACGTATACACGTAGCCCAAGATGGCGGGGGAATCCCTCTCCAAGAACCGAATCTACTCGTTGAACTCTCTTACACAATGATCGTAATGAATTCTTCACAGTTTGTTTGTCTCGCATCACGGTCTAATTGAAATAAATGAGAAATTAGTAATCTCGGCTAAAATTATCTTATTGTTGTTAAATTAGGCTTCAGCAAAGAAGTGTCGGAATAATTTTTGATTTGTAGATTCACTCTAAATTATTTTAGTAAATACTATTGTATATATTATACTTGCGGCACTAACAGCATTGTTTAAAAATAACCCAATTTATATGGTAAATATTTATTATTCAATAGTTCAACTATTCACAGATTTTAATAGATCACATGGTAATTCATTATTTCTTTTGTATTCGTTGCTTGGATAAATTTTCTCTCGAAAAATGTTTTTTTACATTATTTAAAAATCCCGTTATCGAGTTGGAATCTTATGTAGTCCGATCGTATTAAATTGTGAATTCTTATATATTATTTAAAAAAAGTGTAACATTAAATATGAAGAATCCTTTTTTATAACTTTTAAATACATATTAATAATCGCATTGCTTTTATATGAAGTAGTAAATGATATTGTTGTTCAAGAAGGAAAACAAATAGAAATTAAATCGTACTATCCTTGCATTTTTTCTTCAGAATTTTTACCCCAAAATCTATATTTACAAGTCAATTCGAAACATTGCATTTGACACTTAACGGATATCATATTTTCAATTCTGGTATGAATATGCCTTTGGGAAAAAAAATGTTAATTAAAACAAATGTAATTCAAAGTAAATTATTGATTCATTTTTAATATTGATTTTTTTTATGTTATTAATTTTCTTACAACTTCATCCGCCAATTTTCAAATGCTCAAGAATTTTAATGTTCAGCCAATAATCAAACTGGCTAAAATTAGTACTTCAAAATTTCAAAGAGAGAATATTTTTATATTACACTAACTGCTTATCACTTTCCACTTATTTTTTATGAATTGTTAAAAAAACCATTGAGTTAAATTAATGGAATCAACATAAATATTGCTAATAAAATTTGAAGAAGAAAGTATATAGAATTCGTTATGATTTTAAAATATTGGTAGTTTACTTACTATCTTTCATAGTGATGATATACATTATAAAACGTATTATATTTAATATACATATCATTATTTAACTGTCGGTGTTTCATTGAACATGCACAAATAATTGTATAGTTTTGGTGACATCGGAGAGTTCGCATAACTTTTGAGGTACCAAAAAGGGGTTGACGGAAACCCCATCACTACCTATGTAAAAACCTTCCGAGATGTTTCTGTGTAATACACGTCCGAAATAGACAGACGAAATGATTTCGTGGGATGGGTAGTGAGTACATCACGCGCGTAATAGGCTAGCAACCCACATCAAGTGAATACTTCTTTGGACGAAGCTCAGTGTCAATCACAGTCATGGTTTCTTTGCGTCCTATTCTCCTCTTGCTTTTCCTTAAATTTTCCCTTGTAATCCTTTGGACATCTGCATTATACTAAACACTGAACTACAAAAAAATAAATCTTTTTTTTCTTTGTGTTACCCAAAAAACGAGTTGAAAAATGTATACTAATGAATGCTGTATATATCACATTCTAATGCCTAATGATAGTTAAATAATTGATTACGAGTACATTTGTTCTATAGAATTAATATTAGAATCGGTACACGAAAACGAAGAATTAATAAGGTATATTCAACACAAAAAAACTAATGTTTAAATCAAATTTAATTTTTACACATATACGTTTTCGCTGAATGAACCATAAACACAAAATTATATACATCAATATGTTGGAACATATTTATACTTCTATATTTTAATCGTATTATCCGCCTTAAAGTATATCATTATGTACGCTATTTTTACGGAAATATATGTTCGTGTTACAAATAAAACCGTATGTGTCGTAAATGGTGAATAATTCTGCTGATAAACAAACAACATATTTTTCGTAGAAACGGTCGTGAAATGCTAACATATTGAAACATAAGATATCACCTTAATACCAATAAATGGGAGAAAACATGCCAGTGTAATGAAGATTTTTTTTTCTACCTGACATACCAATTTAATGCAAAAGTTAACCGTTCCACTTGATACGAAATGAAGTAAACTTCCTTTTAGAATAAGACGTTCATTAACGGCTTTTTCTTCTTCTTGCTCATTGTGCCTATGCATGAGTGGTAATTGAATTTCCATATCCAAAATTTACTTTAAACGCAATTAAAATTGACAAGTGTCTTAATTTGATACCGATTAAATATTGAGAAGTACACAAATAGCAACAAACTAAATATGCCTGAAATTTGGCAAATATTATACGTTTGGTTCACTATAACGCTTTTTTCATGATCTACTATTTTTTCTAACAACTATTACAAATTTTTATTTTTGGCGCAACAGTCTGGGACGAACTTCGACCGTCTCAATTATTCTCCTTCATTGTAACTGGGAATAATTCTATCGAAATCAAAAATCCAAATATTTACAACTACATAAAGAAGGAAAGCATGTGTCTTAAAACGGCCAATTGCTAAAAATAACGAAAATTCAAAATGATTTGTATATAAAATTTGAATTGTTGCAACTTTGTACGATTCCATATGTCTTGTCACAAACGACCCGATTCAGTCAGTTCTGTTGCATCCGTGCGATGGAATACCTGAAGATGCCGAAGGACGAAACCCGGGTCGTTTGTGACAAGACATATGGAATCGTACAAAGTTGCAACAATTCAAATTTAATATTTAAGTTCCATCAAGCACCTTCAGTCGATATCATAGATTTGTATATAGTTATTTTCATAATTACTTAAGTGTGGAATTTAATATATAACCGTGATTAAACATACATTATAACGGAAAATTAAACTAAGAATGTTACTAGAAATAATTATTTCATAAAATTTTCGAAAATACGAAAAAGCGTCTAGTCTACGTAACGGTCCAAATAAAAAGTTGCTATATTTTTTTTTTGTTTAATTCATAGTAAATAAGTAAGATTGACTGAAACACATATTTTTGATTAAATCTAATCAGATTTTTGAATTATCAAGTAAAATATCGTTCGATTTTCAATTAAAACCCATTCTAATATTTTGTATGTTATTCTAGCATTTAACATTCGGAGATGTTATATATTATAACAAACATAATTAGGTTTACTGAAGTATAACATATGAATAGATTAATAAACTGAGTATTTTCTACTATTATAAAGAGATAAGTTTATAAACTTTCACTAAATAATGATTTAGTTCATAACTTGAGTGAAATAAAAATTATTAGATATCGAAGTGAAATAAATGTTATCTAACTTTGAAAAGCAATTATTGTTATACGGTCCACCCAGCGTTGAAAATTGAAGCACCGTTAAGTCTATCAAAATGTAATTTGAATACCTCCTCACTTTCCTCTTACGTAACGGCTTACTTCCGACTCACTGTGACTGTCGACTTAAGCGAACTCTTAGAGAAAATTGATTTATTTGGATACGCAGTCTATTCTAGCACCTCCATTTAACATTTTAAAAGCACATCAATACTGGTAAATGTGTTATTAATTTAACCATCATATTGTGTAGCTTAAAGGTTAAGAGTTGCAGAAGTTATTTTTATTATGTTGTCGAAACAAATCGGTTTATCTTTAAAACACTTTATAATATTCTATTATTTCTGCCGTAGAACTAAACAAAAATAACAGAGAAGCAAAAATTTGGTTATTTGATAGGGTTTTTTTCAGTACAATAAATAAATAACTTTTCTTCGTGGCATTCAAAGAATAATTGCAGATAAGTTACTTCATAATGGATAGAAAAAGAATCACACAATATTTCTTACCTGTCTCGATCCACAGTGACTGCTAAGGAGAAACCTTGCAGCCACATTGGTGATCCATGCTGGAGACAATCAAGCCAAGGAGTTGCCCAAATTCCTTCGGAACGGTTCCAAGAGTTGGCTAGTGCACGCCAATACTTCTCCAGCGTTTGCGAATTATTCTTTTGGAATATTACCTACAGAAAAATGAAGTCTTACATTTAAGTCATCAAGAGTTGGATATTGTTTTTTTATAAGCAAAAATGTACTTTTGAAGTCAATGTCAATAGATTAGCTTAAATTTTTATCTTTAAAATCGCTAATTCAAATATTGTCGTTATTTGCAATCTACATTATTCATCAAAGTAAATATTTATTTATATTCCTGCAAAAACGTTATACTGTAAAATAATTGTTAAATGAATGAAAATATTAAGTCATACATCGCCAATTGATAACAATGTTATTAACAATGTGATTCACAAAATAAATGATTCAACGGCGTCCAAATTTTGACACATAATTATCCACGGAAGCTGATTTTTCTGTTGAAAACTTTATTTGGCATTTACTGTCACTATACTATTCATGCCATGATTCATACGTTAAGCGCTGAAAAAGAAGTTGATTGTGCGCTATTTCTTATATGAATATATTGTACGTACATCTATTTCAAAAGCACCAAAATCCAAAGTTTCACTGACATTCCTGATCTCAACTTTACAACCTACATTTTCTGTGGTTATTATAGATACACATTTGGTAATTCAAATCAATTTTTAATCATAAAATGGGTAAAGACAATTCGAACTTACGAGCTGATTTCTAAACTGCAAGACTCCCAGGTTGATTTGAGGAACTCCTAAAGCGACCGCCTTGATGTCTTGCCTGGCAGTCAAGGCGGCCTTAGCGAGGGCTGAAGCGCGTTCTGCAGACACAGAATGACTGGAAACCAGCCGAGCCAACGACATCGCCAGCTCCTTCGTCACCTCCCGGTCCGAGCGGCTGGACTATAAAATTTGAAGAAAAATCTATTTTCCTTGCTGTCCATAAAGCTAACAATTTTCGATTCGGTATGAAATGACAACTACAGCGGTAAACTATTCACGCTACTTTTATTAATTGGCTGGATATAAAGGAAGATTTCCTGAGCAGAATCAACATCAATATTAAATCTATAAAATAAATATTTACTCATAAGTATATATTTTGTTATTTCCTACCACTGCTGATGTGTGAATGTTTAAAATTCTTACTGGTGTGTAAATGATTCAAATTTTGCCAGGAATGTCCAACGATAAATTCCTAAAACCTTGGTTGCAAACATGCAATAATATAATATTAGTAACAAAGCTTTGGTCGGGTAATAAACTGAACAACTTTACATTATATCTGTATTCGTCTTATTAGTAAATAAAATAATATAAATGATAATTATATCACAATGCAAGTTCTCAAAATAAATTTTAGCCATTGTGTTTGTATTTATTTAAAAAATGGCGTATGAAAGGCTTAAAATATTGTTTACGTCATTTACTTGCAAGAACAGCTATTTTCGTTTGAATCGTGTATTTATAAAAGAAATCACCAATCTTAATTTTCGCTTTTTTACAAAATTATATTGACAATTTCTTGTATGAGCTTGCGCTGTTAAATGACAATATGTACTCGAAACAGTTTTTTTTTATTCTCAAAGCTTGTCATTTATAGTGAGGTGTCAATTTTTAAAAATGATATCCCATTAGTCTTTTTTTAAAAGATACAACTGTTTTAAGTCAAATACAATAAATTCGACTAGGCTTTTCTATTCATTTTGACAACAGAAATTTTTTATATTGACGTCATCGCACTACTAATTTTATCTCAATGAACTTTCAATAAATGTGGAATATGTGTAACTGCTATAATCTCAACTAACCGGAGGTGGGCGTGGCGTTGCAGTAAGTGCTTGCGGCTCGCACGGGGCAGCCATATCCGCTTCCGGTGAAGTCCCTTCCTCTGGCATGGCGGCCGCCGAGGAAGGCAGCTCTTCGCCCGCTCCGACCCCGGCCCCGGCCAAGCCAAGCACCGCTACCAAAAACAGCCACGCTCTCCTCATTGTCGACTCAGGTCATCTCATCGCACCTTGCTGGAGAAAATAAAGACTATTTTATTAACAGTATAACCACTAATTCCTGGATACTGGACGCTCGGAAGCAGGTAAATAAATGAAAGCAAGAGAATAACGATTTAATTGATTTATATTTAAAGATAATTTTGTTAATTACATTAACGCAATCATTGCTTTTGGCAGGCATGTTTGTAGCCGTTATATATTGAGTTTAAAAAATATATAATTTTCTGAGTAAAAAACTACATCACCATTTCGAATAAGTAAGAAATTACTTTTATCTTGGAGATATTTAAGTTGATCGGCTCTTTTATACGTTAAAAAAAGTCATTCAATCTTTATTAATTATACACATTTAAATTAACATAAATCTTATGAAATGCTAATCATTATATAATACAATATATTGTTTCCATATACATTCAGTAACTCGACACTTAGTCGGAAGTCGGAAGTCGAAACATACGTTAATTTAATTTGAATTATACGTTCCATATATGTTCATGTTTACATCGTGTTGATGTTTCAAAACTTTTGAAATATTTAGTACGTAAAAACAAAATTAATTTTTACTACCTTCGCACTGTTATTAAAACTTTATATTTTTTTAATGTACACTTAAGTTTTTCTTTATTTTATTCTCATATTTTTATAAAATGAGAAGAGGCATCAAAAAAACATAACGATTAATAAAATCAGTGATATTTGGCAAAAATATCAAATTATTTGTGGAAGCACAAAAATTGTATAATAGTAATAATGTTTAAAAGATGTGGATAGCATAACGCATATCTTTCGAAAAACACTCCATCTAGATTTCTCATTTGTAAAACTTTCATTCCAGATGGGACTTAATCCGAAACACCACAACCCTTTTGAAAAGTTAGCCCGCTTCAAATTCATATTCAATGCAAACGAAACCCTTTTTATATGACAACCCATATAATAATTCATCCTCAAACAGTTTCACATCAGATACACAAAACCTTTTCTTTTCAACTATATTTTATTCATATAAATGAATATCACTAGAGTTAATGTATATCGCAAAAGCTTACTAAAAAAATCTTTGAAATTATTATTGTATAATTTTTAGCGATGCTCTTTACAGAATTCATTACATTGTAACAGTTTGTCATCCAGTTTCTCCTCCTCTTAATTGAAAAAATGTGAATAGAAGAATGTCTTACGATACAGTTAATATACAGTTAGCTGTTCAAGATATTACTCGTGTGATAAAATCGAATAGGTAGGAGAGAATTAAGTCATCACACAGGGCCATATCTCTTAGTATAAATAATTGAATAAAACTGATTAAAACATGTTTCATTTTTTATTGTTCTATAGCTTTAAAACCCAATAGGAATAGAAGTTTGGAATCTAATTTCGGCATAGAAAAGTCCACAACTACTTTCGATCTTGCTTAAACTCTTTGTAGTCAGCGAAACTGGTTCTTAATTTCCTTTCAAAAGCTCTTATTATAATTTTTTTATATTCTTTTCTCTCATGTGAAAAAGAGTTGCTCGTAATGTTGCGTAAAATTGTTACTATTTTTACAACTAATAATATATGCCTGGCACTTTACAGAACATGCTAACTTATATATAATAATAGCACCGTTTCGATATAGCACAGCTTCGACACATTGGTTATTAAATAGTGCCGTAAATCTAAGAATACCGTGTCAGTATTTTTTTTAACAAATACAATCCTAAACTGTTTACAACCGCATGAAATATTTAACATTTGTTTATTCGGTACTTTTTGCCAGAAGGATTAAAAATTATCAATGGGAAAATATGAGACAAAAAAATGATAATTCTATAATAAAATAATATAGAAAGACCATTTTTTATTAGCTACCTATTGGTAAATCGTTTTTTAGTTAGTTTGAAAAACAGTACGCATATGTTTCTTTTGAAATAGTTCTTATTATAAAATTATAACCGAATTATCGGCGATTTTTTCACCGTGTTATAATGGAGTTCTACCAAGTGAATGCCAATTCAATCAATAGATTTTTTTTTAATTTAAATAACTTGTCAGCTTAGAGTAATATAATCGTAACTCGATCATAATATCATCTCAATCATTAAGAGTACTCAATTCTTAACAGTTCAATGCCCTGCTGTCATAGTTTTTGTAATCTCGTATAATTAAAGCGTTTTTGAGCCGTACCATCTAGATATCAATAAAAAGTAAACATGTTTAGTATTATCATATAACTTACATTTTATGTATACCAAATAACATGCTGTGTACCATTAATTTGGATCTGTACAATTTATCGTCTGAACCGTTCAACTGTGCGTTCATTTGACAACAGTTAGGCATAATTACATTGCTATATTTCACTCATACCGTTGGTACATTTTATTTAAATTCATTTCATAAAACAACATCTTTCGTATAACAAGTTTACGACTCCTTCGATAAGCCGTTTCGGACATTGCGGTTTCGCGTATGATCTGGGTCGCTGGACCAATGGAGGACACCTCATCATAAGAGCTATACTAAATTTAGCCTAAAGATTTCCCATATTCATGCTTCGTCCAGTAAAATTGTAAAATCACATAATTACTTTTTATATGAACACAAATAACTAGTTCGTGTTGATGCTTAATTGATTGCAGATATGTATAATCTGCGAATAACATTAATAACGTCTCACTCCGTATTTTGAAGGATACTATTTACCAATTAATCCAAAGTAACAAAACAAATAAAGTTGATTATTTATTGAAATATTATATTTCTATAAATTATACTTTTTCATTACCAATACATAAGCAAACAACACCAACCTTAGACTGATAAAAGTAGCCTCAATCAAAAATTAATCATTGATTAAATATAGTATTATGAAGTGCTTTTTAAGAATATTACGTTAAATTTGTTGCGCAAACAATGCTAGCAAAGCTTAAACGTATTACTAATTAGAAATATATATTAACTTGATCTTTTAAATATTAAACTAGTTCAAGTATTTTTTGATACCACTACATTTTTTTGTAATAACATAAATTCTTATAAACAACATTATAGACAGTTTTTTGTCTCGGAACAACTTCTTCAAATACCAAAATATTCGTTGGATATAAACGCGGTTTTTTTCTTCAAATGTAATATTTAAATCCATACGTGAATATCTCACAATCCTGATCGTGAGTACATAGTTTATCGATAGTTAACTGTACATCAAATGCAACAGGTGAATGTATTTGAAGTATTCTTTAACATCAGATCAAAAGATGGAAGATTTATCTGATTGATACTCATAATAATTTTATTTCTTTTGAATATATTGCATTCATTCACATTTTAGTTTTAAATTGTTAAAACATAGTCTCCAAATAAAAACTTTTGTAGAATATGCAAAAACGTGTATTTTTTTTGGTTGCAACTATTAACATACGAGAATACGATTAATACGATGTCGATGGATTTTATGCTTACTATATAACATAATTTGACAAGTAAACAACGAATACATTTTGAAAATAAAACATTTTGAACAATGACACAACTAAATTATAATAAATTCACTCACATCCTAACGGTAACGGTAAATATATAACAACACTTTTGAACGATTTTTAAGCTGTCAATTGATCACATCATTGGCGGGCTCTGCTTTTAAATCTTATAAGAGAAGACTACAAATCATAATTGTTGTATTAAAAATGAACCATCACAAAGTTACCGTTGTATTCATTGAAGATACGAAATGTATACGTTTTCAGGAAATTTTCTTTCGTGCTTTAAAACTTTACGTTTGAGTATGCTCAAGGCAGCTAGTTGAACAAATCTACAGATTACCTATATTTATATTGAAATATTTAAATCACTATGCAAAATCAAACCTTTTGCATTCTTAACAATCGACATACACTAACTCATTATGAATACTAAAATTATATCAATACAAAGTTTAATTTTATTGAATTATATATCATTTTACATATTGTTCTCATATAAATCGATGTATATTTGAAGCTATTTATCAACGGGAAGCATATGTTGAAGTATTAAAAAACAATCAAATAGTTATTTTAATTTGTTACATAATCCTCTAAAAATATCATTTTAAATCACAATCCCATCAAATTTCACGAATTCAGATTATTACAATCGTTGGAAAATTCATTGGCGTTTCATCGTATAATGGATTTTCGATAAATACTTTCATGCAAATAATCGTAGTTTATGCGATTAAGATCAATATTTACGCAATGCTTAAACCGTCTCGTTTTAAGGCGAAGCTATTTTAATTGAAGTAACTTTCATTTCGCTTATTTGCGTCAGTCAACTATTGAAAATAATTTTCGCGATTTGTCATGTTCCGAAATAACTTCAATAAGTAAAGCGATGTAAAATAGCGTTGCATGATTCTATTTAAGTTTTTGCTTCGTACCATTGTATTGCTGAGATTGTTTTCCGATAAAAAAATGTATGTGAAATCCTTATTTACTTTATACAATTCGGATACTGGTAGTAGTGTCACCGTGAGAAGTTAATATAAAAAAATATATCATTAGTTTTATGATTGATTTTTAAGAAATATTGGCGACTTGTAATAACACCGAAAATTTGAAATATTTAAAGTATTTTTTCTTTATTTGGTTGTTGCAATATTTACAATTACAATATTTTGGTATCTTCTTTGTGTTCCTTATTAATTAATTAATTGTCTGACGTTGTTGGTAAGCTTTTCCAGTCTTTTAAATAATAAAAACACATTTTTTAGTTCTTACTTCCACAATATATTTTTTATCAGAACCGGTTTCGTTCATCTCGGGCGAAAGTTCAGTTGATAATGCTTGCGAGAAGGTCCTGATCAAAAAACATATTGTCGAAATAAGCACTAAAAATGTATTTTATTATTAAAAATATCATGCCTTTTCATCAAGAAGTGAACACCTTAAAACTTTTCCAGTCACTTCAAGGCGCGATTTTACTTTAATTGGGAGTTACTATGACAGTGTCACTTAATTATAGAAGTTACGTACATAAACATTGCATTCAATTCATCTCAATCATAAACTAGTCCTCTGCGGAGATTTTCATATTGTGGAGCTGTATCGCCTATAATGAATTCCATCCAATCAAGTGTTATGCAGGACCCTTCATTTTTAATGAACCTGGCTTGCTAAACCGCCTCATGCACCTTTATGAATTCTAAGTTTAATATCAGTGTAAAAGTAATTAAAGCCCTATCAAAAGCCAACTCTCTCGGGATGAAAGATGGTATTTAATGTACCGCTCTACGGAAAATTTCCCAAAGCTGAATTACACATCTCTTCCAAGAATTTTACCCAACCTTTACTGAATTTTTTTAAACATCATTCGGTTCACCGACCTTTAATTTCATTGTATTATATAATATTATGTATATATTTATAATCAAAATTATCTTTTACCACCAAAATTTTATCATTTATTAAAATTCTCTCATATTGAGATTATTTCATACAATTATGATAAATGAAATAATCTGGATTGTGTTCATGGTTTTCAATATATAACTTTTATATTTATGTACATTTTCAACAGCGGTAAAATGATATTCAGTGAACTTATAACGACTTTAAATACCATTTAAAAGATATTCAAATAACTAGTAAAAGCCGAATTAAATTTCAATCTTTAAAAGATTTACAGTAAAGTAGAGTTAAAGAATTTCACCATCTTAAATTTGGTACCTTGGTAATTGTAATAAAAAATAATTAAATATTCTATTACAAAAATAATCATAAAAAGGTTTATTCTTTTTCTCAAATAAAAGATTATAACCATTCCGAACATATTTTTTTAAAGACAGCTGCACTCACATCTCTTAAATCATTCTGTACACAAATTAATTCAAATTGCCGATTAAACTAATACCTCTAGAACGGTCTCAGAGGTGGATGCTAGCCTGCAGATACTAACAATTCGACCATAAAACATAATTGACTAACAATTTTTACAATCCCATTAAATTTAATAAATTCATTAGATACATACATTTTACAACTTGGCATCTTTAAAATATCATTTGTGTTATGACACCATTTTCACGTAGTTTATGATTAATATCAAAAAAATACATTCAAACGTTAAAAATGTTCAATTATATATTATATACAATCAAATATTCATCCAGTAATATAATGTATTACCATTATAAAATCTAGCAAAAAATGCTATCCATAAATATTCTAAATTATTTTGAATAGTATCTTTAAAATTCATTTATTTTGAAACAAAAACAGACTAAGGGCAATAAAAAATATGTTTGCGATATATTTTGATGGAAATTTTCTACCAAAGTAATACAACTTTCTTATTGAAAATTTTGAGTTTAGCCAGTTACTCTCTACGTTAATATGATAATAATAAATACATATGATAATTGTTTAGATAACATTTTTCATAAATTTCAGTCCTAGTACTTGCGTTATTTCCAATATAGTGCTCGAATATTTTTACCCCAATAAAGTAGTATAATATAATAATAAAATAGTTTTAATAAAAAAACATGTTTTTACTTATTTCCACAACATGCCTTTCCTTCAAGAAGTGACAGTTGACAGCTTAAAAGTGAAGCTATTTTTTTTAATAATCTTTGGCTCGAATGTATATAATATTATAAACTGAACGGTAGATATAAAAATATTATTTTTAATTTGTATAAAGCTACAAAGATTTTGGTAATTTTCATTGATTAATTTCGATCTTTAATATGACGAGGGATTAACGATGAATCTTATCAACGAGGGATCGATTTAGCGAAGTCTGTTATGTTAGCTAGTTGAAAAATGTAGTTTTTTAAACTTCAACTAATCATAAACAAAATTTTAACCGAATAATATTCTAATATTTTCACCGCATAGCTTCTTTATCCATATACAAGCGGTATGGAAATTTCTAATTACTATTACGAGATCCAAGGAAAAATTACCAATTAATTCTTTGAAAAGAATTTTTATTTTGAAATTTAGATCGACAAACAAAGGTAATGAATTGACGGAATTTTCATGCATCTTTTCTTTAAAAAAGTTCAAGAGTTGAAAACATAAATGTTAGATCGCGCAAAAATAAGAATTTCGACGTAAAATTCGTTTAAAATGATTTATGCATTTTTTTGAAACATCTTTACATCTGCATGTGGCATTTTTATCGCATTTAATAAAACAGGATATAGTTTAATATTCTGATAGCGGCGATGAACCTAGGAAGTGCAGATTAGGAAATATGGATTACAATGCCTGCGGTTATCCAGTCACTTGTAAGTGTGAGATGTGACACCTTGGAAACATCCTCGCTGTCAAATTAATAATATGGTATGCAATACACACACGCTGTTCCGAAGCAAGTAGTGATTTCTGTACAACGTGAGTCTCGATGTGAATCAAAAGTAGCCATAGAGCCCCTACTCCCACTTTTTGCAATATTTAGGTTGTATTAAAATAAAACGATGAATTAATTGAGATAAATTTAATAAAAAAAAAACCATTCGGCATTTCGAAAACTAATTTTGAATATAGTCAATTTTCTAAATCTCGAATTTAAGATGTCCAAATAGTTATTTCAGTAAAATATCAAAAAACCTTTGCCAAATATTTCCAATTTCGAATTTAAAAAGAAATGATTTATTGTTGGAATTCGTTTATTTAAAATCTTAACAATAATAAGACAGAAATCTTGTAGGTAACATATTTGTAGTAAAGAACCAAACCAATCTTTGCCGTATTGTCGATACGATGCCAAATAGAATACTTATTTTCAAATCGATTTACAGATTTGCGCCCATATTCTTTTCGAGCTTTTCTATTCAACTTATGCGAACCTTAATTCGAAGTTTTCATCGGAGACTTTGTATATGCCCACTCTATGATCTTTTGAGTATTTCTAAACGTGTTCTGTTGAAACACTCGATTGCTAATGAATGGTTTGCATATCGAGAAAGAAAATAATTTTACTATAATAGATATAAATTTTAGTTTATTGCATAAAACCCCCATTTTTATTTCACTTTATTATTCCTAGGAAAACTTCAAAAAATTTAAAGGTTTATTAGAATATTAACTGAGTTAAAAGTCAATTTTTAGACTACAAAAGTAGTCAACTACGGAGAACATGACACGATTGTCACTCTGGATGGCACTCAGAGATAATTAATAACTTAGAAAACTTAGAAAAATTATATGTTTTAGAATTTAAATGATCTACAACATACACCAAACCTTGATACAACTTAAAACAAATTAGAAAACGATATTTTAAAAAATATAATAAATAACTGACTTTTCCTATTTACCTAAGGTAATAAAATTTATAGATAGACAAAAATTTATGATTATTTATGAATAAATTCAATTTTACGGCAAAAATATAAGACTTCAATCTTATCATAAAATTATACTTGATAAGTGTAAAAAATAATAACTACTAAATAGAGACTAAACGGATGTTAAAATTCTATATATAATATTTTTAATTTCCAGCTCAGTTTGTCGCTTTTGTGTCACATTCCATTGATACATTTTCAATGGTCAAACAAGTATGAGAAACCCTAAATCAAATTTATGGTATGTTCTGAGCAAAGCGTAAAATAATATACTTTATTAATGCTAAAAATTTATATTATGATTCTGTTCCTATAAAACTCTACATAAATATTATATTTGAATCTTCCTATAGTTTTATTACTATCGATAATTATTCGTTTCGTTGAAATGTTCCATTTGAATCTACTTTATAAAAATGTCAATAAAATCAAACAATCGTATGAATATTATTGTAATGTTCTTTAGGGGAATAGCTCCGCATGAGTCGCGTGCTATTAATGGTTTTTATAGTACCTAATGTAAAACAAGCACTTAGCGTTTAAATTTCACCCATTCTGAGTACTAAAAAATAACAATATTTACTTTTTACATGCGATTTCACATATTATTATAATAGCTCCTGACTTATTCATTTTTCCTCGGGTTAGTTTATTTATGTGAACGCTCATTTCATTGCCGACGTTTTTCTATTCTAGAAAATAATTACGAGTTACGATTAGTTAGAGTCTTTTTACGATTTTGGTATCTGTCTTTCCGATTCACTTTTTAGCTTAAATTTTATCAATTGATGAAAAAAATGGACATAATTTATTAAAAAAGTAATTAAGAAATAAGCAATAATGTGTTTTACTATCGAGTATTATAGATACATATGTTAGATAACGACAAAAATAAATTTTAAAAAATCATAAAAATACAAAAAAGTAATCTTAAAGTAAGTTAATCACAAAAGATACGTAATTTTTAGATGAATCTCATTTTAAAAATATCAGAAAAAGATTTCTAAAAGTTTCGTTCAGTCATTTTGATATTTTCAAAAAAATATTACAAATAAACAGCATAATATGCTGCTATATATATTTTTTATAAATGAAATAAAAATACACAACAAGAAAGCTCTCGACATCATCTGAAGACAGTTGAACAATTGTACCAACGTTTCAGATGTCAATAAAATAAACAGTAGTACTAAAAAACCAATTTTCAAAAGAAATTCACATCCAAAAATAAACTCAAAAAAAATTTAAACACAATACAGCTAGTTTGTTACTAAAAATCTCCACTTCTTTAAGCAATGTATTGATTTTCATAATCACTTTATAACATGAAGAACTAATTACCCGTGTAAATTATAAATATTCTATTTGACAGAGTATAAACTCACCATACAGTTTCCGCTAAAGTAAAATAACATAATTTAGATGTTTACTCAACATGGTTTTGCATTTCAAGCATTTTTGCCCTGTGAAAAGTTAATTATTATTAATATTTACTTTATTCATATTTTTGTAATAAAAACAGTGCATGATGTCTTATAACATATTTAACCATTATATATTTTAATATGATTATTCACTGCAAAATATTATACATTATTTTTAATGAAATGATATCACGTCATGAATATTTTTCTTATGACTTTGATATCTTTGCAACAACTTTAAAATTAATTAACCTTGCGAGTTACCAAAAGTTCTATTAAAGTTGAAGATTATCAAATCCACGTATCTTTTGAATTCAGTTATTTAACACAATACCAGTGCTGATGCAAAATGAAAAAAATATTTATTCATTATCAATTTGATTCTTTACTTTTTGAGTTAATGTAACGGGTAAATAAAAATACCTACGATGCATTTACTGAGTTTTCAATATATGACATTATAATTGTTTACAGGTGACATTGGAATCCAGTACTACAGTCTACATGCTAGTTCTGTGCTCTTTGTACAATAATCGAAATTAGTAAACACATGACTGTATTCAGAAATGTGCTTAGCTATTCAAGGTGTAAGATTGGCTTGCCTAGATGAAGTGGATAACACTTGTCTGACAATTTGTATGCAGATCAACATGGAGTGAAGTGCTGTGATAATGCTTTGTCGCTGGAACCTCCTTTACTAATTGGTATGTAACTTCGTATTTGAAGCTATCAAGATTATTATAGAAAATGTATAAGACAATAATAGCTCATTTCACATTATTGATAAGGATAAACAATAGAAGGTAAAATGTCATCACACGTGAATGAATAATGAATCACTTTAAAATATGTAGATTTTTTCTATACGACAATGTATTGTCGAATGTGCAAGGGTCAAAGTCGTGGAAGACCATATTAATTAAGTGATTTTTAGTGAGTTTATAGATTCATGCTCAACAGAATCAATATCTATCGTTGCTATTTAATTCCAAACCATATACTGAAACAGGACATAAAATGAGAATGATAGGATAAACACAAGACATCACCATAAATCAAACATTATTGGGTGAAAAATTTAAAACAGATGTGTTAGGTGTGCTTTGGCTATGAAATAAAATAATTTATATCAGGTAGTTTTCCACCACTATAATATCGTCTCCGCCGGATGGAACAATATTTAATTAAAAGAAACATCATCAGATAAAAATATCAAATTATTTAGCTCTACAAATTTTCATGTCTGATAATTATTTCGATATTTTTAAATAATTATAATGGAGTTAAAATAGCTCCCTATTTTTTATACCGAAATGTCGGGTAAAATAAACGAGGTTATTACAGTAAAAGTCCTCATGAGATTATTGTACTCACGAAATCGAAGATTTTCATTAAATTATTAAATCTGGAAGTATTACGGTACAAATTGTGTTTTACTAAATTAAATGTTACACCTTTCTAGCAAGAAGCGACAGTTTACACCCATGAATTAAATAAAATCATATTTGAAGATAGTAGTAATAAAAATTAATAGATTTTGTTCAAATATTTATGAACATTCATCACAGTTTTAACGATATTAAGATGACGTGTGATTGACAGAAATTTTTAACATATAGCTGCAATTATAATTTTTTATTAAAACAACAAAAATTTGATATTATAAGACATTATAATTTTCACTTTTCTCAATAACTCATTTATTACATTAACAAGTGAACATTTTCTTTTTTAAATGCCATATTATTAAATAAAGAACCATTATCGTGTAGCTCACCTACAATTTATTCTTATTTTGATTTATAGAACTATAGTACTGGTTCAGTCATATTATCTATCATATATCCTGACTAACCAAATCTATGATTAATAAAAATAAATCTGAAAATAAAGTATTTGATTTTATGCAAATAAAATTCGACAGAGATTCAAAGTTTAGCAAACAATATGAAAAAAATTGTGAGAATTAAAAACTCTTTATGATACTTGACCGTTTTTATGAATGGTACGAGAGATTCCAATGAGAACGTCCGACTGATACATTAAATTCAAATGATTAAAATGTTCACCCTGAGCGAATCAACACTACAATTTTTGATAAAAAATGTACAATGTGTACAATCTATCGTTGTTTCAATATATCTTACGATATTTAACCAGTCTCCACGGAGTGACTGTTTTACTTGAAAGAAATGAAAACTCCCAAACACTGAATATGGTCCATTGTCTTCTTTAGTCAAAACAATCATTTTAAATAAAATATATCATACCAAAAAAAACTTTACATTACAACTGTTTTATAATAATGAAAAAAAAAATGTTATAGTTTTTGGCGTAAGCAAGAATCGATTTTAAAGTCTTTATGTGTCTTTTCTGAAATAAATCATGTTTGTTGTGTTAAAAATGCATTGTTTTCATTCATGAAATCATCTTGTAAAACCTTTGATATGCAAACAAGGAATTACATAATAACACAAGAGCAGAACAAATGTTTGCGATGTATACAGGGAACGCTCGTCTCGTTATCGTCCTTTCAAATACACTTCCAAGGATTTCGAACGTGTATTTTATTTTATTTACCGCCCAGTATTGAATAATTTCACCCTATATCTCGCTCAAGTGCGTGCTTACTGAGGTTTTATAACAATTTCATGCGTCCTTGAACGTGCAATGTCTTAAATTCATCCCTGCCTAAAGCATGTATCCGTGAAATTAAATTGATCGAAATGCGAAATACATTACGAAAAAAGAAATAGCATTTCTAAGACACGTATTATTTTTTCAGATATACCACCTACCAGTCATTCGAGCATAACTGAAATAATATAAGGGTACTCGGTAAATCAATCAACCGAAAGCGCCTGATACTTGCGTGTCAACTTGATCAGTAAAATTAATGTGAACTTACAATTAATTAGTTTCGCTCCATACATATTTATTTAGCATGATGAGTATTTATAGAGGTCGATGTTTAACCCTATAAACTAGAAGCAACTTTCATACAATCAGGGAGTATTTTATGTTGAATAGAATTATAATTTTGATATACTATTTTTGAAAGCGTGATATATTATATATGATTTAATACATTTCTTTGTCAATATTATAATAAACTATACTTTACTAGTTTGTAAATATTACCTTAGCATTTACATACAAAATATATTGAAATTTCCGTGTTTCCATTACTTTAATTACGATTATTTACATTAATTAACACTATAAGTATAATATGTTAAATCATGTCTGTAGTTAAAGCATACAAGAAGTTTTACAGGATCGATATCCAACGTGTTTTAATGTAGACTTTTTAATTTTTAATACTCCTTGAATTAAATACATTTTATTTTTAAATTCGTCTACCAAACGCACCGATGAAAATGCAATATAAATATCTTATATTTATATCTTTATAAAATATAATATAAAAGAATCGTTACAATGAGTATAAAAATATCTTCATTAGAAAAGAATCTTTATTTCAAATATTTTACACATGCGAAGATGGCGTAAATTTTGAATGTGTTTTAAAAAAAATTTATGTCTAATAAAATTTATGAATTTATAGGAAATCTAAAAAAGTCATCGAAAAAATGTTTTTTTTTTTTAAGAAATGTTATCACTTTAAAACCATTACGACGCTCTAGGTCCATATTCCTGATAACGTACCTTTCGCAAACTTTCATCGTTATCCTCGGCACGTATCCCGTCCTGCGGCAGATTATTCCATAACTGGCGGATAACGCGCACATTCTGCTGTATCAGAAACTAACAGACCTTTCTCATATCTTATTCACTAATCCCGTTCACTGGATTATACTCCGCGCGCATTGCGTGCGCTTCGCACATCCGAGCCCCGAGCACCTGAGCGAATCGCAAGGCGGCAGGTGACGAGAGGTACTTGTCGGACGACTGTGGCATGCGTGGGGCGTCTCGGCGCTGTCCGACGGCAGACTGGCGTCGAGCGGCGTCTGGATCCCGGGCAGGCGTCGCTCCGCCCTCGAGGGCGCAGCCGCGACGGCGATGCCGTTGCTTTCGCCGCTTTTACGACGATTACGATCATAAAATAAGCTTTATACAATTCCACAGGTTTTTCTACTTGGTGCTTACGGATTTTCTGCATTTCATGTTAAATTATCGCGAGGGCAAATCATTCTCATATAAACACCATATTTCCTATGTTTCATAAAGTATATTATCTATCCTAATTTTCAAAATAAACTTAAACATATCTATGCGCTTAAACATATTTTATTTAGATACTTTGGTATTGCTGCTTTAAAAAACATGTTAGCCTTAATAGCCATCAAATTTAGTACATTATTCATAAGGAGATAGTTTTTTTTTTGTTATTATTTTGAAACCCGGTCATAGTACCAAGAAAATTCTTACTCAGTGAAAACCGTAATAATTTTATTATGCGATTAAATTTCCTTGTAACATGGATCGTGTGTACTCCAAATGAAGGATCTTCAACAAAAGTGATTTCAAATAATTGTAAGACTTCTAATTCTTTTTATAAAAGGTAAGAATAGAAGTATAAATAACTTTATTATAAATATAGAAAAAAAAGCATTACATTCAAGGCAATTGGTATACCCCTATTACATATCAACGACATAATTTTGCCCGCTTTCAATGAATATTAAATATTATTTTACACTTTTATTCGTTATGCAATTGTTATTTCTGCAATAACTGTTAGAGCATTTTAGTCGATACTCGATTAACAAACGATCTTTGAATTCATTTTCCACCACATAGATTTTATTCGTCATCATTTTAAGCCGCCAAATAATGTAACAAATTACAATATTTGAAATGTAAAAGATTCATAAAGCTTTATCAAACATGAATATTAATTTTACAAATATTTCGCGGAGAAACTCACAATTTCTTTTGAATAAAAAAATTATTTATTTTATTGAAATATATTATGTAATTAATTTAATTGCCAATAACAAACCAAAACGATTGCGAAAAAAATAAAATCTATATAAAATTATATAAAGAAACATAATACTAACGCACACAAATGAGTAGTAAATTTTTAGAAAGCATTTTCTTTATCATATAAAGATAGATTGAAGATTTTTGACAATACAATATTTGCGGAATAAAAGATAATTGAATGCAAAAATAAAATTTAATTATCGAAATTAATTGTCCGTATACATTGTGTAAATATTATTTTTACTCGCTAATTGTATTGAAAATCATGTTTTTCGTGGGAAATCATTTATTTAATTACCAATATTTAGATCTTCGTGAAGTACACATCCCACTTCATAATTTAAATGTAACGCTGTCAACACGACCCCTATTAATATTTTCGTAATCGGACCATTCATAAATCTCGTTTTCTGTGACACGCATCGCTTCCGATGATCTCGTTGCGTGGGGAAAACGCACGCGTTTCCGGTCGTCCTTCCTCGATCGTCGGAAGGTGTCGCGTTGGCGGGACCGATCCCGCTGCACCCCTGGGCGTCGCCAGGCGCGTGCGCACGCCGGCCCGGGAACATCGACCTGCCGCCTTTCGCGAGTCGTCATGGCGACCGGGAGATTCATCATCACAAACAACGCTCGCAGCGTCGACCGCGGCCCACGCGACGCAAATCCATTCGCACTCCGATCCCCAAAGCACGACAACCTAATTCTTCTCCTTACCGCACTTACCAAGAAAGATTATACAACATATACACAAACTGTTTCGTCTCCTCTTCAAAGCCGTCTCAACCGTAACAGTGCCAGCTGAAAATGCATTAACAAATTATCTCGGCTTCGTCCAAGAAAATTGTGAATTAATTAAAACCATGTTCCAATTAATTCTCTCAAACCATCATCACTGTTATTCTGGTTGATGGTGCTGTCTATACATGAAATACCGTGATTGAAATATTACTTTTTTATACGCTAATTTGTTAAAAGTAATTTGAGTCATACTGTACCCATTCTCGCTAGAACATCAAAACCTGATATATTGGATTTCGGCAATCAGAAGGTTAATTGTCGAAAGATGCCTGATATCCACAATTGTTGGAGATTTTTTTCAAAAGATCACAATTTTTGATATTTACTTTTCATTAATCAAGTTGGTTTCGACTTCATCGATTGCGTAATAAATGGTTCAAATCAGCGACTTACCGAAGACATCTAGTTATTCCTTATCAATTATAAGAAGACAAATTGGGCAACTGAATTATATTAATGCCTTGTTAGAAACTATATATTGTGAGAGTGGTTAAAATATAATGTAAATTTTATTACCTCGGAAGTCTAAGGGCTATTGTTACATTTACTAATTATCCAGGAAAGAGTAAACAATAAAATAATGCAACTATATTGGCTTATACTCGTTTTCCATTTCTATTTTTATTTAATATTGTTTGTAATATAAGATATTATATTTAAGTTGAGTTAAATTTCCATATTGTAAAGTTTTTAGTGGACATCTGACCTTTTACGGTTAATCAAATCTTACCAAATTTTGGACAGCTACTTAGGTAAAAAGAATCACAAGCTTTATAAATCTCATTTTCTTTAAATATGTAAAAAACAGAAAGTGCATTTCTAGATGTATTAGTGTATCGGATAGTAAAATAAAAAGATAGACTTCGGTGTCACAAAATAAAACGGTGACTTATTTAGATGAATGTGGCAATTTCTACCAAGCTACGTTTTTTCCTTACTAAGCACGATATTATTCGTTTTTAACACGCTAATGCAAAAATTATTATTAAAAATAAAAGAAATCAAATAATGAGCAGATAAAAAAAGCATTTCGTTTATTTGATAAAATAACAATTGCGTGTGAAATATGGACCCAGGTGTTTCAAATGGAGACCGTAAGGTTGAATGAAAAATTTCACCCCAGGGAGCTACAACCGGGTATTCGAAATGTCTCTTTTCAATCCAGTCCTGAAAATCCTGGCATATTTTCCCCTATCTCGAATGTCACATTCGAGATGCCACTTTTCCTGATAATATATTTTTTAAAAAACTGTGATGCATGCCTCTTTTCGTAATATTCAAATACTTAAGTCATCAGCTGAAAATCACTTCAAATGATAAATTATTTAACAACGTAATTTATGTTTATTGAAGAAATCGGTCTCAATAAAAAACAACTGTGAAATTTTCTCATTTTTTGACCATTTCGATAAAAACTATTTCGGACAGCTTATTTATTAAGCTGGCCAATTATGCTTTTCGTCCACTCTCAATATTAAATAATTTCAACAAAAAAAAGCATTTTTCGTATCAGGTTGCTAGTTGAAGACTAAGTCATTTTAATATTTTAATTCAAAAAGTGAATAATATTCAAAAAGATTTATGAGAAAGTATTATGAAAAAATTGGGACTCAAAAATAAATTAAAATACGTATTAATATCACGATATAATATATTTATAATAACAATCGATTATAAAAAATACAATACTATATCCAAAACACCATTTAACAATATTTTTTATAAATTATACAGGGCAAAAAATATGAAATAAACGACTAAATATAGAATCCAAAACATCTAAACGAATATAACAATATAGTATTCATTTGTAATAACCACACAGTGCTTGCAGATCTATTTGTTGTATATAAAATAAACATGCCAACAGTGATGCCAATATAAATAGATTTAACAATCATAGATTATTCGATATATTTTATGTTGACATCAGGATCGAGTAAGATCAAATTTTGCTTTATATTTTAAATATCAATTTACTATGTGATATTACATTGCGGTCTATTTCGTGTAAAAATAAATACTGATTTTTT
Organism: Himalopsyche japonica; assembly: GCA_028555115.1. Classification (NCBI taxonomy): domain Eukaryota; kingdom Metazoa; phylum Arthropoda; class Insecta; order Trichoptera; family Rhyacophilidae; genus Himalopsyche; species Himalopsyche japonica. Next base: position 299,262 of record JAHFWJ010000491.1, on the reverse strand, counting down.
TTGTAATATTTGAATTGCTATAATATTATAATACAGTGAATTAAATTGATGTGAATTATAAGCACAGCTTTACAATTTAATGATTAGTTTTTATTCATTGGATACATGCATATTTTCATTTTTTAAGCAAACAAAAAATATAGATTTACACCTGGTAAAATTTATAAAACTAATTGGCTATATTTTAAATAATAAAAACACATTTTTTAGTACTTATTTCCACAATATATTTTTTGATCAGGACCGGTTTCGCTCATCGCGAGCATTATCAACTGATAGAATACAATTTACAAACAAGTCTATTTATACAAAACAAAAAATTAATTTGAGTTAAAGGTAGCAGGTGTACAAAACCATGGGTACAAGAACTAGGAAACAATTTACATAAAATCATACAATATTGATACAAATAAAGTAAATTAGTATAAAAATTAAATGTTCACAATCACTTATTAAGAATTACAATTACAATTATGGTAAATCAATAATCCATTAGGAGCTCTAAACAATCAATAAGGAAGTAAGGAGTGGGAAATTTTAATGACGAAAATAACCCACACTTACTACTTAATGGAACAAAATAAATTAATACATGAGAATTTTAATGATACTCAATTAAAGATGAATCGATGAGATGGGAAGATATGGTCAGTCAGGGGCGTTCCAATATTTTCTGTAAAAAATTAAGTAAAGGGAGGCAATATCATTTTTCAAAAAAAAAAAAAAAAATAATATTTATTTGAAATATATATTTATTACTCTAATTTAATGAGTATAACAATGGTGACGACGCAAAAGTAGTTTGTTCATTTATAAGGTTAGAATTAGGCAAAAATTTATATCGATTAATTTCAAGGATTTCTTGTTTATCTAATTTCAGTGATTTGTTATTGAAATGCAGGATTTTGTAGTTTATAGTAAAATCACATGAATGTTTATTTTGAAACAAATGGTTTCCAAAAGTAGAAATCTCATCGCCTTTTTTGGCACAAGCTAAATGTTCCTTAAATCTAGTATGAAAGGATCTTCCTGTTTGACCAATATACCTAGCCTCACAGGAATCACATTTTAGAAGATAAATACCACTTTGGCTTAAAATATTAATTTTGTCTTTCGTGTTAACTAACATTCGACTAAGATTATGATTGTTATAAAAAGTTACATTAAAAAGTTTTTTGTCTAACTTCTTGGATATGTTTTCAGAAACTCGGCCTAAATATCTTAGTTTTACCCAACGTTTTTCAACGGAGGGAACATCAATCATCAAGCTCGAGGTTACATTTAATAAAGCTAATTTTTTAGTTTTTTAAAGACAAGTCGATCAATCAACTTTGCATCGTATCCATTGTTAAGTGCGATCTGTTTAATGGTGTTTAATTCTAAATTGAAATTTGATTCTGTCATAGGAATTGTCAACAAGCGATGAATAAAAGAATGAAAAGTTGACAACTTATGTGAAATGTGGTGTCTAGACGAGCTACTTATGATATTGTCACTAAAAGTCTCTTTTCTGTAAATACTGAAACTATGACGATTATTAATTAGTTCAACGGTTAAATCTAAAAAGTTTATTTTATGCATACCCAATTCCATTGTGAATTGAATTGAACTATGAATCTTATTCATATTATTCAAAAAAGTATGCAGTTGCCTTTCGGTACCTCCCCAAAGTACTAAAATATCATCTACATATCTATACCAATAGATGATATTTTTAAAAAGATCTAATTTTGAAATTTTTGATTCAATCAAATTCATGAAAAAATCAGCTAAAATTGGTGACAATGGACTACCCATTGCCAAACCATCCAACTGTTTATAAAATTTATCTTTAAATTTAAAATAACCATTAAACAGATCGCACTTAACAATGGATACGATGCAAAGTTGATTGATCGACTTGTCTTTAAAAAAACTAAAAAATTAGCTTTATTAAATGTAACCTCGAGCTTGATGATTGATGTTCCCTCCGTTGAAAAACGTTGGGTAAAACTAAGTTATTTAGGCCGAGTTTCTGAAAACATATCCAAGAAGTTAGACAAAAGACTTTTTAATGTAACTTTTTATAACAATCATAATCTTAGTCGAATGTTAGTTAACACGAAAGACAAAATTAATATTTTAAGCCAAAGTGGTATTTATCTTCTAAAATGTGATTCCTGTGAGGCTAGGTATATTGGTCAAACAGGAAGATCCTTTCATACTAGATTTAAAGAACATTTAGCTTGTGCCAAAAAAGGCGATGAGATTTCTACTTTTGGAAACCATTTGGTTCAAAATAAACATTCATGTGATTTTACTATAAACTACAAAATCCTGTATTTCAATAACAAATCACTGAAATTAGATAAACAAGAAATCCTTGAAATTAATCGATATAAATTTTTGCCTAATTCTAACCTTATAAATGAACAAACTACTTTTGCGTCGTCACCATTGTTATACTCATTAAATTAGAGTAATAAATATATATTTCAAATAAATATTATTTTTTTTTTTTTTGAAAAATGATATTGCCTCCCTTTACTTAATTTTTTTACAGAAAATATTGGAACGCCCCTGACTGACCATATCTTCCCATCTCATCGATTCATCTTTAATCGACTTCTCATGTATTAATTTATTTTGTTCCATTAAGTAGTGATTGTGAGTTATTTTCGTCATTAAAAATTTCCCACTCCTTACTTCCTTATTGATTGTTTAGAGCTCCTAATGGATTATTGATTTACCATAATTGTAATTGTAATTCTTAATAAGTGATTGTGAACATTTAATTTTTATACTAATTTACTTTATTTGTATCAATATTGTGTGATTTTATGTAAATTGTTTCCTAGTTCTTGAACCCATGGTTTTGTACACCTGCACCTTTTGTACCTTTAACTCAAATTATTTTTTTTGTTTTGTATAAATAGACTTGTTTGTAAATTGTATTCTATCAGTTGATAATGCTCGCGATGAGCGAAACCGGTCCTGATCAAAAAATATATTGTGGAAATAAGTACTAAAAAATGTGTTTTTATTATTTAAAATATAATGCCTTTCCATCAAGAAGTGACAGTTAACACCTTAAAAGTAATTGGCTATATTATGCTATAATATTTTTGACACCTTAACCTGTTTATAACACTCGTATTATGCAAAATCTAACTAACTATTAGTACATATAACTATGAAAAGTAAAATTAATGTTAATTATTAGTACGGCATTAAAATTATTACAAATTGATCTTGGTTTTAGGAAATATGAAGAAAGTACCCGCGTTTCTTCAAAACATATAAACATACAGTTAGAACAGATTCTATTGCTTAGACGCCCTAATATTACACAGTAAGTCTCGAAATAGCACCTTTTGATGACCTTGAGATGTAGAAGTCATGGATCGAGCACATAATCAACCCATCTATTTTGTGAGGATTATGGATCAGGCAGAGACAATAATCAATCTGTGTGTGACGTATTATGAAATTGTTAGATTACACTGTTTGTTGATGACTAGAAGAAAAGCTACTTTAGATGAGTATTGTTGAATTACAAAAGTATGTTGAAGCATGAGCGATCGAATTCAAAGCGAAAAATTTACTTGGAAAAATGCCTCTGATTTACGTAACAATTCAAAAATCTAAAGACTATATTTACGGCTATGGCAATGGGTAGTTTTAGCAGTTGTCCTCAAAAAGGATATTAAACAAATGCCAAAATGAGATAAATAGAAAAATCATGTGAATATCGCATCTTCTGTAAAGGCACCTAAAATCCTATACTCGTTTTGTTTCATTATGACTCTCATCATCTGAAGAGAAAGCGCCGACGATGCAGCGGGTCGATGCGCCATGACTCGTAGAACATATTCTTTCTCAGTAGGCGGAGGAAACAGCTTATCCGAAGGCGCAGGAATAGACTTTTTAGCAGATCCGGACGTATCTTCACCTCTGCCACCGATAGACGCCCTACCTGCTTCTCGAAACAGACTACACAATCTTGTCCCCACTCTCCCTCTCGCTCCGCCTGGCACATCAACCATATCGCCGTCTAGCATTTCTTTCAAAAAATTCACAAATTTCTCATCACTACCATCATTCTTGAAATCGAAACTGAACTTTAGTCTGAGCGATTTGACTCGTGCTACGGCTACTTCAACAAGATACATTTGTTCAGCAAGAGTGGCGTACGCAGCGGCGCTGGCTCTTTCTCGCGTGATTCGTACAGCGCAAGCTTTGACTCGAGAAAATTGAGCTTCTAGACGAGGTAGCTCTGGTACATCCCTACATTCTTCGGCTAATTTACAAATAACAGCTTGCGTTAATGAAGGTAGTAATAATTCAACAATGTCTGATATTTTTCGTGTCTCCAGATATCTGAGAATCTTCTCTGCTTCTCTGGTGTCGTCGAAGAGTCTTTTTTGTCGCTTCGCTGGAACTTGTTTCGCCGCCGCCCACACCTCGAGCCACATATTTCCAGGTATCATCATTCGAGCACTAAGATGTCCGCCGGTAGACCCGTCCTCATTTTTTCCCTCGTTATCGATCCAGTCTCTGGGTGAATACCAGCGGATAAAGTCGTCGAAAATAGCGCCAGGGTTAGCCGCTTTGAACGATTCCATGTCCGAAAGCATAGACGCGCTCATTATTTCCGCTATCATTTTAGAGGCAGCCGGATCGGTTCCCAACGCTAGCATCGCTTCGGAGTCCTGCTCCAACTGATCTTCGGTCTTTGGGACGGTTTCTTGGGTAACTGGAATGTACATTTGGTCACCGGTTTCTAAAAGTTTGAAATTTTCGAATTTGTTCAGTCTTCCTTCAGGACGGTCCCAAGGGTAATATTGCCGTTTTTTGGTTTCGACGCCGGCATCTTGACTGTCTTCCATGCATTCGTAAAATTCATCACTCGATGATTCAGATGTTGTATCGTCGGCGACTGACGAAGCGGCAATCGCCATTTCGTCTCGTGTTTTTCTACGATCTATACAAATGTTGATCAATTGTAGCTTTTGGTGTAATATACACGTCCTTGAATTAGGAAAACCTTCGCCAATCCTGCAAACAAAAAAAATATATAATTATAAAAAATCACCATAATATACTTCCTGCATTGTTTTTCTCATCGCGCATCTTACAAATAGGTAGGCATATTACCATTGTTTAAAAATCTATTGTATTTAGTGTAAAATAATAGGTGTTATAAATGAACTTGAACGCGCAAATATGGCCAAAAAGTGCATTGTTAAAAAATTTCAATATTTCATCAAACTAATTTGTTGATATATCAAAGAGAGGTTTTCTAACGGACAAGTATCTATATGTTTACATTATTATAATATAATTTACATGTATAAATAAAGCGACTTGTCGGTCGATGCCTAAGTGTTACAAAGGAAATAGAAATACAACCATAATAGACCTGATGATATTTAGAGCCATTCAACTTTTTGTGCAAAACTTTTAATTCCTAGTGAAAATTATATTACAGAATGTGTAACGTTTACACCGGCAAATATGTGTATACAGGACATTGAGATCGCGTTTACAAGTTTTCCCGGAGAATATATTTATCCATAATCGGTGATATATCTGTTTTCTTGCGGAAGAAAACAAGTGTTTTTATGTCGCAATCTCCTCACATCCATTTCGTAATGGACACTTTACTTTCTATACTCGAGAATCAATTTCCAAGCGTGCCGTTAAAAAACTAAGATGTACAATTATAACATTCATTGATGACAGGAAACTCTTGAAATAATTGTAAAACATCGTCTCTAGTCTGTTTTTTATAATTTTTAATGAGACACTTCAATGCGCCACCGCTGTAATAGCAGTATAATATTTCAAAAAGGTATTTAAAAAAAACGTGTATAATTAACTACGATAAATAATTTGCATATTAAATGAAACAATACGTCTTCGAAATTCTCACAAAAAACTTGTTTGAAAATACTGTATATATAATTACACCGTAAAATATAATAATGCATTATTTTCTTCGCGTCATCTATTGAGTAGCTGAACTTATGTTACCCGATGACTGTTAGATCAGGACATTTTGCCCGCGGTTAATTTTAATACTTTTCAGTAGTTAAAATTAATTTTTTATTTCGAATGATTGGTTACCGTGATCAATTTAAATAGGTTAAAATTTATCGATTGACAAAAAAAGGTTGCAAGTCAGCCTGCATTCCAAAGTCCAGCTCGTGCGGCATGCAAATGTACGACACTTCTTTTGCCGTAATTGATGATAACTAAGCTACATTAGTATTTAAAGTGGTCTGAGACATTTAATACTAAGAGATAACTAGTATATTTTAATAAATTCGATTCGGATGAAGGTTATTTCATTTTTTATTGATTCAAATAACAGTGCTGATGAATACGACGAAATGATTGATGGTGGTATTATTATTTAAGCTTGTTGATACCGCAACTTTTTATCACCGTCCACTACCATCTTAACATATCTCCGCAAATACAAGACTACAGTTATGAGTATGAAATTATTAAATATCATTTTTTCTACAATTAATTTTCTTGACGTATTTAATTATAGTGTTGTGTTTGGCAATCTGCAAATTGTTTTATTAATTATTTTTTATCAACTCAACTAAGTAATTAGCAGTCAATTCTTTAACTAAAAATATTTTAAGTTATATTTAGTGTAACTGCTTTTGAGCCATTCAACTAAATTGATTGTAATGCAATAAAGCTACAGTTTTTTTCTATTTAAGTGTCAATGTGAAGATATATACACTATCAAATAACATATTTCAGTCAATCAATTACAAAAACGGAAAAACGTAACATTTTTTGGCGATAACCGAAAGCGATACAGACTATACTAGAATTTAAAAACCAACCCCTTAATCAAGTATTTGAACTTTAGTTCACAAAAGGTGTTTTCAATATTATTTAACACTTCGCTAAACACGAAACTCTTATTCACATATACACTAACACGCGCGTGCTGTATTTGCATCTTGCACAACCTTAGTGTTTTAACATAAATAAATCAAGACAATTATTAATTCACTATTTAATTTGGCTATTCAATATATCACATTTCGTAAAAAGAATGCCTTCTAGGTTGGTAAATGTATAATTATGACTGACAAAACTGTAACTAGTTTACCTTGAACTATTGAGTCAATGACATCGATAGCATTTAAAATCTGGAATAAGTAACGAAAAAAGGTTAAGCGTTTTGTGATTATGGCATCGCAGAAATCTCGCTAATGTAGAACGTGCGAAGACAAGAACAAAATAATTGTTAGTCGAGAAACAACAAAAACGCTTCACCCGCGGATCTTCGGCATTCTACGAATGAATCGAGCCCGCCTAAGCCTGATGACCGCAATTATTAACTTATCGTTTACGCCATTGTTGCGCAAACTTACATAAATTCTCATCATGGCGGTATTTAAATACGCTCAAAATATTATAACGGAGCGATGCAATTTATGAATGGCTAAAATTGAAGACAGATGTTTAATATACAAAGTAAAACTTACGGTAAAACATAAAAATGTAACTATATACTGTTATTAATTATTAGCGTTGCATTTTATCGGAGTCCAAATGTAGTTTTGTTTTGACTATCATTAAAAATGGATTAATGATGCACGTAGTAAACAAGACAGTGAAATTAAAAGATAATATAAAATAACGGTGTTGAAAAAAGACAATTCTTAGTGGAATGACATTGTATTTGAAAAATAAAATCAATTGGCTTTGTACTTTCATACTTCCACATGTTTTTAATTATTTAAACTAGTTTTGCATATCAAAAACATTGACAACTAGAATAAAAACATATTGGAACCAAATAAAATTTATTTAATGTTTTTAAATAAGTAATAATTCAAATGTCGCGTGGTAACACATTTTTCAGTTCCACGAGACATATTAAAAAAAAGGTATAAAGTATTTCTACATCGTTAACTACTTCATACATTGTAGAATTTGAAGTCTTGATATGTTTAACGTATTATACTTTTTAAAAGTGAACTCCATATGCAGTAAGTCGATAAACAAGAGTAATATATTGAAAAAATGTTAAAAAATGCAGTGGCTCTAAAAGACCGCGTTTTTACACTATTCATATATTTGAATCTAAGCCATATGATTAAACTCATTGATTATTCGTATTGAAAGCTATTCAAATTGAAACCTCAGTAGGTATGCACATGTATTGATTGAATCAGCATTTACTTGGTAGAACTCCATTATAATACGGTTAAAAACAACAATGTATCAGTTCAATAAAAATTATAAGATATATAGTTATTTCGGCATTTTCCCTCGTTAGAACTATTCTGATCTATAATTCTATCGAGAAGTAAGCCGAAATAGCTATCTATCAACTATACATTTTATAAGTTTTGTAGAACTAAAATACATTGCTATTTTTTCATCGTGTTATGCATATTTATATCATTTTACTCATTATTGATAAGCAAAGCTGGAAATACTTTTTTACTGGCGTATTTAAAATTTATATAAATATACATAAATAATTACTTATTATTTGTTACGTTACTTATGACATGTATAAGCGTGGAAAACAGTGTCAATTTAATATATCTTCAAAAACATTATGTTTTACATCTCAGCAACACAGTTTTCCTTTGTGATTGGGAAGTCAATGGCGGTGCCGGATAGTAATTTATAATGCAACAACACGCGATTAAGGATCTTCACGCAAGTAGTTTAACCGTACCTCGAAAAGCCGCTAAGGGGTATTTAAATTATTAATAATAATTGGGTAGGATATGCCATATCAAATGCACAGACACCTGTAATTCCATTCAACCCCAATTGTCATAAATTAACACCACTAACTGTACCTAACTCGGTAAGCGACCGCATTTCGAATAGACGATAAACGTTTACAATACAATACAATAAGAAATAAATCATTTATCTTTTCATTTTACCACGGGATAGCTTCATAAAATATTATTAAACTAAAATTTGGAGAGATAATTTGCAAGATTTGATGAATAAAAATCAATTTCACACAAATTAACGCTTTTTTATCGAGTAGTCTAGATTTTAATAATTGCGTAAAAATTCAACATTTGAAAATTAATGTTATCGTTAGAGAATAAGTATATTTAATTTGAAGTGATAAAGTATGTACACAACATTAACTATAAATTGTAAAAACAAGTTGCTTAAAATATCAAATTTTTTAAACATTATAAATATATCAATAGGATTAATCGAGTTTTGGGCGTATACATTATACTAATGACATTTTATTTTAATAACACATACAATTCAAAGTACTTATATACAATATGAGTAGGTATTACAACATGAGACATCATCACACAGTATTTAAATACTGTTCGCTTTCTAACTCTGGACGAAGTGAAAAGGAAACAGGTACCTCAGAAAAAGATTAGCGAAAAAAATATCTCACGATCTTAGCATTTGTAAGTATAATTTAGAGTCAAAGTATTCTCTTGACAATAAACCTTTTCGCCTGCCTATTTTCAAAAACTTTCCATCAAACATAACTTTACTAATCAGCGTTAAGTGTGTGAAAAACAAGGTGACGCAGATATATATCTTATCGAAGTATTTTGAAGAAATACTGAGCGCCATATTGTCAGTGGTTCTACGGAATTCGACGAATAAAAATATTATTCATGAAAGGGTTACGAAACGGTAAAAATTCCATGAAGAGATATAATATCACTCAAATAGAAAGTGTGTTTTAACTATGGCATGAAAAAATGTTTTATTTGATATTTTAACCTTTTGGTCGCTTAAATCGTTTATACTTACTTAGTGGAGATGTACAAAGCTTCATAATGTATGTGTGAAGTCATTCGGAATGAAATAAATATTGGCTTCATAATTTTGATAAAGAATGTTACAAAACATGCGGCGTTTACAAACAAATTCAAACAGCTTTATATATAATATAAACATGAGCCTATTATCTGCCTGTATTAAAATATTAGAATTTCACTTTGCCTGTAAATAACAAAACAAATGATAAATGATGAGTCTAATCGTAAATTAACCATGAGAAATCTATACGAATCGAATGAGCGAGAAAAATTTATAATGATAATGATACCTTTTAAGGTGTTAACTGTCACTTCTTGATGGAAAGGCATGATATTTTTAATAATAAAAACACATTTTTTTGTACTTATTTCCACAATATATTTTTTGATCAGGACTAGTTTCACTCATCGCGAGCATTGAGCATCAGTTGATAATGCTTGCGACGAGCGAAACCGGTCCTGATCAAAAAATATATTGTGGAAATAAGTACTAAAAAAATGTGTTTTTATTATTTAAAATAACATCTATACAATTCGAGTGACCTATTTGGCTAATGTTCATTTAAAAATAGTTTCATGTTATTTCCTTACTGTATTTTTTATTTAAAAAAAAAATGATAACGATAAATACGTTTGCTATTTTCTTTTCAATCTTGTTTATTTTCGTATTTTTATATATTTAATGAAGTGTAGGTAACACCGTAAAAACAGCGCAATTGTATGGCATACAAGTGAAGTGTGAAATTAACGTATGGTAAAGTTTTGATTCAGCATTACCTTCTTCCTGCGGTAAAAAAATCAATCAAGAGCGTTATTTTCGCAACAAAATTTTATGACATCAATTGCTATTAGCTATCGTATCGTGATATCGTATTGTTCCTCGACAAAGTGAAGTAAGCACACAAAGCGATGACTTTGACTCAATTTGACGGTCGATAAGCACCGATTACCGTTAACCGATGACTGTCATATAGTAGCGAGTGACTACGCGCAATAGAAAGCGTCGAGTATCTTTCGCATCCATTTTTGTGCACTGCAAGTGGTACACCGGGTCGGAATTATCAGGCTGTGTCATCGGCGCATATCTGCGAGTTAACTTGGCGCGCATTTTCCGCTGGGAAACTCTTGGGCGCCAAAACTCAACAGCCACTCCGAAGTTTTATCTTATCAGTAAAAAAAAAACAATCGGATTCTCCTTTATTCTTATAACCCTGGTTATATTGGAATTGGAAAAAATACATACCTTTAAATATATATATATTATATGTCAATACAATTGAGCCAGTATATACAAGTTGATTGTCTCACTTCCATTCGTTATTCAGTTATTTGCAGCTATTTTACGGCTGTCACCCATATGCAATACTGATAAAAAGAAAATATTTGTGGGCCGATGCAGAGCTGCACGAACTAATTTTTAAATTATGTACTTTTGTTCTTTAAAAAGAAGAAAACACATAATATGTGATATACCCAGCCATTTAGTTTTAATCCTTTATATTAGCTATAGATCCTTAATAATACTTTTGGAAAAACGCCCTGCACTCGTCAACCGCAAAAATGTCATTCTGCTGCACGATAATGCAAGACCACATACGGCAAGGATGACTCAAGAAAAAAATTTAGAACTTGGCTGGTCTGCTTTGCCCCATCCACCATACTCTCCAGACCTTGCTCCAACAGATTACCACCTTTTCTGTTCCTTAGAAAGGTTTTTGAATGGAAAAAGCTTCACTTCAGAACAGGGAATAAATGAGGCTCTCCTTGAGTTTTTCCAATCAAAGCCTGCTAAATTTTATGAGGAGGGTATCGACAAGTTGAGGACCAGATGGGATCAAGTTATATTAAATAATGGAGAATATGTTTTAGTTTTAAGTTTTATTTGAATGTTACTGCAAAATAAATGTATGAAAAAAAAACAGACGTTTTTTATGACTCGACCTAATATATAGTTAGCCTTAATCCTGTATATCTGTGTACTGAAAATCCAATGTAGCGGAAGACTTAAATCTACTCCGCGTTGAATCTAAAGAGGAATCGACAATACCAATGAGATGTTGGCATTCGCTAATATCATGAAAAGATGAATAATCTGTCAATCTATTTTTTTATTTAACCTTCTTTGATTAGAAGTTGAATCATTATTAAAAACAACACATAATATATTGAGAAATTGAGTTAAAATAAAATCAGAAATTTAGATATGGTGTGTAACGATAATCGAGTACAAAGCGATCGTGAATGATACCGCAGTGTTTATAATTCAAGAAGTAAAACTCCCAGTTTACTTATGTCGGTAGTAAGGGAAACGAGTACTAGATAATAAATTTTGAACAAGACCTTCTCGCATTGCCTCGCATCAGACAGTAAAAAGGGCATAAATCTTTAGGCGTCAAACAGAATAAATGGACCAACACCTTGCAGTTTATAGGGAAACGTTAGTTGTACGAGGCAGCCCTCACTTCGTAGGCCACGGTAAGCGGACTAAAGGTACGAGTGCCATAGCTGGCACGTTGGCACGGTACGCACAATCAAAAATATTTAAAGTAAAATCGCATGAACTAAATCAACATACTTTTTGCTATTATTTAATAATATTTTTTAAAAATCTTCCAAAGTCACAAACGTATAGATATTTATAATTTTAACTTTTCAATTCACTAAATCAATAATGCGTAATACATCAATTTGATCAATTCAAGTCAAGATTTATAACGACACAAAAATCTTTTCAGCACAAAAATTAATTTGAATTCTGGAAACTTTGTACGATTCCACATGTTTTGTCACTAACGACCCGGGTTTCGCCTTGTGGCATCTTCAGACATTTTATCACATGGATACATCGGAACTGACGACATTTCTCGACGCGGTATCATAAGTTATTGTAATAAGTTATAAAAATTAAATTTACAATTTCAGGAAAAATTATTTATTTTAAGTCAAGCCTGAATAAATATTCATAAGTTTGTTTACAAAAGGTGTTTTAATATTTTTTTTTCATAAACAATATAACACTAGTATTCTCTTTTGATGTGCTAACGGTCACATCTTGGTGAAGAGGCATTATATTTAAATAAGTAAAACAAAATTTTCGTTGTACTACTTGATTCGAATCGACTTTTCGTCGAGATTCGAATTCATATCGAGATTTATAATGAGACAAAAAGTTTTTCAACTCTATTAATGACATGGAATTAGTTGAAACAAAACGATTTTTTTAAATCTTATTTATAAAACATGTTATGAGAAGTAATATTTACAAAGCACACTATTTCAAAAAAATCTGCGTATTTTCTGTGTGTAAGTATTCTGAGTTAGCCAAAATAAATATTTTGCAATAATAAAGTTTGTTCAATATATAAAATAATACATATATAAATTACTTGATTGGATTAAAATGGATTTGTTTTGTACATTCCTATGAAATCTTATTAATTATTTTTTATAAAATTCGTCTCGGTATAAGCTAAAACATTTCCATTGTGTGCCTACAACGGTTTGCGACCACCGCCGTAGGTAATCGGGCCCGTAAAAAACTCTCGTAAAACAAATTCGCCTGCTGACTGGAAAAACGAATATTAACGTCCGCAGAATAAATATTAAAGCAACACTTTGTCATCTTTATTGTACATAGCTGCTCAACTATCATAAAAACAATATAGCGGCTTAGCATAGACAATGGAAATAGCCAACAAAAAAAATTTGAAGAACACATTTGAAGAAAGAATTGTCTTTTAAATATAAAATTAAATGTATCACATTTATTTATATATCGTAATGTGTATATAAATAGCAGGTAAATTTTGATGGTATGCTATAAAGCGGTAATCAGTTAACTGGAGTTAATGTAATAATCGTCGGTGGTATTAATGTTACTGTAACTTGATGACCAATAACAAAATTGTAAAATTATTTTCAGAAACATTTTGTTAATTAGAATAGGGCTGTAACATTGTAATTCCATGTAAGTATTTTTTTTTTAATGTGCCTAGTACGACCTGTGAAACATTTCAGTTGGTAAATAAACTCATAAGCGACACAAAACTAGAATTTAGCGTATGAAAACGCAACCACAATCTGGTATTCTAAACAGTTTTAATATTTTGATAATACTGTGGTTCAGTGGTTTGTTAAATAAAAAAGCAAACTAGTGCCATATTTAATTGTTTTTAATTTTAAAACATATATGAATGTCAGACGCATACTTGAATGAAAGTATTGTAGTAAAGAAAAGTTCAATCTGCGCGAGAATTCAGGAGGACTACACGAGAAATACTTTTGATAAGTCAAGGAATAATAGGACGGAATTTATTCATATATATATACATATACGTCACTTAGTCCTTACCACAATTGATTCACTGTTGTATCATTTCAAAGTGACGTTATCAACGCGAATGCAATACTTACGTATAAAAGATTATCTTTAAATGTGAATAAGTTTACTTTACTGTGAATAAATTGGAATGCACAAAATTAAACTATCTGCATCAAATTCATATAAAAATTAAAGTGTCAGCCAACATTGTCATAAAATACTATTCAATAGATTCAAAAAAATGAACTTCTAACGGATTGTATTTATATACAGTGTAATTTAACTGAGCTAAGTATAAAATTCAATCATATGACAAATTTTATGATAAAGAGGAAATTTGACAGACAGAATTATCGTCGGAAAATATAAAATCCCCAATAACAAAAGGTATGGATTAAGGCATTTGAAAAATAAAGCGATCGATTGAGCATGATGGACAATATTTTTGGGCCACGGCAGCTTATCTGGAATGATTAATTTGATAATTATTTAAATAATGTGTATGCGCTGAGTCACGTTCCGTCGATTAGCATACAGCTTATATACTCAATTGATATGCAGGAATTCAATCAGAGATACCTACCATACCAAATAAGTAGGCGAGTTGAATAGTTTTTAAAGAACGTTGAACTTGGCAGGATGCACTTTACGGATCCGGACCCTAGAAAAATACGCAATTGGCACTTAGGAAATATACCTGACGTGAGCAAATGCACATCTTGGTGGCGCTAAGTGCGATTCACAATACCACATGATAAAAATATATATATTTTTTTCCCCCATTATTCTTGTATTTTTGCGAGGTTTTCTTTTTAAACATTTTTAAAAGATGTGTGTATGTTAAGGTAACTGTCTTAGACGCGCGTATTGGTGTAGGGAAATGTGCTGTGCTTTCAATTTGTAGGACGAAATGTGGCTCTCATAGGTCACATGTAGACCCATCCTTGAAAAATACAGCGTATAAAAACTACTTATTGTCAGTATAAGCAATTTTGTGATTTTTATTTCAATTGTTCATTATCAAAACTGGTATTTCGGTATAAAAAAACCAAATATGTATTTATAAAATTATATGAGATCCTGTAAATTGTTCTCTTAGTTTTTGTGAACCTTTGGTTTTGTATACCTGCTTACTATTAATTTTCACTTTTTTTTTTTTATTAATAGACTTGCTTATAATTTGTATCATATCGGTTGATAATGCTCACGATAAGCAAAACCGGTCCTGATCATAAAATATAATGTATAATTACTTCTAAAAAATGCGTCTATATATAATAATTTAAAAGAAATCGAGAATCAACCAGCAAGCACCGTGGTTCATGCTTAGTCAGAAGAGTGACGAATTGAACTTTGACACTCAAATTATAATATGACGGTGTAAACGATTACAGCCCAATCTTTCTACGCTTACTATCATCGAAAATAATGGGTTAAGCGACTAAATGTCGATTAACTTTCGTGAAACGATCTTTAATTGAATATATCGTATATTACTAGAGAATATATATAAGAAAGAAAAACCGCCAATCATTAAATAGGTCATCTCGTATTTATTTTCCTATACATTTAAGATAAATTAAATTTCCACCGGTACAGACCTGTTCATCACGTTCTTTTTGGTATACCTACTGCTTAATTCACCCCTTAAGACGAGCGTAAGAATGTATTGCTTGGTCGTAAGAAATAGTTACATAACGGAAGTGAGACCACGTTTCCCATTCAGAAGTAACAAAGGAAATACAAACGCTGCCAAATAAGTTTGGCGAAATTGTGTCACTGTTTCACTGTTGTGTGAACTAAATTTCGCCCGATTGTAAGATCAACAAGACTCGATTCGACCTTAAAGGCGACGTGCCAACTGGAGCATATCAACCGATAAATTTCTTCTGCGTTGTCACCGCAAACACACACACCTACCTGCCTGACAAGCGTACTCCGTGCCCAACGAAAGCAATGCTAATAACAATAATATCCCGCTATCGTAGAGACTGAAAGTTCTGCGAAAATCGTATTCAGCTAGAAAATCGCATCGACTGTGCAGATTCGCGAAACTAAACCATGACTCGAGAGAACCTGCGCTCCAATAATTTACTACTTTTTCTGGCTCGTATAATCAACAAAACGTGTAATATAACATATTGTTGTTATTCCAAAATAAAAAAAAAATGGATACATCTATACTTAAATAAGCTTTGAAAATCTGTTTGAACACGCAAATTTGGTGTGTTTTTAAACGAACGAAAAATACTTTAATTTCTTTAATAGCAATCTTTTAATGATAACAATAAGATACATAGATTGATATGCATAGTAAATAATATTGCCTTATCCTATTACAACCAAAATAATTATGGCTATTAAATTAGAAAATTCATATTTCTCCGATAGTTTGTTCATTAGAACGAATAGATGATTGGTTCTGTATAAAGTTTAAATATAAAAATTGCTTACTTAATTATTTTCTATTTTTACTTCAAGTCATCCAAAATATTTAAAAAAAAAAAACTAAAGCTATTATTATATAACTATACAAAAATATGAAAATAAAAGGTTACTATTTTTAATACACAGCATTTTTAAATGTATGTTTAATATAATTCGCTTATACGTTTGATCAAACAATCCCTCATTGATGATTCCTTATATTTATTATAAAGGAAACAATCAAATGAACAGCATAAAAAAACAGCGCGACCACACATGATGAATAAAGCACTCTTTATGTAAATAATACACTAAATTATTTTATATGGAAAAAAAACTATATGATAAAAGTGTAACAACAAAATTATCTTCAGAAAAAAATAACGGAAAAAATATTTTGTGATATCACACAGGACTGAAGAAATTAAATGTAAAAGTAAAATACAAAGCATTTTATTCTAGTTTTTAATTAGAATACGATCGCGATCCACCTGTTGGCTGGCCCTGGTGTAAACACTGAATGTTGAAAAAACATCCTTTTAAGCTTACTAGGGCAGTATTTTAGAATCTATAATAATAACAATTATGCCGTATACGGTTGGCAAGAAGAAACGGAAAAAAGCTATCACATAGAAATATGGTCAATTAAATCATCATAAACTAAGACATATGTGTGTTACTTTCATGAAAAAAACAAATAACCACCTATCATAAAATATGCAGTTCCGTTACAAATAAAATGAATAAATAGGGTAACGCATATTAATTTTGACCAGCATCATTTATCAGCCCTCATAACGAATAAATGGATTTTATAAAACAATATTTTCCCACTTCAATAATATGATATATTTCAAATTCAATTTTTAATTTTGCCTTAATTTTTTCACAATGAAATGAAAGTGTCGTGATTAATTAAGCGGTCAACAAATATAGATATTCGTATTATTCTGAGTATCGTCCTTTCAGAGCAACAATGGTAAGAATAGACATGGTATTTAATCGTATTTTTCTCGATTATTCTGAGAACAAAAATCATGGAAGATTGTATGATACAAAAATTAATTTAAATTATAATGACATTTCTTACCGCAGCGCAGATTACATCAGCGGCATATTCAAAACAATTTAAAAATTACACCGATATGTTCTATAATACGTTCTCCGTTTCCAATTCGAAAATTCGAAAAAAACGTGTTAAAAAGCCAATAATTAAATAAGTGTTACTGCTAAAAATTCATGTGTAGTCTCTGAATGATAGCTCGAAACTATACCTGCAGCAGTTTTCATGCGAGTATGCTAGTGATTTGACGTGCGCTTGTACATATAAAATTTATTTTAAACTGATTAATCCCTTTCATTTATTTTAAATGTTATAATATATAGGATTTTGATCGTGAAAAATTCCCTGGTATTACATTAACAATATTAATCGACCACGACTAGTTTCTTGATTCTTTACTTTATGAAGAGCGTGTAATTGACAACCTGACGACGAGATTTTATTATACATAATTAACTAAATGTAAAATGAAACGTTTGGCCCACGATTATAAAATAAATCTAGATAGTAGAAGAAATGATAATATATCGCACTTCAAATTACGATTGGCTTATGCATACAAAATAATTTTTGCTTACTTTTGATCTTAAGTATTCTCGCGTTTTTCCACATACATATTTTGATAAATACTACTGATTTATCAAATAAATGTATTTTACTTTTCTTTTCTTTTTTTACAATATTCAAAAATTACTTATATTATATTACTGATATAACAAATTCCTTGATAGATCAATAATTGCCGTTGCCACTCTATAAAAACTGTACAGAAATGGCGAAACGCTACTTGACTGCATTTAATTTTATTTAATGCAAACATAACGAGAAACGTTCCAATAGAGTGACATAACACTTATTATATTACATAGGTAAGTAATTGCAAATTTTGTATTATGATAAATTTATGTAAAATGTGTCATAAAAAATTGAGAAATTAAAAAACTTTAAAATAACAGGAAAATGAATATCATTACATAAGTGTGAGATGGCTTAAAATTAAAAGGATTTATTTTTAAAATATTTATGGGTTTAAACCTATATTTAGTCACCAAACTTAACAACATCGCTAGTTGCAAATCTTGAAATAATTTAGAAATAATAGGTCAATTAGTTTCACGCTGATGGCGTTAAATAGAAATACGTATTGACCGCCACAACATGTAGCTTTTCTTCGAATTCTTTTGGCTCAAAACCATAAATTTATGAAACATCCATTGAATAAAATAGTGCATTATATTTTAAGATTAACACACGGAACTTTGTTAATAATATACGGCTCAAGCAGTTTTGTGAAAAATAAAATCATTGTTGATTATATTACGGAGATTTTTTAAGATTCATTCAATACGTTTTCTTTCGTAAATCGAGACCGTTGAATCAAGTTTTTCCAAACTGGTATCCGAGCAAAAATCAAAAATTATATAGATTTGTCACCCGTCTTACTCAAAAAGTATATAGTGCGATGCCAAAACTATAAATTAAGCCAGTGCTTCCCAAACAATCCGCAGTATGAATGAAGAATTATCCAATGTAAAATAATAAATTAAAGCGATTAGCGGTTCAAAAAAATTTACCATAAGTTCGGACAGATTTTATAAAAAAATGGCGTTATTAAAAAAAATACATAACTTATACACTAATAATTCTTCGTAAATCAAATATACAATATCTTTTGACTGGCTGTTTAAAAAAATGTACAGTTACTTGAGATTTTTTGGATTATATATACATAGTATAGCAACCTATCGCTTATCATAAATTCTAATAGTTGTTTTCACAACTTTCACAACAAAGTCACATTTTCTTTTTCTTTCTTTTTTTTCTCTTCTTTTAAGCACAATAGTGCATGGTTTAACGATCGGTCCGTGCAGCTCTGTATCGGGCCAAGAGTATGAGGAGTAAAATCGATTCTTTTTTATTAGTATTGCGTTATGGAAGGCGGCCGTGTAACAACGGCTGCATACACATAACGGGTGAAGGTGGGACAACCAACTATATAGTTGTTTTGATACAAGTAAAAAACGTCCTGTGCTATGGCAAATTTTTGATCGGACTCCACAGGCATGAGATCGCCGCCAAAATTCTTAAAATGAAAACATCAAAAATGCAAATGAAATCGCATACATACATGAAATGATGATCCACTCTATCGTTTCTGTAATCTTTTATAAAAGCTTCCTAAAATACACGACTTAAGAGACAGCGACGTATTTTTGATTGTTATTTCAATTATTCCGAGGATATATTCAAAAACGTGATGTTGCTACACGCCCCAAAACGCCTGTAAAGGCTATTTAAACAAGTAGCCAGATAGACCGTGATCCAGGTCGGTATATAAAAGATTACAAACGTGCACCACCAAAAAACCGGATGTTATACCCTCAATATTAAAACCCCATAGAGATACACGTCACAGCAGTCAGACATATCACTAACCGTGACACCGTGAGGTTTTTGTTTATCTCTTCGCTCCAAGCAGTGGTTTTCAACATATTTTTAAAACTAAAACACATCAATATGAAATTAATGAAGTATACTACCTAATGATTTGTACAATCTGAAATTAAACCAAAATATTTATGAATGTAAATACATTCCTTTTCTGATTCCACGCGTAAATAATACTAAAATAAAATGGCTCGTTTATACAAATTCCAACAAAATCGCATGAAAATATTCTTCATGCAAGTTAAATGAATTAAATGGTTCTCGTAGGTTTTTAACCATGACTTTCTGTAAAGTGTATATATTTTGAACGCATATTGACGACAATAATTAGGTTGCTTAACTCCGTTTTTGGATATAATCGGAAAAAATAGAATAGTGAATTTAACCCTGAAACTCTTGACTGATGAATAATAGATACTCGATTTCCAGGACTACTTTTTACAATTATTTTACTATACCTACACCTATATCTAAGTCTGAAAGCTGTAAGAGATTATAAGTTAACTCAGCGGTTCCCAAAAAAATCAGTTTCGGCGCCTTTAATGTATTAAAGTATTCCTGTAGCGCCCCAAACAAAATATTGACCCGCGTAATATTTTATAAAGAAATAATATAAATACTACCTTTTACGGGAAAATTTTCACTGCGGCGCACAGTTTGGGAATCACCGAGTCAACTTTTAATAATAAGTAACGGCAAGAAGTTTAAAATACTTTTTTTATGTTTACCTTTTCTCGCGATGATGAACAACTAACTGAAAGCTAAAGCGTCAAACATAGTCTACCAACGCCATGGAAGAAAATTTATTGAAAGCTTAATTCACGAGATAATAATAGAGCTACTAGTCGTTCCTTATTCACAGTTTATAAGTTTTGTAATTAAAAACAAATATATTACACAGTATAATTGCCAGATATGTTTTGTGTCAACAGTTCAAGAGGAATGTCTTGGGTATATATCAATTTTCGCAGGGTGAGGGTTGAGTGAAAAATCGACTCACGCACGACGTTTTACGGTTGTTTGGCAATAAAAGTAAATATTATCCGAACTGTTTTGTGTTCAATAAAAACTAATTGTTTTCATTTTATTGTTGACATCAAATAATTGATGAGTAGTAGCGGAATAATGGACTAACCGAATTTCATTGCTGTTTTATTTGAAAATATGGAAAAATCTATAATTATTTAAGTAGTACATAAATATCTGCTGCTATATTTCCAAATTTATAAATGGCTTGACACTAACTAATACATCCCAGGAAGTAATGCTTAACACATTTACACCGAACGTAATAATTGTTGTTTTCCCATTAATCTTTTCGTGTCTGCAGTTCTTTATTTAAATGCGGCTATGATAACTGCTGTTTCAGACGATCAAACAAACTTCAACAATGTCGGAATTAAAAAATTATATGATCATTCTTTGAAGTATTTTTTTATGTCATATTAGTCGAATCTTCTAACTATGCACGTTAGAGTGATTGTTATACTTCATGATTTCAAAACTGACCTCTAATAACAATGTGCGAAACAGCACTGATTAATCATTGCGCTGGCATATGGTAGATTTTTATTCCATTCTAGCTACCAATGTATACCATAATCATGAAGCTAAGTTAACGGAAGTTTTCAAAAAACAGTTTGGAAGCCATCTACTTTGAGCACCGCTCTACGGACTGACGTTTTCGTTAAGGTAAAATATCGGCAACATATAAAGTTCCACAATAATCATGTAAATATCTCTAAGCTATACAATAAAAAAATTGTGGAATTAAACATTATAATTCTTCACTATTTGTTACTTAATAAGAAAAACGTTTATTTTATAAATTAAACAAGATGTAATATTCTTTATCATTACTTAGAATTTTACGATTAGTCGTGAATTGAAAAATAGCAATTATATAAATGTTATTGCCATTAAATAATGGCAATACCAATTTTATTGTTAATTAAATTTAGTCATTGTATTATGTTTATCAAAACTTTCTTAAGAAATATTTTAAGCTCTGTATGGTGAACGAACGAATCCGAACGACCTTATCTTTGTATGGAAGAACTCATATGCTCAATCCTGCAGACATGTTAGAATTATCATGAATCACTTACTGTCTCACTCAAAAGTATTTAATATTTTTATTAGAGCAAGAAAGCAAATCACTCGCTGAAAGCCTATTAAAAATTAAGCCGCAAACATTTTATTTTCTTAACACAATGCTACTTTTTCAATTGCGTGTTAAGTTAAAAACTGAATGACTGAGGGAAAGTCATATTTTTTCATTACGCAGTGATACGAGTCGAATGAACGAATTCAATCAGGAAATTGACTAGAAGAGCTCGATTTGTGCCTTAGTAACCAATGTCACGTGTCTATTGAATAGCATTGCATGAACCAACTGATATATTCTTTGACGTTAGATCAAAATAAAATAAAACATTATGACTGTATTACTAATGAAAATTCACGAAGTAACAGTCATAATGTTACATTCACAACGAAAAGTCTGGCATAAAAAAATATCGAAAGGCCATAGCAATGCACTTGATAACCGTGTGCCTCGGTAAGGAGAAATTCAGACATGATGGCATGCGATGCGAAAAAAAATATGCAACGATATTAAGACCGCCATCCATTGCCGAAGACGATGGTGAATAGGTGAATTACCCGTGAAGATGGAGTGGAGGGAGCACAGGTGTTGTGGTCCACGTGGGAGCCTCTTTGCCGCGACCAATGACCCGCACTCAGTTGTAGTTTAGTCGCGGCGGCGAACGCGCGTCTTCAACTAACAAACTTAACGACCTCCCTACCACACAAATCCTTCTCCCTAAAAAACGAATACAAACACCTAAATCATAACTTTAAAAATATAAAAAGTTTTAGAAAAAATATTGGAAAATATCAAGTAAAAAAAGTGAAATTTTCGAGTATACATTTTCACCCCGATTGTGAAAAAAGTTTTCAGTGAGTAAATATATCGGTACGTTTATTGACAGCGTGTTTTGACAGTGAGAATGATATGGGTTAATTGTTTGAAAACGTGACACGTTTTTATGGATTAATGCAGATTGTGTCGAATGCCATTTAATCGGAAAGCTTCAAAAATGAGCGAATCAACAGGGATAAAGATATCAAATACTAGACAACAGGGAACAATATCAATTATGGTGAGACTTGGTTGAAATTAAATATTTTAACGTCTTGTAAAAATAAACCACATTATACTACCAGTTTTTAAGTTAATAAAATACAAACCCACCCTTAAATCCTCAAATACGCTATATACCGGCTATTATATATTATATAATGAATGAATGTTATATACTACCTTTATACCGTACCGTCTGTATAAGAATTTATTTCAAGAATAATCACGATTACGTATTATACTATTCAAAATTTTATCAATGATAAAACTTAGAAATCTTTTAAACATAGTGATAATTTAGAATACTAGGTATTATATTTCTACTGAGACACATTAATGAAAACGAAAATTTAAAAAGGTACATTTAAATGAGGACTGTGCTGTCGAAAATCACCAATAGTGTATATCAACTATTTCAGCGTACGACTATAATATATTCTTAACGTCACTATACACTTGAATTTATTAAAACCCATCGAGGTTCTAATAATTTTTGTAAGTTAAATCACACATAAAATTCGAGTTTCATTCCACGAAAAATACATAAAAATGTTTAATATTATCACTCAATATACCACCAAAATTATAAAACTACTATCTGAAAATATCATTGATAGTTCGAAGAATTATATATTTTTCTTTTAATTTCATGTATCATGAATGCCAAATTAACTTACCGAGCGATCACATTAATGTATGTCGCTTTTTTGTGCAACTTTGTAATCGCGGGGACTCAGATAAAATTAGGATACAAAATAATATTGCGGTGTCTTTGAAACGGTAAGACCACAATTAAAATTGCAAATTTTATCGACCTTCAATGATTCGATGCAGAAAAAACTTTCGTGGATGATAAATAAAAATGAAGTCATCATCCAAAAACTCTACGCGAAAGGTATACAAGGAAAAATTTTCTTTAATATTATTTTGCATTCTCAAAAACCCACTTTGGTAGGTGGAGAGGTGAAGGAGGAGGCTATAAGAGCATCGAATCCGGGTTGTCGTTTTGTTGAACCCATCATTATTGTACTTTTTTTTTTATTTATTTAATAGTATGATTATTCATAGAATTGATGACTAATTAAAACTAAAAAAAATAAAGCTTAAACGATCATGAAAAGCAAATTATAAACCAAAATTTATTCTGCCGTAGTACTTTTTCATCTCTGAATATCCTTTATTATCAACAGATTATAATATTTTTAGACTGTTTACTGTTAAAGATTTAATTAATAGATAGATATCGCTGAGCTACATGTGCGTTCGATAAAATTATTTTTATAAACAATTCTGTTATTCGTTATTTTTTATTGTGTATACAGCCATTTATCTTGCCATAAAGTAATTCAATAACAAAAAATATGCGCGCTAATTAACAACAAGTAGCGGAACGAGATAATCACCATAGACGTAAATGAAAAGGATCGAAAATGAAACTATTGTATAATGTAAAAAAAATAAAACATGAGCTTGACAAGACATGAAACAAGAGCTTAAATGGCAATAGGTCACGTACATCGCAATAGAGAAAGACGTAAGGAGTAATCATTAGTCAAGTTCAGTAGGTAATGGCAGAGGTGCCCGAACCAGTTTACAAGTGCACATTGATAAAATTTAATATATTAATACAAAATTTCAGCAGTTAACAGTATGAAACTGATCCTCAACAGAAATATCGGCATAAGAAATTCATTGCATGGCAAAATCGAGGATCATGTGTGAAATTGTGAATAACAAATAGTACAAACCCGATATGCTATTGAAATGAGCACAATGCATGCCAAATAATAACGATCACACTGATTGGGGCACAGTTGTCTCGATATTTGTTGTTGTTGAGATATTGTGAAAATTCACATAATATTACATAAAATAAATTTACTTAAAAAGATGTGCCAAAAAGAATACGGCAACAAGCAATACAAATAATGCCACTTGTGGTTTTCTTAAGAATTTAAGATATCAATTGAGGGTGTTGGATTTCAATACTAAATTTAAGTCGTTAAAATTGTCTACGTTTTTATCTACTGATCAGTATACTGAAGATGTCGACGGAAGAAAACCGGATAGTTGGATACAAAATTAACGATTCAATTATGTCTGTTTTATCTTTATTTGTCGAGTTTCGAGGGTAACAGAACCCAGAGCGACTGTGATTAGCAATAATATATTAACATTTGTACAAGGTAGTGTTCCATGATGCTGTCTTAGATCTTATTTATATCTAATCTATCTTAATAGATATGTTATATTTATTAGTATAGACTAATATTTGGCAAGTCTGGTCGCATTTAACACATTGCTATGTTTTGATTTTCAGCAACTCAAAATACTCTGCCCTTGGCATGCGTGTGTTATATATAAAGCACAATAACGAGGCGAAAAGATTAAAATTGATATGAGCGCATTGTTAATACGCTCGCGTATGTACATTGTACTCATAACTGTATTCTTAGGTTTAAGCGACTCGGTGTGAGATTCTCTCATGTTTGTACTACAAAGAAGGCGGGCTGTCTTAATACAGAAGCAGAAAACTAACAGTTGAGGCCAAGAGTATCTGCCCACCAAACTTAACGGGAATTACCAACAGCTTGTTCCATTCAAGCGAGTACCGTAGCCGACAGATGGTAAAATTCCTCAGTGTTACATATAATGCTGCTATTGGAATCAACGGCATATTCAATTTACAAAAAAAACTGGATGACCCATATAAAATCCACACCGATAGCAAAGCATTAGCAGTATAAAGATACCGTAACTTGTGATAATTAGAACCCATAAATTAAAAAATATTAATTTTTCAAGACGTTTGACATACGACCAAATGAAATTTTCAATCATGGAACCCTTTATTGTTTTCCAAATTTAAAAATCTACGTTTACTTAACTAAGCAAAATTAATGAACAAGGCAGAACGTTTAAAAATCGAAGTATATATCCGCAACCGGCCGAAGAAATGGTATATTTTAAAAAACGTTTTGAAAAACTTTATATTTTCTTTTCAGGAAAACAGATAAAGAATCGAATTGTATTTTTCAAATTTCGTGTTCAACAACGTTTTTTATCGAAAATGTTCCCGAAATAACATTGAAAATTCCATTATATGATATACAGTAAAGATATCATATTATGATTGTTTACAACCGTAAATACCAAAATAGAATATGTTATAGTATACGATGTCCTAAAAAGGAGAGATTCACTTTTTGCAATGTTGTAGACTGGCGTAACTCTGGCGGGAAAAACAATTCATAAATAATGTTAACAGTTTACTTAATATTAAATGGGCGTACATGACGGAAACTCTCAAGACACTGAAGATGATTAGAACTCATCTTACGGCTAATTTTATTTTATCGACCAAAATAGTGTTAATTTATATTAGCAGCTAACTGCGCATAACAGGTTAATAACAACAACGTATCAAAATTATAATAAATATTATCATAAAACACTTCAACAGTAAACAAATCAGATTGATGTGTGCTTTCATTAGAAAAAAATAAAATTAAAGCTTATTTCAAAAATAGAAGCGCGTTTTCCATAAACCTTATTCTTCAATGAAATATTATGTTATATGTGTTGATAGGTTTTTTTACACTCCGAATATCGAACGAGTTGTACCGCCGTGTTCTCGATAAATTGTATCGTAATTATAATGATTACTAAAAATGTTCTAACTGCTATCTCAAAAATAGTATACCTTCTTCGATTTCTTCGATTTCGATGAAACTACCGCCCAATATATGTTGTATCGATACTATGGTATGGATGTAGAAGTACGGAACAATGATTCCACCAGCCCATAAAGCACATCAAATAGTCAGTTTTTCTGGATGTAACGATGTCTCAATATACACTTGAGAATTATCATCACTCCAAATACGGCAGTTTTGTTAATTTACGTATCCATTCAACCAAAAGTGAGCTTCATCGCTAAACAAAATTTACTTATGGAAATTGAGATCAACGGCAATTTTTTTTTGGCAATTCGGAAGCGTTGTTCAGGTGTCAGTCTATTCATGTTGAAATGCCAAACCAAACTAACCATAAATCACTTGACTGATGACAAAATGGCCGCCAGCTAAAAAAGTGTTGCCAACTTAAAGTTCTATACCTCTAAAAAAACATCCTATACAATGCATACAATAATGACATACCTATTTTTTTAACAGTTCTTAAGATTCAATATGATGTACGATTAAAAACCAATTTCATCATAAATTCTATCAATGATACCGGTTTTATAGAGTGCCTGGTAATAAACGCATTTACATTATAAACAAAACGTTATTTTCATAATACGTATGTATTAATTTAACCATTACCGTACATCATCATGATTTCTTAAGCTGTTTTTAAATGTCATCGTCATCTAAATAAAAAGCAACTATTACGTCGATTACAATATTTAAGACCAGTAATGCGCCTTTACTGTTACTTTATTCACCTCACACATAGTCGTTTGTCGGTGAATTAAATATCGCTCGCGTAACATCGCTGTCGGTACGCCGTCGAAAATTACAAATTCATTAAAATGGGTTAGGCGAAATTTTCACACCCTTCTTAAAACTCAGCAGAGGATTATGCAATTAATTATATGATAGGTTAAAAAGACCTCTGGGAAAATCCGCCACCTGTGGATCTCATTTTCATTTGGATTTATAGCTTCCCCAAAGTAATCAGGTATTAAGTGATGGGTGTATTGGTGGACTGTTCGAGGGATGTAATAGCATTTAAATTAGAATCTTACGAAACTCCGATGGCCTGAACACGTTTTTCTGCTTTTGCTTTGTGGTCAAGTGAAAACTTATCAACTGAAAATGGATACATAATAAAAAAAAACCGCGTCGTTTTTTAAACTTCAAACGTATGTTTTTTTTATGATATCGACTGAATATGCTTGCTGGAATTTCAACATCAAATTTAAATTTTAAGCTTTGTACGATTCCACATGTTTTGACACTAACGACCCTGATTTCCCCTTTCCGCATTTTCAGGCATTCTGTAACACGGATGCAACAGAACTGACTTCAGTCATTAAACGTATGTGTTACGATAAGGAAAAGTTTAACATTTTACAATAACGTAGAAAACAAATTTTTATATCAATTTATATAAATGTTTCTAATTGAATGATGTAATAATTTTTTTGCTACTATGAAATTATATACAACATCATTTTTATCAAAAAGCTATTTTTAGATAAGGAAGGACGTACAGAATTGAAAATAGTAAGTTCAATGAATTGGCCACATAAGACCCTGCAGTTCACAATTAGAAAAAAGTATAAACATGCTTATTTTCTAATTTATGATATCGATAGAAGGTGCTTGATGGAATTTGGTGTCCAAATTTCAGTGAAAAATAATGCCACACGATGAATAAATATAATCAAAGTTATTTGTAATACATACACTGGAACAAAGGATTTTTTTCTTTTGCTGAAGATTATTTTCATTTTAGTTAAATCAATGATCGTGAAAGCAACCGTGAAGTTCATTGAAACTAAACCGGCTGTGACTAAGGAGAGATACAATAGTCCGATTGACAGCACGCAAAATGCTAAGTGACCCCAATAGTGTCACGTCGCCGCCGCCAAATCTTCATGCAGAATGATGCGGATTCTCCCTTCGGCGGCGAATACCGCTAACCAAACATGATTTGGTCCGACGAAGCTGATTGATCAATAATAATAAGCTCGAACTCGGCATCGCTACGGGGAAAGTTAGGACCATTACACCTGACCACAGACATAATTCAACCGTTCAAATATCACACATATTTCTTTCCGATAAACTGTGTGTCAGATCGAATTCCATCAGCGTATTCGCATAATTATGGAATTGATAACTAAATTTTATCGCTCAAATTGAATATGAACAACATTGAAAAGAAAAGTGATACAAAACAGAATACATTTACATCTATATTTGTCAAATATTGTATAATCAATGTATATTTAAATGTTTTTAAGATTTTTTTTAATTTATTGCGTGACTCTTTGCCACAGTCTTCAATTAAGAACGTTTTTATCAAGCAATTATAAATAATTCTATGCATAGGTAAAACGTTTTTTGATCGATTTTTATAAACTAAACATACACATTAATATTTTTAAATGATGCCGTGATAACTTTCTGGTTAAGTTAAGTCAATGATAATTAATTATTTCAAATAATAAAAACACATTTTTTAGTACTTATTTCCACAATATATTTTTTGATCAGGACCGGTTTCCGCTCATCGAGAGCATTAGCAACTGATACAATTTACAAACAAGTCTATTTATACAAAACATTTGAGTTAAAGGTAGCAGGTATTGTATACAAAGCGAAGCCGGTCTTTATCAAAAAATATACTGTGGAAATAAGTACTAAAAAATTTGTTTTTATTATTTAAAATAGCATGCCATTCCATCAAGAAGTGACAGTTAACACCTTAAAATGGATAATGAATTAATTAAAATTGATATCATTGTTTATCCACTTGGTTTTTATTGTATTATTGACACTATACAAATCAAGCATATAAACCAAAACGATTTTACATCCCTGATCCCTGACACCAGGTTAACGTTTATCATCATAAATTTTAGCAGACACTAGATGACCAGTGATAATACAGACACTGTTCACTGATTGTCAGTTATAATTTCAAATATTTGTATTGTTTTATAGAAACTTGTCGGAATAAATGTTTCAATAAATTCAGCCGAAAACATTATGCCGTCAATTAAGACATGACCAGTTGTCAGCTTTCGTGATAAGTGTTTGACTGTGCAATTTGAAATAGCCTGCAGATTATTAAAGCGTTCGTGCATCTTTAATTCTATCTTCGCCAGCTATTTTCTAAACATACATACTTGCGGCAATCAGAGCATTTCGATTAAACGATCGATGACGAGTTGCCAGATACATTTTCTCGTTTCACACGTCTGTTAATTTAATTATCCCGTATCGCACACAGAATCTCGAATTATTTGGAAAATTGTAAATACCTGGAGCAAGCCATTTTACTGCCTATACTTTTTAGACAACTTACATATAATGAAAAAGATTTTAAATATAGACATACAAATTGACTATAAGAAATCATCTTGAGCAACATCATATTATAAAAAACGGGTGCTATGAAATGAACATCAAATACATGTGGATTTAATAGGGTATAATTTTTAATTGTTATATGTTTTATGTTAGAAAAGTCTATGAGGATTTTTGAAAACAAGAAATATTTTAAATTCACTGAAATGCTTTTTTCTATACAGCACCTGAAACTTTTGCTGTCAAATGAAATGAAACATACTTAGTCAATAGTTACTTTGCAATGGGTTTCAACTAACAATTAATTTGTCCTAATAATGGTTATCGGCATTGATACATAAAATTATATATTTTATTTTCTTAATGAATGATTTTAATATTTACGTCATGCAAGTCTATAAATTTTGATATTTATTTTTAAGAGAAAATTAAAAATGTTACAGATTAATAGTGCAGATGCAATTTCTTCAATATTTAAAATATATCAAAAAGATTGAATGTTGTATTCTAATATGCATTAATGTAACATATTTGTGTAATGATGCGGGCAAAAGACTTAGTATTTGGTGCTTTCATTTAGTTTGCGGTATAAGCACTAACAAGGAACACACTTCAAATGTAAACATGGCGAAAACGTGGGAATTGTCTACAATGAAAACAAGTCAACACAGTAGAATTACAAAACGCACTGCTTGTGTGTAAAATATATGTCAACAAAAAAAGAAATTACTGCCGTCTTGGCAGGGCTGGCGATAGGCAAGTGTACTGTGTTCCCCGGAATCTTAGAGAATTCGGTATTTTCGCATAATTTTGGAACACGACTCCGTAAAAGTCAATCGGTCCATCATCTTAAAAATAGTAATATACAAATAACAAAACAAAAAATTGATGAATGAAATTCTTAAAAAAAAGACATAAAATTTATCTTCCTTTATTATTTTGGCACATTCAAACACATTGGATCTCGCACTACAAACTAATCGCCGAAATAAGCATCTTGATAAAAATAAAGGAATCGACTAATAAATAAACTATAGCATTGTAATTGTTGTATATGTTTATAAAAAACAATATTTTACTTAACCGACATGAGTTTATGGTTTCTTTTTGCAGGGTTTAGTGGCGTGAACACGTTTCCAATTGTCACGTCCAAATAAAAAAGACTGAAAAAAATTCAGTATTCGATTACTTTGAAGAATAAAGTATCCCTTTTGAGAATGCGACTTTATTTTGAAAGAGTATTAAATATTATAAATATATCGTGCCTTTCCACCGAGAAATGACAATTAACACTGTATAAATAATGACATCAACGATGATGCCCAAAAAATCAATCTTAATAACATTAGAAACACGATTTATTATAATTAGTACAATTATTATGCAATGAAGTTTATCTATAACGAATGTTATTTAATATTCTTAAAAACGCTGACATTTATATATAAATTAATATCGCGTATAACCGGTCTTAAAACTTTATCGATCTTTGATTTGCATGCTGTAATGTTTTTTTTATTTCAATATTTATCATAAATACTTTTTAAAATGTAAAAAATTGATCGTGACCTCGACAGTACAATCAAGTTATTCGAAATAATTTACTTGTCTTAGTAACGAATAAATCTTAATTCCTTGTGTTTTATTTCAATCATTTATTGGAGGAGGTATGCGTATTTCTCAACGAGCATCAAATCTACTTCTTTAAATATAGATTTAAACTAAAAACATCCAAGTAAAATAAACAATATATATGGAAGTTTCGCTGACCGCGAACATTATCAACTGATACGATAAGACAATTCCTTCCACTCAAAAGACACGACAATTTAAAGGGATTTGAATTAAATTAAAAATAACATCACAATAATACGTTTTAATAAACTATAGCATCGCTATTACAGAATTTGTACTTATCTCGTAAGGTTAGCAAACGCCTCATTATTATGCAACACTAATAAGAATTAATTGAACGATACAAACATCATTCAGCATAGAGAAGACAAAGTGTGTGAACTTAACCCATTTAACGTCGTTAGATCGTGTCTACCTTCTCTAACTGAGAATTTTTTTAGAAGCATCATATACCAACATCAGATCTTACTAATTTGATCTTAAGAACGTATTGCAAGAACAATGGAATTCAATACGCATTATTGCGTTAGCGGTTTTTTTTAATCGTATAAAGATTCTTATTCATACATATTCATATTATTCATACTACAGCTCAGGTAAACTCGTGTTTCTTTTAAATCCTAGATGACATCAATTGACTGAACAAATTATTTTGTCAACTCAGTTGCATCCGTGTGATAGATAGAATGTTTTATTCGTAAATATTATATATTTTTATTAGTAAATAAATAATGACAAAATAATCAATAATAGTAAATCACACCGTGTAATCCACCAATGAAACATTTAATAAGTCGTAAATATAGCACTGCCAGATAAAACAGCATAAAAGTGGTGTTAATTAGATTATAAAAATTAGTTTTACTTTTAGAATTACTTTTTTTTTAGAATTTAGACAAAGAATAATGTTAGTGATTTTTTCAACACAGTAAAAATTATCTGCTGCATCATAAAAAGCACACTCTAGTACACTGCTTGTAAGAAATAAGATAATAGTTTATTTAAATTGAAAGTAAAGATATATCTCTTTTTAAACAATTAGCATAGCAATAGAAAATGAAAAATCCAATTTCAATAAATCATCGTGAAACGGAAAAGCCAACAGCAATTAAAAAAACAAAAAGCACTACGCTTGGATAAATTTTATATGAAATCTGGTTCAATCTCGAAAATGAGGTATATTTTGGATCGTTTTGGATATTAGGTATTTGGTCGATGATATTTCATTGACGGCCAACCACACATTGGGTGGTTACTGAACAGATTGCGAACCAAAATCAGTAACCTAATAATCTTGTTTGATGAAATGAATTTATATCATCAGCATCATTGACTCGAATGGGTTCACTGTAAAAAATAATACTCTGCCATTATGCGGTATAAGTGCTAAGTACAAATTAGACCGCAATTCAAACAAAAATAAATCGAATATCTAACCATCTTCTGACCGCACTCGAATACGACAATTCGCTACGTGAAAAATTATACCAAAAATGATGCCACGGATTTTTTCGTCAATCGGATAAAATTGCATGTTATCGTATTGTAAATTGTTTTTCAATTACATTTTTAAATTCTATCAATCTTTCAGGTGTATTTTATAATAAGACACAAAGATAATCGAAATATGGACGAGAATTACAATTTCAGAAGTAAGCCACGTATATATTATACATTGCAGCAGGACGCATTTTTAATTTCGTTGATGTCGGCTACAAAATATGATATGAAAGACAACGCAGAACTAGATCTAGAAAGTTGTTTGACCAATTTTGAGACTGACAATAGAATCTGAAGGACATCCAACTGACCGTTTATAATTCGTTTTTTTTATCAAAGGAAGTGTACTTGGCCGTTTCTAAATAAGGTTGTTATCACCTTTTTTTCCACGGAAATTTCAAAAAAACACTATACTTGTTTTCTACGAATATTTTTTTTTTTTTATTATATTGTTAAATGATTAATGCGATAATTAAACAGGTTTACGAATTATTTTCTCACGGTATTTATTGTCTACAAATGATATAACGCGTAGTTCAATCATTTGATCATTAGCAGCAAAATATCAGTCACCGTAAAAAAACAGTTCTCATATTATTCATGTTTATTTCACTTGTTATTTGTTGCTTAGAAACAACAACGTTTTCAAAATATAAATAAATCAAAGAAATTTTCGTTGAAAATTGTAGTCATGTCACACTTTTGATAGGAAGGAAAACGCTGAAGGTTTTGTAATAATTTTGACAAACGAGAAATGCAATTCATAAAAATAGATCGTTGAAAATGTCGGATTGATTTAGACCAGGCGTGGGGAACCTGCGGCCTTTTTGCTATTCTAGTGCGGCGTTTTGACTGATGCCAATTCGAATGATTCCTTTAAATACATACATATGTATAACGTTTTTTACAATATAAAATACAATAAATTAGATCAGTAGATGCGTATTTTTTCTTAAAAGATTTCGTTTTCTTTATTGCAGTCTTATGTTGAATCAGATACTTGAATGCCAATTTGCATATACTAAAAATTTTATGGACTGGGCTAATTTAAAATTGCGTTAATTCTAACATATGTTTTGGTATGGATGTCAATAACGTTGTTCACTGTAAAAGTAGCATTGAATTGATCCAAGATTTTAATTATTTTTCTTGTAACTAGATAATATGGAATGGCATTCTATTGCTGCATTACATAAAGATTTTTTTTTTTATATTGTCGTGTGTAAAATATTGTCAATTTATTCTGATTTTTATATCAGTTTATAGATAACTCGAATGTGTTTAATTCCCTGCGGTAACGCACTGTCGATTCGTAGTCAATTTTGCGTGTTTATTGCAAAATAGAAAGTTCGTATGAGCGATAGGGGATAGATATTGCTTTCCGTTATTTCGCTGCGAAAAATGTGGAATTTACATAAGCGAGCGGGAGATGTTCAAAATTTTGCATGAGCAATTAGAAGCGACATGGTTGAGTGACTTCTTTAAAATTGCATGCTCCGATACAATCCGAGCATAAATCGATACAATTAATTCAATAGCAGCGGAAGCTTTTTACTTTTAACACATTTCACGGGAGACCGATGAAATTTTCAATAACAATAATCACCAATCGCCACTCTCTCTCTACTATAACAATTTACAAGTAGATTTGTTACTTAAGCATGCAAATAAATGACCGTAAATATTGCTAATTGTATCATAACAATATTACATGTATTTTAACTAAATAGTTTTTAACAGGCTCGTTAATTCAATGAAATTATGCAATAAAAAATATTTCTTATGATATTAATAAATATATATTTTATTATTTCAAACTTGGATAGTGGTTTTAATGTGAATACATAAAAAATAATTCTAAATATTTTATAGGGATTTCAATTTGCAATATTATTAAAATAATACTTCCTATAGAACGTCAACAATCATGTGAATTCAATTCAACGTGAAAAATTGATATAAAAAGAGAGGATTCAAACTTTTCGTTTGCAATTAATTATACATTGGTACTGGAATTATAAGATGTTAGGAAAATTGAATAATTTTCCAGAAAAGGTGAGGGGAATGTATGCACAGAACTTTCACCAACACTAGTTTCACAATGTGGTATGATGTAATGTTATATGCATTGGTAATGATCGTTTTTTTTAAGAACTAACAAATATTGTAAAAATAATTTCGAACACTGACCATTCAGCCTGAATTATGACAGCTTGAAACAAACTTGTGAATTTCAAAATGTCGAAGTTTTGGTGCGATAACATAAGATATAATAAAAAAACTTTTTATTCATAAACGTTCAAGACTTTTTCATAAAAAAATATTATTCGTTTTCTAATTGAATAAAAGACACATGATTCCTTTTGTGAAAGGTAAAACAATACGTCAAATAAATTCACGCACCGTTTTGAAATATCAGTGAATAGTATTAGCGGTAATATATTCATTTATGGCATACGTAAAACGTACCGTTTTGGTGACCGTGCGTACGCTAGTTCTTCGCCAATTATCCAGTCGCAGTTGGTCAGAGCAATAAAATAAAATTCTTTCTATAATATTATGTAGAATCACGCTTATAACGGTTAACTGGTTTTGAGTATGAATAAATAATAGCTACTGACTATATATGGTACATATTCATCGACATTGAATGTCGGCATTTTGGTAAAGCAAATGGATTGAAGTTCATGTTATATTAATAATATGTTGCGCTAAAAATAAACGTATTCAAATATACCAACACATGTTAGTGCTTAATTTTGAGAAGGACTATTGTCAAATTCTGAATATGAAGCATAACAAATGCATAATGAATATTTTGTTCCCTCAAGGAAACTGCCGAATACGTAAAAAAACTGAAAAATTCCGCATGTATCGTGTATTGTTTGGACATATAGAATCTCGATCAATCTATAACATATATGTAATATTATCTTGCTTATTGAATTCTTTCCGTGATGTATGCAGTGGCAAAAAAATCAGTTAATTTATCATGTGAAACCAAAATATCGGTGGAGCCTGCGTGAACAGACGCTTCCAATTTCTCTTACCTTGAATCGCGCATTGGAATTGGAGATATATATAGATCGAAAGCGTGTTTCTAAGTATAAATTTCATTCTCGATTTAATAATTGCATTTTATATAAAAGGCGAGAATAATCAGACAAATGTTGCTTTCTTGTAAATGTTTCTCAGCTTTATCAATATTAGTCTTTTTTTAGGGTGTTAACTGTCACTTCTTGATGGAAAGGCATTATCAACTAGATCAGTTGATAATGCTCGCGATGAGCGAAACCGGTCCTGATCAAAGAATATATTGTGGAAATAAGTACTAAAAAATGTGTTTTTCTTTTATTTAAAATATTAGTTTTATAAAACAAACTACCATTTGCAGTAATAACAGAAGCCTACATATAATAAAACGATGAAAGAGAAATATACAGCATTATCATCAGCATTATTCACGCGGAAACCGGTGTCTGGTGGAAATAACGTTTAATGTTCTGCTTGAAATACATCAGTATTCTGGTTCTATGTTGTGCCAACACCGACGATGAAGTAACCTGAATAAATAGGCTGTCACTCCGTTCGACATACTGGCACATATAAAATCACCGCCTGCAAAGTTTCAGCATTCCTTATCCGATGCACATACGCGAGATAAACAAGTCAAGTTTAATGAAACAGGTTCCCGTGAGGCTGGCATGCACTTTTGACTGGGCCGAGTGCCAAAACTCGGAAAGTGAAAATGTAGGACGCCGATCTAGGCCAAAGATTTTGAAAAAAAGACAACGAAAAAGTCCCATGATTGAAACATTTGTTCGGGTCTTCCAGAAAATATCATGTACCGTTATTCAAAGTGAATGCAGTGATTGAAAGAAATTTATCTCCTCTCGGCGTAATGTAATAGGGACCGGTTTAGAGAGGCGGTAATAATAATTGACTAATCTAGTTGGTCTAAGGTCTCGACCAATTCCTGAGACATTGTTCTTGTACGTTATAACATCTAGCAGTATTTTTACTATTAGTCTTCTAAAACTCCATAAGATTTTAGTCAATTAAATTCAAATCTCAAAATGTTGTTTGAAGGATAAGCACTAATCGTTTTGTGTGTTTAAGCCTAGATAAATATTTCCAAACAATAATGTGCACGTTTTACTATCATGTGAGAAGTTAAGGACGAAAATAGGTGTGCTATTTCGATGTGCGAAATTGCCCAGATATACTTCAGATGCGAGTAAAACGAGAACCACAATTTGCATGCAATAAGGCAATGGTTATCAAAGTTGTCCTCAGATTGATAATAACCCCACTTAACGTTACGACGATTAACTACTGCTTCACATCCTTCCTGTAAGATAATACATATCCTGCATTTTATTTCTATATTATAATCACGTAATAACATTGACACGTCGTCATTTTGCTGTAATTATATACATAAGTATAACCAGTCAAAACACTATTTTATATATATGTGATCGATTTCTTCGTTAAGCATTTTTACATCTAGCCAAGTGGTTCTTAACCGGGGGTGCGTGAAGGTATTTCTGGGGGTACGGGAGAAGTTTCTGAAATTAAAAATTATGTTTACAATATTTGAATTATTGATCTCATCGGTTAATTGTTTCATTGCTTGAAAACTGTTAGGTAAATTTGGCTGTGCTTAACTCTCCCTCCCTTGCTCTCTAATACAATATATTTCGCAAAAACGTTTTTTTCTAAATTTTAAAAATCGGAACAATTTTTTTAATGGGGTGCGGAGACTTATTTTCAAATTCAAAAGGGTGCGGCTCACTCAAAAGCTTAAGAAACACTGATCTAGCGCGATAAGCGCATGTCATTATTTTTCGTAAAATTTTCATTAAAAGGTGTGTCGTATAATCTATATATACCACTTTTAAGGTGTTAACTGTCACTTCTTGATGGAAAGGCATTATATTTTAAATAATAAAAACACATTTTTTAGTACTTATTTCCACAATATATTTTTTGATCAGGACCGGTTTCGCTCATCGCGAGCATTATCAACTGATAGAATACAATTCACAAACAAGTCTATTTATACAAAACAAAAAATTAATTTGAGTTAATGGTAGCAGGTGTACAAAACCATGGTACAAGAACTAGGGAACGATTTACATAAAATCATACAATATTGATACAAATAAAGTAAATTAGTATAAAATTAAATGTTCACAATCACTTATTAAGAATTACAATTACAATTATGATAAATCAATAATCCATTAGGAGCTCTAAGCAATCAATAAGGAAGTAAGGAGTGGGAAATTTTTAATGACGAAAATAACCCACAATCACTACTTAATGGAACGACTTCTCATGTATTAATTTATTTTGTTCCATTAAGTAGTGATTGTGGGTTATTTTCGTCATTAAAAATTTCCCACTCCTTACTTCCTTATTGATTGTTCAGAGCTCCTAATGAATTATTGATTTACCATAATTGTAATTTTAATTCTTAATAAGTGATTGTGAACATTTAATTTTTATACTAATTTACTTTATTTGTATCAATATTGTATGATTTTATGTAAATCGTTTCCTAGTTCTTGTACCCATGGTTTTGTACACCTGCTACCATTAACTCAAATTATTTTTTGTTTTGTATAAATAGACTTGTTTGTAAATTGTATTCTATCAGTTGATAATGCTCGCGATGAGCGAAACCGGTCCTGATCAAAAAATATATTGTGGAAATAAGTACTAAAAAATGTGTTTTTATTATTTAAAATCTATATATATATATATATATATATATAAATGATTAAAATTCAATCTTTACCCTTTATTTTTTGAATATTGAGTAAGCTACAAAGTGAATATATTCAAAAACTGCTTTATGGCTTAAAATATTTAAATTTCAAATTAGCAAATATTTTTTTGGGCATTTTTTATTGGTTGACATTATATGCTGGTGGTGTAATTTTATTTAAACAGCCTTAATTTATTGCGATCTTAGCCATATTGACTGTGAAATATATTTGCATTGTTATATAAGGTTGTGTAAGAAAAGTCTATAATTTACAATAACCCAGATATTATATAATGAACGAAAAAACTTCTTGCACTAGATATTTATTATATTACAACAGGTTATTTGACAGTGAAAAGCATTTAATCATTAATAAGTGTATTATAAAAGAATGCAATTATAGAAGTTGTTCTAGTCTACATCGATATTTTTTGTTGAAATTCTTAGCACGAACAATTAATTTTTAATTATATTGAAAAAACTCGCTGAAAAAATGAAACTGGTACAGCCGGCTTAATTATTTATAAAATAAAAAAACAATAATGTAATCTGGTGCAATGGTGTACTTGAATTCGTCTGGAAAGTAACTCACATACATAATAATGACGTTAAGAGCAGAACCAAGTGAGGAGATATGGTCCAGTCGATATGAGATGCGTTTGCGATAAGACTTATTGTTGTCGACAAGGTTGCCGAGTTAATTTTCCATATGACTTTTAATTACTTCTGCTAAAACGCAAGATTTTGCCAACAATAAAATCATTACAATTAACAGCCTACTTCGTAAGTTTTGTATTGAATTCTAAATGATAGAATTAAATTTTACGCATCAAATTATTGACGAGTGAAAGTTACGAAAATTGCAACATTTTTAAATGAAACGCAAGTTTCAATCATTGTACTCAAAGTATGAGGGCAACGCTATACGGAGGGTCAAGTAATGCTTACTTCGTCCGTTTGGCGCAATGAAACGCCAGCAATAACGATGAAATCCAAAGAATATTACAACTATTTATGTATATTAAAACGAATTTTTTTCCATTTCTTTCATTAAAAGTAAACTTAACAAATTTGAAAAAATACATCAATTGAAATAAACTAGTATAATTTCATTTAATCACTGTCGAAATGTTTCTAGAGTTTTAACTTGAATACGATGAAAATACGATAATTATATATGTATATATACACATATAAATTCAATTTAAAGGAGGAAAGTTCCCACATCTGGAGTGAGAAACATAAGTAGACGATATGTCGTCGTTTTATAAAATATGCAAATCTTTTTGTTTCATAATACTGAATATTGTAAAACGTAAAATTATTAGTACGAATAACTTTGACCTGCCACAAAATTGCTTCTTAATCTGTAATAAAGCATTCTAGTATACATACGATTCAAAAGATTGTGTTTTTTAATTACGTAACTGCAATTGCAGGAATTTCATTGGTCATCGTTGAAAACAGAATTCACAAAATAAATAATAATGATTACAAACAAGATCCTCCTTAAACCTGTAGTAATTAACAAAAAAAGGCCTCAGCGCTACTTCATGGTCATTTTTTGTTCCATTGTGTTTCAACCTATTCGTTCGTGATGAGCGTGTATATAATATTTTAAACACTCGTTGTTTTGCTCCCACCGATGTTTTAAAATGCCAAGTAAATGTCATTTCCACATTTCATAAAATCTTCGATTAAACGAGACAACACAGTATCGACCGTAGCATTTATCTGGCCGGGTCAACGCAGCCAAAATTGGAAATAATACTCGTACATAATTGATTTGACAAAAAAATACACATTTAATAAATCGAATATATGCTAATGTTAGTTATAGATACACAATTATTTGAGACGTATTTAAAATAAAATGATTGGGAAAAGTAGTCTTAGTGTAAGACGACAATAAAAAGAGCGTTTGACTGGGAAGCATTTTAATTTTTCATTCCTGTAATTTCTGATCTCTATAAATTAAAAATATGTGTAATATTGTTTGATTATATGGCATCTAATAAATTAAAAAACTTGTGACAAATAATTTAAGTACAATATATAAGAAAGACTTCCACAATATTTCAATGGAAAGGGCGAATTGTACTAACATTGCTAAGAAAAGAGAAAACAAGAAAGTTGTACCATGGTTGGTATATTAATACGGTAGTGTGTGTTCATTTTTAGTATTAATTCTTCATTTAAAGTCAAAATGATAGTTTTTTTATAGAGCATTGTAAAAAATAGTTAAATCTGTGCAAATAACGCATTTGAATGAATCTGCTTTTATTAAATGTTGCCGATATTAAAAACTATACCAATGACATGCAAGGGCGACCATCTCGTTAATATTTTCGTACCCTACAATTTACCTTTTTGATTCTATAATATAATGGTTGAAAACCAGATGTGGAGTAAATTTTGCCAAAATTCTAAACCCTGTTTCATTTTGCAAATAAGATAATGCAATTATACGGTTTTTGCTAAAAATAATCCTCCAATTAAGGAATATTTTTAGTGAATGAAAAATGACACATACGAGTTTGAAGCGTTTATTGTCTCACCGGTTGACTGACTGCGGCCAAGAAAAAA
Source organism: Himalopsyche japonica (assembly GCA_028555115.1). Lineage (NCBI taxonomy): Eukaryota > Metazoa > Arthropoda > Insecta > Trichoptera > Rhyacophilidae > Himalopsyche > Himalopsyche japonica. The sequence continues at coordinate 257,524 of JAHFWJ010000491.1, read as the reverse complement.
AAATGTAACAAATCGAAACAAAATAAATAGACGTACGAAAATAACTGACAATGACAAAGTAGATCCATTATTTATGAAGTAATCAACTTCAATAAATATAAGTGCACGTAAACTAGATTTCCCGTCTGTTTTTTCACGTTCTTCTAATTAAATATTGAGCGATAAGATATCAGTAAAAGTTGGCAGTTGACCATGAAAATTATAAAAAATATTTGGAATGACATTCAAAACAGATGGTCGATAAGATTATTTATTATGACATAAGCAAAACAATTATGTTCGTTAACTAACAGCCTCATTGATTAATGTATTTAAATCGCATTTGGATACATAAGAACCCACTCTATCTCGCTTTGTTCCAGATTAATTGGAATATGGGCTCGTTTCTTACAAAAGATTTTTACGAAAGCTCGAGTCCCTTAAGGCCTCGGCTGATGTACTGCAATACTCACAGAAAATTAATTATACAAATAATACAGTACAATTATAATTTATTAAAAAATAATTTTAAAAAAACCTATTCAAGCGAAATACAAATTAACATTGATTCAAGATCATTAATCAACATTAACTATTATGAAAATTCTTATCAAACGGTTTGGGCTTATAAAGCGCTGGTAATAATTTAAAAAATATTGTCTATTTACCGCCATTTTCCCACAAAGTATCTCAATTACTGAGTAATAAACGAATAACAATAAATAAGATTTACGACGCAAGGTTTTTCTTACTACAATATCATAATAATTTTAATCATTTTTGGGGTTAACCCCATCTGTTTTTGCAAACATTTTTTTTTTGATAAAAAATTGAAAAAAGTGATTCTCATTAATGCATCATAATTATTAAAATATAATTCATACGCTCGGATTTGACTATCGGAAAGACGTTCTTCTAGAAATCGGTGAAGTAAAACTTGCAAGACGTAATCGTATGGCATTTAGGAAAACATATTTACATTAAAGAATATAAATATGTATTATATTACTTTGAAAGACTTAAACACTCTCATGATTAATGGATCGTCAAAATAACGAAGTCGTGATTTCGTTAATAATAATAATTATTGTTTCAGTAATGCGCAACCAGTCGCGCGCGGCTTCCTCGTGGCTGACAATCTTAATTTCATTTATTTTAGAAACCATCTCACAAACATTTGATCAATAAAATATATATATACAAACGTGTTATTTTTAGAAAATTTTAAGTGAAATTTTGTTCTGATAAATTAATATATATGATTCACACAAACAATAACCGCAAGTCTCGATTTCAACGTACTCCAATTACCATAATATAACAATTATCGAGACGTTACACGAATGAACATCGCTAAGATTGCGGCACAGAGCAAAATAAAGATAGAATATAATAAGGAAGGTTTTTTTATACCATCACAGTGTTTTAAGCTATATCCAAAATTTTAAAGTAATGCACTTTGAAACAAAGATTAAACATTACCGCTTATCATTTTTTAACGTTTATATATCAAAGAGGCATATGTATTGTTTGGTACTTCAATATGTGGATGTAAACATTTTTGCTAAAAGTACCTACCAAATGCCAATCACAGATAGGTCATTTAAATCAATGAGTCACGGCAGGAGAAATGATGATAGGTGAATAAAAAGCAAGTTCAAAATAAACCTAATTTTTACTCTAACCTCAAAAAAAAAGAAACTCATTCGGTCTGTTTTTTATTTGAAATCGGAATCTCGGAAACCAAACTACCAGTACCAACACTTTGGTTCTCGTTTAAAAAAATTGTGAGTGACAAATTACTGTAACTGTAGATTTTTAATATCATATGCGCGTGAGGCACTGATTTCTTATTATTCTTGAAATTCAACGCATGATCAAATTGCGTAAGCTAAAAATATTTTTTTATAAAGAAACACTAGTCCGAAAAAATCACCAGATCAAGTTCCAAAATTAGTTGATATTTGAGACGAAACGGTATAGATAAATAAATTGCTACCTGTAGGCAATTTAACATTACCGAAATCTCAATTCAACAATTTCCATTTTAACAGTTCGAACGGTCCAATCTAACTAAATAGTACGGTTTTTGTATTTTTTACAGTATTGCCAATTACGATTTGTCAGCGAAAATTCTGTGTCTATACAAATTTAATTGATTCGATTCACCAAAAGCGTGCATCAAAAATGAAAATTGAGGAAACTCAGCATTTATTTCGATGACCGTGTAAAAAAAGATATTCTCACATTTTCACTAAATAATTCGAATAACCTCTCTCTCTTTATATAAATCATCATCATCATCTGCCATTTATACATTGCTTGTTGAATTTATGTATGTTTTAGTTTACGTTGACATTTTTTGTCTATCTCTCCTGCGGGATTACATGTTAGCTTTCCATAATAATCGTCATAAATTAAGTTCTATAAGACAAAAAATCGTTTATATTTGATTTCGCGCTTCTGCAAGAACATGGAAAACGATTTAATTCCGGTTTAAAACGTTACACAAAAAAGCAATAGTCCGTTCGGATGTTAGGCAGAATACAACGGCCATTTCAACCGAGATGGAGATCGTACCGATCGTAGACGGGGTAGGGTTAAAACCCTCGAATTGTCGATTGCAAAACCAATTAAGGGATTTGTTTTATCTGTGATATTTTCATCGTTAATACCTTGCCTGTTCATATTTTTTTTGCAATGAATAAATAGTAAACAATAATCGTGTTGCATTTCTACACTTTAATAACGATCAATCACTGAAAGGAAAAACATTTCAATGTATTTCCATCACCCATTTATGTTCGAAACTCAATTATTCCAAATTCAAAAGTTTTTTAGGTTGTTTTACAACAAATAACAGAATACCAGTAAAATATATTATTGTTTATATATAATGTAATCTTTAAATACTAAATATAACATTAATATACGATGGCGTTTACTTTTTTTAACACGGCAGATGCAGGTATTCTCACATAATACGTTATAACGGGTAGCAATTTGATGCAGAATAAATTGATTCTGGCAGCTAACCAGTTTCTAAAAATCATAATAAATAATGTGCAATAAAAGTACTTTTTAAACGACCACCCGAGAGTGTAGATATTTACAGTTGAAGCTAATTTCAATGTATTTAATTAAATATAGTAAAATAACGAAAACAAATGTAGAGTAACGAATACCAAGGAAGTAACGGGACGTGCGTTATTTGACCGACAGACGTTTTATCGGGAACTCATCATACGCGCAACGGACTGTATCCGACAAAATCCGTTAGTTACGTACATAGGCACAAAAACGGTATAATCGACTCAGTTATTCATTACGGATCTTCAATGTGTATACGGCTCATGGATCACAAAAAATGTATATTTTAAGTGACCGATTGATTCATAATTCATAAAGCTACCGTAAAACGTGTGAATCTTATGCATTCATTCATTCTCAGAATATTTGAACTTCAAACTTGGAATTGAGGATATCACTTTAATCTATTACATATAAATTATGTATACTTGAACAGGATGTTTAATAATACAAATTTTGACAATGTATTTTATTTTTTAATATTTCCTAAATTAGTGACTCGCCAAATATATTATCAAAAAACAAAAACAATGTTTTCTTTCATATGATAATGATTATTTTATTTATGCCTCGGTGCTTGAATTATGTTCTCTATAATAGGCTGTCTTGTATCAATTATTTGAAGTTGTTACCGCTTGGAAATTTTATAAATGCTATTTATACCAAATATTTATTAAAAACCACAGTGTTGCCAAGACTTCCCATTCAAATTATCTCACCTCAACTACAAGATATATATACATATTGAAATATTATATATTTAAAATTTAAAATATTTAAAATATGTAAAAGCCCGCCATCATATCCTTAAGATTACCCAAAACATTGGGCAGCTAGAATGTAATAAAATAAAAATCAGAAGCATTCAAATGTATTTTTATATATTTCATAGATAGCTTAATTCTATATTGAGAGCAAACACCCCAGTTAAAAATCCATTTCATGTGAAATACTCACATAATCTCCACGGACAATATCTCGCACACAAAAATTGTGATACTAGCCTGAATAACTTACAATTTATTATGAATAAGTGCATAATTTATATATTATAACTACATAGTTTCCAGACAAAAAAATCGCTCTATTTCGCTTCTCCATTATTGAATTGACCATTCAAAAATACAAAATTTAATTAAATTAAATAATTAAACTCGAATGCTTTATTGTTTGAGACCTCCCATGTACATTTAAAATTACGTAGGTACAATCCGACATATCTCTTATTCAAAATAGTCACGTCCGACTTGACGAAAATAAAAAAAAAACAGATACAATTTTTAATACAGTACGAATATGCTCAGTAGGCCACAAGTTTAATCGGAGCCTTGATCTGCTGTCCATAAAAAGTTTGAAATGAAAGCCGGTTTACTTATTAATGACACGAAGAATGTTTGATAGGCATGTGATAACAATAAAAGAGACATTTCATGGACACAACAACAAAAATTATAGCTTTAATTGTTATAAAACATATTTTGAATAATTAACTATACCTAAGAACGATACATTACTGTACAATCCATTAACGATACGATAGTCGTTTTTATTTACCTGATCAACAATTTATCATGCGTATAGCGGAATATCGGTGGGCCAAAGGAGGCATATCATATCTGATTTTGATAATGCAATATTATACATCGTCCTTAATATAATATTGTAAATTATATTATAATATGTGTGGAAAAAACATTAAAAATCGATTTACTCATATTGTTTCCCATAATCTTTTACAATAAATACACATGAATTTAAAAAGCGAGTATAGAAAATCTATTTACAACAGTTGTTTTTCGAATTGTATTTTTCAATGATTTTTCAAGGAGGAAGAGCATTTATTTAATTTCCATAAAACAATACAAAACAATATAATTACGAAATTTTAAAAAATGATTGTAAGCATCGACGAAGGACAGTAATAATTAATTTAAAAAGAAAACATGCACCCATATTTCTGGTTATATTGAAACACATTATGATCAGACTATCGCATTTTTGTGCTTATGAAGAATATCTTTTTTTCTCTTCTTGCGTTTTGCTTCCTGTTGTTTTTATGGTAGTTTTTATAAAATAAAAAACTAGGATTGCATCATTATACATCTAACGTACATGATTATTCCATTACGAAAAACTGATATCAAATATAAATAACTATGTCTATAATGTTTTACCTCGATAACTTTTTTAATTATATATTGATATTGTAGTATTAACTCATCATTATAAACAAAAATCAAGTCAAAAAAGATTATTTTATGATTGAATTACATAAAAACGAAACGGATACATCGTGATCATGAAATCGAAATTAATCACACAAAAAAGTCAAAAAAGAAAAAAAATCTATAATCAATCAAAATATGCAAATTATATTGCAATAAGATTAGGTCACTGCTGAATATCGCCAAAAAACACAATTACGTGGGATAGAGCCCCCAACGTTTCCAGCGTCGTGTATTTTCCGTAAAATAAAGACAGTTGTGGCAATTTATTGCGTAAGCCGATCACAATACATAACGGTAGACACACGGAAATAATATCAAAAAAAAAAAAAAACATAAATTGAAAGAAATGACATCTTTGAAAAAATGATGTGAAATACTTCTCAATTCCAAATTAGTGAAACGAGAAATTTCACATAACAACATATGATTCTGAAAACGACATTATAAAGCTACTGATTTGACAATCGTAACTACTAATATATTATATGACATACGTTCACACCATACCATAACTGAAATCGCATCATAAAATATATTTAAATCTATATGACACTCTCCTGTCATATTGTACATATGAATTGTTGATCGAACAACTCATTTTGGTATAATAGTAAAAATCTCAAAAATTTTACATCAACAACTTTGCAAATTACGCATACAGTCAGCCCTCTTATAGCGTGGCCATAGGGACCACGCTTATATGAGGATTTCTTATAGAAGGTTAGACACCCAAATAAAATTTGAAATTAAATTTCTTTCAATTACATTTAAGGAATAAAACGAAAACATCAAATTAAATTTTATGAATTTTTACAATATGAAATTGATCTATATTAAGTTTGTTAACAAGGAAATTGTTTTAATGCACATATTTACGAAAATTCTCATTTTACCTGGAAAATTTATTGTTCTATAGAAAATTCGCTAAAGGAGAGACCGCTATACGAGAAATTTGCTATGCGAGGCTTGACTGTATATAATGTTTGTTCGTTTCTATGCATTTCGGCGGATAGAACTATTAGTTATTTGACACTTCTTAAAAGTTATTGAACACAGTATATTTTTTAAATAATTATAATTTATTAAGTTAAAATCATATAATAATGACTTTCGGCTAAAAGTTTACAACCAAAATCATTGAGATATATATCATTATCTTGAGATCTTAGGACAAGATCATAATTTCTGTGACCATTCTGTACGAATATGAATGAATATAAAAAATGTGATTCAACTTATTTTCGGCTGACTCACAAACTTGTATTTATATGTAGGTGTAAAGCAATAAAATAAAAACATTGGCCTAATGATTGGGTTGCATCACATACCAAACTCATGACACGCGAATGTTATTCGAGTTACTTTTATTTCCCATTCAATCTTGTAGTTCTCAGATAGGCACTATTTCAATAACCCAATAAGCCAAAGAAAAATTTAGGAGTGCCTCCGCACGCACTTTGCCACAGGCGAAATAGATTGGGTGTATCAATAACACGTTGAATCCAGCGATCCTTTATTTTTAGCCTGTTTATTATTTCTAGCGCTACGGCGTAGAGCGAAGTCTACGCCTTATCTTGTTTAATGTCAATCACAACCGACGTAATTTTAAAATAATTCCATTTTTTTAATATCAGTTTAAACTTTTCAGTATAGACATAAAATCCGTTTTGAATTATTTACGTTAATTAATTGCAGATTTGACAATATATAAAGATATCAATGTATCCGGGCGTGGGTGACCCGGTGATTTGAGATGTAAACAATCAATGAACATTAATGTCAAGTCTTTTAGTGATTTGATTAATTTTAAAATCAATATATATACATTCACTAAGAATATTTACACGTAAGTAATTTTAAATTTAATTATAAAACTAATAATACAACATGAAGAGAAATGTTTCAAATACCATTCGATCAAATTTATAAATAAGTAAATGTATGTTTCAAAGAATCGTAAATGAAACCTAACAAATTTTAACTTAATTTCTAACCAATCAAAAGCCGTATTTACGTAAACTTAGAAAGTTGTTATCCAATCTGGTTGAGATTTAACTGTTGTTTAAATCACGGTGCATAAAAAATTACATTCCGTTTTATTCGAGACATCTTAAAGAAGCTTTACCTATAATGATTTGATGTTGTGTAAATGATTCGTGACTGTTTAATTTCGGCAGATGCTAATTTACTTAGAGTTCCAATAAATTAGAACTAACAACACTAACTCCGCGGTATCACTGAGACGTTATCATCACTGTTTTCACAACTCCACAATAATAATTACTAAGGAGTATTAAGTGTGTTTGAGTTGGAGCTGCGAAGTGTCAAAAGTTATATTATTTGATCAAACATTTACTGGAGTTCGAGTTTCAGACGTGTGCTAGGCTTATTCACTACTATTCACAACTTTCGCGAGTAATGTGATCACATTTATTATGAATAAACGAGGGGAAATGTATACTATGCAAACAGCGCAAATGGCAGTTACTCTTTACCTACGTGATACATTGACAAAATTGAGCATTGACAATGATAAAAAAAAACTTTTATTTTATTGATTATCTCAACAGATGTTATTTGTGAGCCGTTCAAAGTCACCTTCTGTATTAAAAAAAAGGAACTTAATGTTTGATAATCACTCAATCTCTCCTTTTGTATTAATAAATAATTGAAACTTCTATGCGAAGCAGGATTAATAGAAAACATTAAAATAAGATTTTAAAAAAAACGGCAATATCTCTAGCGACTGGAATTTTTAAGTTCATATTTTATTTTTTATAATACTTTTATAGAGTTGGTCGATTTTTTCTTTTCCGCGTGTTTAATATATTGTTTTAGTTTACGTATTTTTATATAAATGGAAGAGACTAACGAAAAGAAACTATGTGTCGTTAATTATGTGTGTAGTATGGGAAGATTAACACTGCGTATATATACATTTGTAAGTATGTATTATAAGTTCACTGGTCCAAATTTAACACGAATGTTTTTTACAAAAAAAATACGGTACGTTTTATTGTTTACCCTTTTTCAGCTGAGATTTACCAAATAAAGCCATTTCAAAAAACATAATCCGACCCTTGTAATCACTGTAATATGAAGCGAAAAATACTACTCCAGCGGCCAAAATGAAAACGTTTGTTTTTTGTTTGAGTTAAATATTGCGAGATATGCGTTGTCATACATTTTCTCCTTCGGAAATGACGAAGGTCGGCGTGGCCAACGATGGTCTTTTATATTAAAATACAATAAGCCAAGATTGTCCGCGTAGATAACGTTTATAATATTATTCGCATACTAAATTATAAACATCCTTAATTTTATATCTGATAGGTAGCTCCGACATGAGCACGTTTTGCGAAACTTCTTGCAGTGATGTACAAACAACGAAATTATTAACATATCATCAGGATAACGCAACAAAGTGAATTCTTCAATTAATTCCGCATGAATAAAACCAAAATATTGGCGTCGAATGAAAACAGTAATTATGCGAGATGTTTCGAATTATTCATTGCAAGATTGTATACCGATAAATAAATAATGGGCATTAGTTCACTTTTCTGTCACGACGAGGGCATTTTTTGATATGAAGAATCGTGAGCGTAGTTACAAAACTCTTTTAATCGTTTTTTTCGGTTAATTTCGTGAGAGTTTAATTTTTAGGCCGCCATTTATTGTTACTAACAAACTTTTCATTTAATTGCCGGCATAATATTTCGAAAAATCGTACATCGGGACGTTATATAGACAACTTCGCAGCAGGAATACTTAAATTAAAACAAGTTGATTTAGTGTGAGCATTCCTACATCAAATCGTATATACAACTCTGGAAAGTACATGCGCAAGTACATTTGATATATTTCCTGGAGACGATCATTTTCCATACAGGATTCGAAAACCAATTAAGACGATATTTGTAAAATAAATTATACTACAATTATATTATGTTTAAACTGTTAATAAGCAACTCTAGCCATTAAAGTGAAGAAAAAAACAGTCTAGTAAACACGACCCATTGGTTTTAAAAAACAAGGAGACTGAAGTTTTAGAAACAATAAAATACATTGATCTTGCGATGTAAATCAGTTGTAGGCTTCAGTAAAATTGAGAAGCGTTGACAAAAATTAATATGGCGGTGGAAGCATGTTGGTTTTGGACCTTCTTTTGTAGTCACTATCAAAAATATATATTTTGGCACTATTTGATTTTATATTTTATGGCGTATCTTCTTTTCATACATGCCGAAACATTTTCCGTATGCAACTTTATACTTAACCTAAAACTAATATCGGTAAGAAAAACTAACTTTACTAACTATCTGACTGACCGGCATCTTCATTAATTTTATTACTCAAGACGCGTCGTTCATAATAATCTAAGATGCTGTTGAAGTAAATCCTCGACTTACGCGATTAATTTGTCCCGAAAGTTTTGGCTACGAACAAAGCATCGATTCGAACTATGTTTGCAAAATAAAATGACCCTACATCGATTAAAAAAAAACAATTCAGAAAAAATATATTTATTTATTCATACACAACATCGTACATAAGTTTATATTAAGTGCAAACTATAGTACGACGATAAGTACAATTTTAGAGTATTTCCATTGACTGGCTCTTGACATTCGCTCGTTCGATACTAACATAGAATGTTTGCGGTTAGATTCCTAACCAGCCAATTGTTTCCGTTCATATACTCAACGATCATTTTGGTCTATTTTTTGTCGAATTTGGTCGAAATTGGATTTTCTAATGAAACCCTTTCCCTACTTATTAGGTAGCTCGTTACAAAATTTATCAATAAAAAAAAGATATAACTAGAATTATCAATATTCTAAACAATGTGTAACAAGTTTCGCTCTTTTCATAATTGACAAAAAATAAAGCAACTGTTGTATACGTCGATTATTTTATTTAATTTGCCTTCTGATTATAAAGATGTTCCTAAGAAATTACTCGATGTATCAAAATATAGTTGGTGATCTCTCGGCAGTAAACGGTGGTAAAATCGTAGTCATAGCGGTACACCCGTTCTGACTGCCGGCTGACCCGTTGGTTGACACGGTAACCGATGATGCTTAACGGGTTTCGCAAACACTGGACTGCTGCCTGGTGCTAAATAACATTATAGCAAGTATTATTGTGCCCCTAATTACAAAAAAAGTCGACCAACGCTTGGATATATATTTGACGTATTTATCTGTCAGTCAGATCTGCAATCAATTAATATAAGGATTAAACCAAGCGGATTTTATGTGTTTTTAGAACGTCAATAATTGACTTTAAGCTCAGTCACATTTAACAGTAGCGATTAAGACCTACTTACAATATTTGATGCAATGTAATTTAAATATTGTAATAGTTATTCAGAGCCATTGACCGATACAAAAAAAGATTTTTCATAGAGGTGACTTTCGAATCAATTTAACACCAGCTTGTGTTTAGTTGTGACTTTAATTAAAACGATATTTTAGGGTTTAAATTCAGACAAAAAGTGCTGCAACAAAAATAACTGTCTTATCGAATACTGGCAACACATTTTTTTGTAAAAGAATAGCTAATGTGTATCAAATCCATTTTAATTTTGATATAATTAATAGTTTATATTTTACTAATTATTTACTACCGTTAATTTTTTGTGAGACCGTTTTAACACATCGAGTAACTAATCTGTCCGTTAGCTAACTTTTACAGTCGCAGGTGCAAACAAATAATAAAATAATGAGTTTTTTGTTTTGAATTTGATTTTATACAATTAGATAGTAAAATAGATTCGTAATACAATATTATAAAACACCGCAATGAAATGTATTTATTCATGAGACTTAATAATATATTATATGTCAATTCTTTTTTTTTCATATAGCTTGAATTGAAAATGATACTGTCAATGCAATCTTCATAAATTTACATAACGCTGTTTTAAAAGCTATACAACCGGCATAATACAATTAGTTTAATAAACAATTATTAAATTCGTAGCGAGTATTATGAAAGTATTACGCGTTCTAAAAAATCGGTATTATGCTTGCACCGAAATGCTCATACCTACATAATTAAAAGAATTTGTTATACACAGTGTAATAACTCACAAAACAATGCCTATATACATACTTTTGAATAAACACAAATTTATTTCATAAAAGCATGTATAGAATATTTTTATTAGCGGCTTCATTCTAACGTGATGACAGTGTTGCCACTTCATGTTTTATGATAACGTAAAATAATAACCTTCAATTACTTATTCAATGTTTAGATTTTTTTAAATAATTGTTGGTATTTTCATTATATATATATATATATATATGTAGTACAAACAATTTTATAAAATAACTATTTTGATAAAAATAATATTGTCATATTTTCTTTGTGAGGAATTCAAAACAATATAGTGGTCAAATCAATAACCCACAGGTAGTAGGATTCCGACCACTGATCTATAGTATGAGAGGTTGTTTGCTTAGTTGCTGGGGCATGACCTGTATATATGATAGTACATAAAAATATTCAGATATATATATATATATATCTTTATATGTATATATATATATATATATATATATATATGGGGTCCCTAAGGCTTCTGTTGTTAATCTGAGATCGTTTATAGGTACCAAAATATGTCTCAGAGTCCTATCGGGCTACATTGGGAAGTAAGAATTCAAGGGGTATCAGAAAAAATGTTAGATCTTACTTTATTATAAGATTTAATTAGAAAATAAAAAAAAAATATTTATTATACTATTTATATATAATAAGCGGATAATTAATGTTTTCAAATAACGACTATTTATTTTAGCGGGAAATTTATAACATTGATTAACGTTATCAAATAAACTCGTTTGCGTTTATTTATAAAGTAAATCAATGGATTTTATTTCATGTCAGTTCTGTTGCATCCGTGTGATAGAATGTCTGAAGATGCCGAAAGGCGAAACCCGGATCGTTATTGACAAAACATGTGGAATCATACAAAGTTGTAGCAATTCAAATTTGATTTGAAATTCCATCAACCACCTTCAGTCGATATCATAAATTAAATCAATAAATGTTTTTAAAATCGTTATGGTTAAATTAATATGTTAAAAATATTGAGAGGAAAATATGTTTTCTGAAGTCAATCTACAGTTATTTTGTTCAATATTTCATATAAATAATAAATTTTCTTTTTCTTGCAGATGAAAGTAATAGCAACATGGCTATGTTGGATGGCGTTCGTTGGATCTGCGAATGCCCAGTGTCCATGGCAGAGAGATATGCAAGAACTTCAGGCAGCATGCCTTTGCGCATACAATTTGGGACATGAACTATCCGTCCAATGCGACCAGGTGAGATATAGCCCAACTGTAGTTTAGTCAGTATAATCAATGATGATTTACATAATTGGAATTCAGTCAATTTATAAAACAAGTAATGAAATTAATAAAAGAATATAAGTGCAATTATTTATTTACCATTGTTAGGATAATGATTTGCTAGCCATTTATTATGAGCTTTTATATATAGTCATGGACCATTTATTAAATCCATTATTTCTCAAATATTTTTTTCCGGGTTCAATATCCAATACGTACTTACAAATATTTTTTTCCCCAGGTGGACTTTCCAGTGTTGGTGAAAGCTTTGGACACCTATGCTAAAAGTATGCCATTAGATTTACTGTATATTAACAATTCGACCATTGGAAAATTGGAAAATGACATATTTATCAATCTTCGAATACACAATGTACAGCTATCGGGGTGTAAATTAAAGTCAGTCTCCCCGGGAACATTCAGGGGACAAGAAAACACAATGAAAAATTTAAACCTCCAAGACAATGAACTCACTGAGGTCCCAGTGGAAAGTTTCAGAGGACTAGTCAATCTGGCATTGCTAGATTTATCAAAAAATCGTATTGCGAAAATACAAGACAATTCGTTTTTGACAATGAAACGTCTAGCAACATTGAAACTCTCCGATAATAATGTCACACTGTCACCGGGATCGTTGAAGGGGTTGGAGGGATCACTAAAAAATCTTAATTTGAAAGGAACCAAACAAAAGAAAGTACCGGAATGCGTGAGAGGTTTAAAAACGTTGGCCTTTCTAGATCTGTCACAAAATAGTTTGCGAGAACTGCCGGGCCAGGGTGGGGCGCGAACTTTTGAAGGTCTAGATTCATTGACAGCATTGAATTTGGAAAGAAACCTTATCCAAAGTTTGGGGGATAATGCATTTACAGGAATTCGTAAAACATTAAGTTCTCTCAGTTTACTCAATAATTTATTGCCGGATTTTCCAATCGGAGCGATAAGCACACTCTCAGAGTTAAGAGTATTAGACATAGGTTTTAATCTCCTGACCGGTCTTCCCGAAAATTCATTTTCCAAAAACCCGTCTATTACACTCCTGGCTTTGGATGGGAATCCGCTGAAAACGGTTCCAGAAAAAGCTTTGTCTCATTTAAATAGCACTCTGCGAGGCTTAAGTTTAGGGGGAAGATTTTTGCACTGCGACTGCAAACTTCGCTGGGTCACCGAATGGATCAGGAACGGAGATCTTCAAGTGACATCCAGGGAAAGAAACCCACAATTCTGCGGAAGCCCGTCGCGTTTTAGGGACAGAGGTTTCTATAGCATCCAACCGGATGAGCTGACGTGCACAAACGACAACAACGAAGTGGCCGGGGTGGCTACCGTAATCCATGAACAACCAGATATACAACCGTCAAACAAAAAATCGGAAGCGGTGATTCAGACTTCCACAACGACAACTTCGACGACGACGACGACCACAACCACTACGGCTCCACCAACGACAACAAAACCAACTACTACCTCTACTACAGCGGCTACTACAGCGGCTACTACGGCGGCTACTACGACAACAACAAAGGCCACCACGAAAATATCTCCAACAGGAAATGCTGTTTTATCAAGGTCATCTACCCTGGCACCATGGAGACAAAACACTAACACTCAACATCAACGACCTCCGTTGATTTTGGGCTTTCCACCGCAAAGATCGAAAGCTGACGATTCCAACGAAGTCGTCGTGAAGAATGCATACAGACAGGATAACTCTGTTATCATTCAGTGGGACTCTGATACCGCTAACATTCTTGGATTCCGAGTCGTCTATCGACTATTTGGAGATAAAAGTTTCAAACAGGGTCCACCCTTGGAGGCGAGCGAGAGGGAATTCAAAATTAAAAATGTGCCTTCCCAGGTAAGCTTGAAAAATTTTACTAATAAATATTTTACAACTAGCATGTAGGCATAACAGCCGTCTGTATCAATATGAATATTTCATATAAATATTACCACTATTGTCCATTATTTCACTTCATTGTGAAGCTATCCGAAGAACAAATTTACAAAAAAAAAATTTTTGACAATCATATGTACTGTTAATATAGTGTCTGTGTATTCCTAATAAAAAATATCTGCAGAAAACTTTTTGTAAAAACAATATCTATTTTAAAGTCAGTCGCTCGATCTCTCTTCTCGGAAAAATAAACATAAAAACCTAAAGCTAGAAAATGATTAATTGTGAGCACAATGCTGTCACAGGACGGGATAAAAGATTTGAAAAATCATTTTATGTAAGCATTCATTCAAGAATTTTAACATTTGACTTTGCAGCCAAGTAGGATAAACTGAGTGTTTGGTTTAAGCAGTAACTTTCCCTATTCATTCTTATAATACCTACATTGGTCAAAATTATGCAATTTTAATACAAAACTTTACAAAGGAGCATCAATTTTGAGCAGAGATTTAACAATTTATTGACTTGATCATTCTGTTTAATAACTAATTGTGATATTTCAGGAATGCATCGTGGTATGCGTTATTTCTTTGGAAGAGATCAACGTGAGCCCGGAAACAGTACCTTATTCTCAATGCAGAGAAGTAAGAACAGTGACATCTGCGACATCCAACATGGACAAGATTACAATAGCAGCAAGCGCAGCAATCTGTGGTACAATAGTTATTGCCGTGATTGTGTTCGTTGCAGCTAGCAGACGACGATCGAGAAAGATGCACAATTTACATCAGCAACAATTGAGTGGGAAAAACGGCCTGCCAATTAGTGGATTACCCGTCAACTGTTGCACGGGAATGGGCACCACGCCTAGTCCAGGGGGCCCTCTCTCATCTTTGGCAACGCTCAGTGCATTTAACAAACATCAGGTTTGTTACTTTCTTTATCAATAGCGCTAAATATGTTTTAGTGTAAATTGACCAGGTAATATAATATTTCAAGGCACATAGTTTTCATTACGGCAAAAAAGGTTAAGGCTGACATATACTACACAATTTTTAATATATCTCAAAAACTACGTTCTGTAATTGTATGTATTCGTCACTCTACATCAATTTGTAATTTTTGGGCTGAAAAACGTGTAGTGAGTCATAAAAATTAAGTGTTCAAGAAGCAATTTAAAATATTTTAAATGTAAACTATTACAAATAATCCAAATTATATGAATAAAAAATCATTTTATACAAAATGAGAAGTAAACTATACAGAAAAGGATTCATTGAGACTTACTTCAAAGTAGAGCATTTTTGGACTTAGCTGAATCATGCATCATGTAAAAAAATGTCTCATTTTAAAAATGACATAAAAACATAATTTTCGAAAAAAAGATTTAATGCATACTGTTACTCAGCCTTTATTTGGTTAATGAAATGCTATCATAATTTGTCAAGAAATAAATAAACAATATGGAATGGTGTTTTAACAAAACTTATGTGATTCTAGGATTGGGATCAAGTGTCTGCATACAGTGGAAGATCCATTCCCAGACCGAGAATGTATCCTTTGGATAATGGAACAGCTCTATTAGCTGACGATTTACGATCTCACGTCTCCCACTTCAGCAATACAGGAGGGAGCAAAATGGGAAAAACACGCTCAATTGCTGACGGACAATCTCAGCATAGTTTTTCAAATCATTCTGGAAGATATTTGGCCAACAGCACTTTCCCAAGTAATCTAGTCACTTCTAGATCAGGTAATAAACATTTCCATTGAAAATAAAGCAACATTACCAAAAATTAATTCAACTAGGGACAGTGAAAAGGGCTAAAGTAGAACATAAAATGTATGCCAACAAAAGTTGCTCAACTGTTTTCCAGGCAAATGTTTAAGACAAATAATGGAATAAATACTTAGATTTAATGCCAGCTCGCAACTATAATGCTTTAAATTTTTGAACAGTCAAAGGTTCAAATCCTCAAAATGACTTATTAAAATGTATATTTTTGTCTTAAGGCATGAATCTAAGTGATGTTTTCATCTTATAGAAGACTTCAATACATTGCAGAAAAAGCAATTGCCTGCAACAATTAGTCACTCTGCTCAAAAATATTGAGTGAACATTTATTTGGCTCTGAAGAATTTGAACTAATTTTAGATTTAAAAAGCCAAACAATCAGTAGGCGCTACATTGAAGATTACTGAGTACTGCTTTGTGTTTTAGATTTAAGGCAATCGAGACAGTCGCTAGCCGGGGCTTCGGATCGCATGTCTCGAATGTCATTTCCCGGCAGCCACATGCACCACGGAGCGCCCTCTGTGGCCTCATCTACCCGGCGCGCACGCCCCCGGAGCCGATCGCGTGACCACACGGCGGCCCATGCGCGACCAGGCAGCAGGTACTTCACCAATGATTATACATAAAAAATTTACAACAAAATTAGCCTACAAAATGTAAAAATCAGTGTGACTTGTTGGGCCCTCACAGATACAGCACCGCCGGATCGACTCACACGCTCAACAACTACTGCGGCGATACATCAGACAATTGGACGGACCACGATATGGACATCTATATGGCCCGCAATCCCACCACCAGGGGAGGACTGGTGCCATTATAGAACGAGTCTCATACCTGACTGATACGTGCTGTGACAGTTTGCCCTGAAATGGTTTCTATCCGTTTCAAAGTTTCATAAATTGTCATCTCAAGTGACACTGTAAAAGTGAAATATTGCAAAGTGACCTTAGTGATGGACCCTTAGAAAGAACTGATTCATAACATAATTAATAATGAAGATATTCATGTAAATAATCTTATATTTAACAGAACGCTAAAGAATGTAGCATACTATGAATATGAATTATTTTAATTTTAAGATAAACGATCATAGTGTGCCGCATAATTGAACTATCTATAACTGATAAAATTATAAAATTAAAGATGCAAATTGTGTATAACGCAAAAATATTTTTGTAAACAAATTTAATAGATAATTATATAAAATTGTAAATATGATAACTAATAAGTGAATAATGAGGTTTGATGAAAATTATTTTAGGAGTAAAAAGGAATTCATTAATTCCAAATTAAATCTTATTTGAATCTGAAATGAAAATAAAAATTTTAGATGAATATTGAATTCTCCTCAAAATATTTATATTCCAAAGGATAGTAATCAATCATGAAGAGGGAAGGAAGCATTCAAAAAGTAATTAAATCTGAACTGTTGAAATTGTGTACATTTCCGCATGTTTTGTCACTCATGATCTGGGTTTGGCCTTTCGGCAACTTCAGGCATTCTATCATGCGGAACTGCAATAGAACTGACATACAATATATAGTTTGCATAGGTTACAAAGCTCTAAACAGTTCAGATTTGATATTGAAGATCCATCAAGCTCTTCAGTCAATATTGTAAATCAAAACATAATTATTTCATGATAGTGTTTCATTGCACACATTTAAAAAATCATTACCTGCATGAAAATCTTATCAATCCGGCAGACAGACAATAGATAAAATACCTAAAATGCATTACAAAGATCTAACGATAGAGATTTGTCTGTTATCATTTCTACACGAGTAATGTATTTAGCAAATGTGAATTGTTTCTGAAAACTTAGTGCCTATTTAAAATAGAGGCAAAAGAATGTTGAAAGTTTTTAAAAGTATGAATGTAACTAACTATACCATAAATAATAAAACAATTATTAAGCAACAAACGAAGTAGAGCAAAGGCTCGACAATGTTTTCTTTTCTATAATTAAAAAGGTTAACCAATGCTCCAACAACAACACACCATTTAAATAAACAGGAAATTAACCATACATATAAAATTGGATCGTAAGCCAAGTTCATATGAATTTTAATTTAAATTTTCTCTTGGAATTATATTTTACTTCTGGAATTGATACACATGTCTTTTATTTGTTTTCCAGTTATACAAAAAAAAGAAAAATAATGATTTCAAAACAGGTGGATAAATGCAAATAATACTAATTCATAAATAGTCATATTAAATTATTGAAATAATTAGTAATCAAAAAAAATAAGAATGCTTAGTTAATAAGTTTACTTTGATAGTTAAAAGATATTCCATATTTATTTTTTACCATAAAGGATACTTTTAATACTTCTTATCAAAGATTTCCAGTATGGGATAATAAATACAGGTAGATCTTGCAAATTTTGAAAGGGATAAAGAAATTCCCGTTTGAATCATATCACTACCACAAGTAATAAAAAAGTTGTCATGTCAAAAGATTGCCTAGTAGAATAAGTATGGATAGGTGCACACTTACCCTATGATTCCAATTGCATGTTCCCACCTATACCGTATTTCTTGTATGAATTCATACCAGATGCGTGCCAGTGAATTTGCATCTCCAAGTGCTTGAGACACCTGAGCAGACACGACAGCAAGGCGCCATATAAGATCATTGACAGGACCCGCTTTCAAAGTATCACCAATAAAAAATGATGAATTTTCATCAACCTAACAAAATTCAATATCAAAATTAAACCGGTTATTCCAGAAAACATAAAAAAGTGCACAAAATCGTTTTGGAAGACCGTAAAGTGAAGTTGTATGATATAACTGACACTTTAATGATATCAGAAGACAGTGTGTTCACTATTTTGCATGAACATTTATGTCCATGAGAAAACTATGTTCATAGTATGTATAGAGTATTGATGATTCAGAGAGATGTTTGGAGCAGTTTTTTTTTTTAAGCTGAGATTTTTTCGTCCAATATGTAACGATGGATAAAATATGAATCCATAACTACAGCAACCATGCAAAGTGACCAAAGATGCAACAACAAGTTGGCTAGGAAGGTTATGGCATCTGTAATTTAGTGTGTGCATGGAATAATATTCATTAACTATCTTGAAAACGGTCAATAGAGTATAGTAGTTAACATTAAAATATTAGTGCATTTGATAGACGAAATCCCAAAAAAACGGTCCCAAATAAAGAAAATAATACTCTTTCATCAACACCATGTCACAAGTCGATCGCAACAATGGCAAAATTGCATAAATTACACTTCAAATTGCTTCCGCATTCACCGTATTTTCTAAATTTAAACCCAAGCAAGAAGCATTGGAATGATTATATCACTCTTGAAGAAGACTATCTTGATGAATAAAGTAAAATTTTGCATAAAAGCTTTGTTTTTTTGTCATCCAACGTACTTATTGAGAAGTGTGTTATATCCCACTGGTTGATAGAATTTCAGCTCAAAAAGAATGATGTAGAAAAAAACTTTTGATTTAAATAGAAAGAAAAAAAAAATATTTAACACCAATTTTAATGGCATAGATGCATCATATTTTTTTATAATAATAAATAATGAAAAAATATAGTAGTCTGACTTACAGTAAAAGGGTCAATATCAGGTTTCACATCCAAGAAAATGAAACTCAAAATTGATTTCATCAAATCTTTGCACAGAGCACCACCTTGTTCCAAATAAGGCTCACCAATCACTTTTGTGCTTGTCTCCAAATTCTGGCGTGCAATTGATAATCCAGAATAATTCACATTTGCTTCCTTGATATATATTTCATCTAACAGCTGTTTCAGTGTTGAACTGTTGCTTGACAAGTTGATAAAATCATTATAATATTCAAACAGGAGAGCCGATGGTTCATTCACCATTTCTATAATTACAGACCATAACGGTGCTAACAAAGGATCAAAATCACTATAGCTTTGAGAATCCACAATTGTATCTTCAGATAGTTTCAACCAAGATACGAAAAGAGTCAATCTCTCGATTGGATCCAATACAGCTCCAAAAGGTAATGTAGAAAAAGCATTTATTCCTATAGTTTCGCCTTGTAGAAAATCAAAATCTGGAGGTTGCTGAGTCCAAGAAGATGAAAACCAATCGCTCAGGGTATAAGTCAACTTTGCAGATATTTGAACAGTGTCCAAGGCTACAGTGGATGCCACTTTTCCTTTGAAGAGATCTAAGAGTCCAACTAAATAGTGACATTGAGCAGGAATCTTCCTTAAATGTATTGTATCAAATTTAATACATAGACCTTTAGACTCACATATCCCGAGATAAAGGTGTTGCCAAAACTCACGGAATTGAATGAAGACTGGAATCTCAAAAGCTGAATTATCAATAGCTATATTAATAGAGCTCAGAAGAGTTTTTATTTTGTTTTCACTCGATATTTCATTTGAAGGTTTCAATACAACGAAATTTCTCAAACCAAACCAAGCCGCTAGTGGGGGCACATTGCTCTGATGTTTCTCGAAATGATTGAAATCATTACAAGCAGTAGACAAGTCTACCAATGTCTGACAACATTTTCCCTGATCCTCTAATAAATCTGTGTCTATTTTTATATCTGCAACAAGTTCATACCGAGCTATTGTAAATTCGTCATCTTCAAACTCAATTCTATCTGTGGTAATTTTCCATTTACAATTACGAAACGCTCCATTAGGGAGAGGCTTTTGGGATACGTCATTGGATAGCTTCCACTTGGTAATGACTTTCTCAATTTTGAATATAAATTTTTCCCATTCGCTCACAGCACTATAATCGTATATAAATGAGGACATGTCATCAATTTCTTCATCCATGATTGACTTGAGTTAATTGCTGTTTCACTGTAACCTATAAAAAAATAATACACACTGAATTGCAAAATATTAGGGTTTAATATTAACACAACATTAAATTTTAAAATTGAATGCTTGCCTTAATCGAGAATCTCTCATCGAAAAAATATACCTTGTCCAAATGTCAATATCGAAGCACTATCGTTTGTATTTGGTAAACGTCAGATTTATTTACATTTAAGGATACGTTCGATATTAAGATTAGTATTGCCAAGTGAAAAAAATAGAAGTGTCTATTTATACATTCATTTTTCACCCTTAAATTAAATAATTCAACGGTAGTCAAACTTTTTAACCTTACAAAACACAGTACTTATAATGTTGAATCCCACACACCACCAAAATATAAAAAATACTGTACGTAAAACGATAACAAAAGCTACATTTTCTTTTTAATTTTAAATAATTTTATAGATTCTAAGTTCCAGTGATCGGATCACAAACGAACGAAATCTGGCTTATCCCTTAGATTACCAACAAGTTTTTTTGCTTTTTTTAGTGTACCAGATAAGAGTCGTAACTATTTCTGGATTATTAAAACGTATTTAACAAAATAAAACATCATGGATTAACAACAATATCCACTTTGTGGAACGAAATAACTAAAATAATTACACCATATATACAAGTAGCAGTTATGGTTTTTAGCGTAAAATTGTTAAAATCAGTAAAAAATTAATTTCGAAAAAAATGTGATAATATTTCATACACAATTAGTATTTTTGTTGTAAAATGAAATTCACTACTTCACTTAATTTAACACTACTATATATAAACCATAATTATTGCAATTCAGATTCATATTTGAGTTCCTTTGGAATATTGGTAAAATCTTTAAAGACAGCCAGGCGTAGATATTAATCGTAATCCCATAAATTGTTAGTTGTTACTGGTGCTTACAATTTTATGATATAAAGAAATGTTATTTTTTTACTTACAAATACAGATAAGAGTTAATGATCATATAAAAACAACCATATCAATATTTATTTGTAGACAATAGTCTTGACTTTGAGCTCAAATAACCATTAATATATCATTGCCCAATAACAAGAAGGGTTTTGGGATTAAGAGTTGTTTTTAATATTTATTCATTTTATTAATTATTCTCAGAATTCAATCCTTTCAGTTCCATATTTTTTAAATATTTCTAGCCCTGCAAAGTTGCAAATTTATCACTTAAAAAGTGATCTTTATCTTTCTTGAAATAATAATTTAATTAAACAATTGTATATTTTTTATTATTCAATTGTATAATATTTAAGACATACCCTGGAGCTGATGTAGGATCTGATCATAACCCAGTTGTTGCAAAAATCAATCTAAGGTTGAAAAAGTACACAAAAAGATGAAAAATCAACATATAGATAGAGAAAGGCTAAAGGACAAAGATACACACAGCTTGGTGAAGGAACAGTTACAAGAAGGATTCCAAACTTTGGCAGAAACAGTCAACTATGAAAATATAAACGTAAGTAAATAAGTAAATGAATGCATATGCACGCTTATTACTAAAACCACTAAAGAAAACTTGAAAGGAGGAAGAGAAAGAAGAAGAAAACATTGGATGAACGATGAAATACTGCTGTTGATGGAAGAAAGAAGAATTTGGAAAAATAAGAATCCTAACATGTACTATGAAAAAAATAAGATTATAAGAACAAAGATCCGTAAAGCCAAAGAACAATGGATGAATGAACAATGTGCAGAAATTGAATCTCTCCAACGAAAATATGATGCATTCAACGTTAACAAAAAAATCAAAGAGGCAGCCGGTATTCATAAAAACCGTCACATATCTATTATTACTGATAGAAATGATAATATAATTACCGAAATTGAAGATAAATTAGAAAGATGGAATGAATATATAAAAGAGCTATTTGATGATGAACGACCAAGCTATTTCGAAATACCAAATGAGGACACGGGACCAGAAATATTGAAATCAGAAGTGATAAATGCTATACATCTAGCAAAACCAAGAAAAGCCCCAGGGCCGGATGAAATTTTAACCGAATTGATTAAATTAATAGACAATAACGGAATGAATATTCTTGTAAAGCTATTCAATAAAATATATGATACAGGAATTATACCAGAAATTTGGTTAAAGTCTACATTCATTGCCCTCCCAAAAAAGGTGAATGCTAGAAAATGTAGTGATCACAGAACCATTAGTCTCATGAGCCATCTACTAAAAACTTTTCTATGGATAACACATGGTAGAATATATAAAAAATGCGAGGAAAATATTAGTAGAACACAGTTCGGGTTCAGAAATGGATATGGCACCAGAGAAGCCCTGTGCTGTATAAAAATGCTTGGAGAAAAATGTCGTGACATGAATGTAGACAAATATGCCTGTTTCATCGATTTTGAAAAAACTTTTGACAGAGTTCAACATTCAAAACTAATAGAACCTTTAGTCAAAAATGGTCTTGACAATAGAGATATTAGAATTATCAGAAATCTCTATTGGCACCAAAAAGCTGCAGTCAAGGTCGATGACACTCTGACAACAGTCATAGAAATACACCGAGGGGTACGACAAGGATGCATACTCTCCCCGATCCTTTTCAACATATACTCGGAAAATATATTCAGAGAGGCACTGGATGAGGTTTCAGATAGGATAACCATAAATGGGCAGACTATAAATAACATTCGTTATGCTGACGACACAGTCATTCTTACGGACAGCATGGAAAGCTTGCAAAAATTAATCGATAAAGTTAACGCGGCTAGTAATAACAGTGGGTTAAGAATGAACGCAGCGAAGACAAAATTTATGATTATTACCAAAAATAAAAAACTGGAAATGCCTCCCATGCCACTAAAAATAAATGATAAAAACATTGAACTAGTGCATCAATATAAATATTTAGGATGCTGGCTGAATGACCAATGGGACCATTCACAAGAGATTAAAATCAGAATAGAGATGGCACGAAACGCTTTCTTCAAGATGCGTGATCTCCTCTGCAATAGAGATTTCAATCATGACCTAAGGATGAGAATTCTACACTGCTACGTTATACCAGTACTTCTTTATGGGGTCGAATCCTGGACCATGACACAAGCCACAGAGAAAAAGCTAGCAGCATTCGAAATGTGGTGTTTCAGGAGAATATTAAGGATTCCCTGGGTGGACAGAGTCCGAAATGAAGAAGTATTGAAACGAATGAAAAGAAAACAAGAGGTATTAAGCATTGTGAAGCGCAGAAAACTCGAATACCTGGGTCATGTGATGAGAAATCCGAAATATGAAATCATACAGCTCATAGTGCAGGGGAGAGTACAAGGGAAAAGAAGCGTTGGTAGACGACGCATCTCGTGGATGGGTAATCTTCGTGGATGGTACCAATGTGACTCCACAACACTTTTCAGGGCAACCATGGGTAGAGAGAGGGTATATACCATGATATCCAACCTTGTACGAGGAGAGGAATAAAAAGAAAAAGATATTTTTTAATTGATCTTCCTTTAGAACCCTTGAAAACAAGCTCCCTCCTGGATGAACATTGGAGTTTCACTTGACAAGACCAAATATATATTCCAGTGGTAGCGGTCCTGGATTAGGTCTGTATTTCCTCTTGGATATTATACCAGAGTTTGATGAATACAAGCGATCTAATTATCACATTTAATTATTTAAGTCTCTGAATGTTATTAAAATAAACCCAGATGCAAACCTGCCAATATTTATGAATTATCTCTTATTGGCTTCATATAATTGGTTTTATAGCTGAGTAGATTTATCATTCTATTTGTAACATGGTTTCATATTTTTTTAGACATATATTTTCTATGATCTGGATTTTTTCCATAGTTTATAAAACAATTATTTTATATACCTTTAATGTTTTTTAAGATTTACATTTCATCAGTTGATATTGTTCACGATGAGCAAAATCTACACATTTAATTATTTCATAAGCAGTCTCTAATCAGTATATTTATATAGGTGTAAAGAGTACTACACAAATTCTTTTATTTATTTATCCACAGGTCAGAATTTGCCAAATTACGCACGATTCCCTTTCTGCATATGATGTATGTTCCAAAGTACCAACCATAGAGAATAAATTAAAACTTTGAGTTTGGGCCCCTCGAGCAATATACTCAAGCCTGTAGCGGCGTTTTTTGCGATTAGCGCAAAAAAATATTACTTTCTTAAAATCGACACAACTTCTAAATAAACCAAACAATATTTTTGATTGGAATTTTCAAAGAAATGATATGTGACATTTGATCAATAAAAATAAATTATAAACACTCTGATTACATCTTAATATCATTATATTTCTAAGCTGAATATAAAAACCTATTCTCAATTATGTAAATGGCACTCCACATCTCAATATTATTTTTTTTTAATATTTTATGGAAAAGATAGTATATTTATTCTTACTATATAATTATATAATAAAAAATAATACATACTTGCAATTCCTGCAAGTCTAGAGCCACTGGAAATTTCAAATATGAACGACGTAAATCGAAAAACATGCATCTCCGAATAGGAACACTCAGGTTTATAATAACTCATGAGTTTTATTGCCACTTATCAAAAAAATGTCTTTGTCATATTGCCTTGCGTTTTGTTTCACGCCGAAATACAAGCCCGAGAGAAGACAGATCCCGCAAACGACCGACAGGATACAAAAACGAATTTTATCGGGTTCCGCAAACAAACAGTCCGTAAAAAACGAAATATTTCATTTCCCGGCCATTAAAAGGGGATCAGTTATATAAAGTGTATACAAATGTTATAAGTTATCAGACAAAAACAGTAAGATAGTTTCTATCTATATATTCTACTATATTAACTAAAATAAAATATCAATTTTCACTTTACACATTGTTTTCTTAATATAGGGTCCGCCATCTAAAGTTTTTTTCCAAATCCAAAGGTCCGCCAAATAACTTTTTTTTTGAAAATGCTATAAAAAAAATATATATATATTTTTAATATCTAATATACATCATATAAATAACATAAATATTTATTCATTCTGTGTCGGTACTAGACAACAAACATGCCCATTAACTGTTGTTTTTTGGTGGTAAATAGTCATCATTGCCGTTACCTGAAATATTTATAAGCATTTTTTTACAAGTTTGTCTTTGTTCTTCTTAAATGCAATCAGTTATCAAACACTGTGATTTTGTTCATGTTCATTATTACCATTGGATACTTCAAATGTATTTTTTTTTATATAAACAGTTATAGACATTCTGTGTTGAGACTCTAAAAGAAATTTTTCATAAAAAAAATCATAACAATTTTTCTAATCATAAACTCAGTCGTCTGAATATTGATAAACTTTTGCTATTCTAAATAGATAACAGAGCAGACCATTGCTTTTGTGTCACACCCTGCATGCATCGGTATATTGGAATGATTTAGATCCACATCCTGCGCATGTCATGCAGGTTTGAAGAATCAATAGATCTAACTTCAACATTTAGTCTAATCACACTAATAATGCAAGAAATGAAAAAAATTGAGGCTATTTTCATTCAGAATCACAAGTCATAATACCCCAAGTAATGGGATCTCGGCCATGGTAGATTTTAACTGATTTTTAGCCTATGGACAGGCTACCCAACAACACTAGCCAAAAAAGCAAATTCATACCATTGACATAATTTTAGCTGAGCAAAGGGTATGGTGTGATGATACTTAATACTGTTTTTTCACTGTAAACAAGGAATGAATGGGAAAATAAAACTCAGGTATATCCTTAATAATACATATATATAATTTATTCAAAAAGAGACATCATATTTAATCAGTGATCTCTAAGTCATAGTCATGTTATCAAAATTATAAACTTGTTTCTCCACATTTCGTCTGATTATATCTCCTATTTCCTAGAACTCCAATAGGAATTTCCGATAACGTATCCGTTACCTGCAACAACAAAGCGTTCCGGAATTAATTACATTCTCTGAAAAATGACCCCGTCTCCCGCGCCCTGACAGATCCGGCGGGAGGCGAGCGTTGCCCGGTTTCAAGAGACAAACGGACACGACAAACCTGAGAGGCATCCTAGCGGCGACTCCGCTCGCACTCGGCACGGGCGAAGCCGAGGGGAGGCGGGGGAGGTGGCGGCGGCGGGGCCGCCCAGTTAGCCGCCGGCCCTCGTCCATGCCCATTCACCGATGGGGGGAATCCCGGAAAGGGAGGAAAATTGAAATTGGGAGGTGCAATGTTTGGATTAGGCATAGAAAACTCCATAGCAGATGGGTAATAAGGAGGAGGATCATTCCCATCAGGGAAAAAGCCATTTCGAGGGACAAAGTTGCCCGTATGCCCAGGAACTGGGCCCATCTGGGGAAAATCTGACACCTTTGCCACCGGAGGCGGTGCATTACGAATATCGTCTGGAGGAGGGCGAGATGGTGGTTCAGGAGGAATTGGGGGAGCGCGTGAATCTCGCCGACGATAGTGATCTTCACGGTCGAGATGCCGCACGTCGGGAGGTGGCCTCGGATGACGAAAATCAGATGGAGGAGGTGGCTCAGGGGGAGCTATAGGACGCGAGAGTTCTGGAAGCCGGGGAGGATCACAAGGTGTCGGAGGCAGTCGCGGAACTTCCTCCGGGAGGCGGCGGAAGTCGGTTTCGGGAAGAGGTCCGGAAGGGGGCCTCCGAGGGACGTCAGCTGGCCGGCGGAGCCGTCCGGGCGTCGGCAGAAGGGCATCGCTGGGGCGCACGGCGATGTCTTCGGACTTGCCTGATCGTTCTCTCGGTGGTCGAGAGCCAGATGAACTACGTGTAGAAGAGCGTCGACGTCGTCGGGGTGATCGGGATCGTCGAGGAGAACGGGGAGAACGCCTGCGAGGCGGTGAACGTCTTCGACTTCTGCTCCTCGATCGTGTTCTGGATCTCTGCATTCGTCGATGCCCTCCGCCACCTCCTCTACCTCGGCCGCCTGTTGGTTTACAGAAATGTCAGTCAAGTAAAAATTACCTATTTAGATCAGTTTAATTATATCTTGGGCTAATGTGTTTTCATATTGATATACATATAAGCGATAAAGAGCTTTAGTTATTTTGTCGTTTAAATAAATATATATAACTTTATTGATTGACTTGGCATTCACTTGGTAGAACTCCATTATAACACGGTGAAAAAATAGCAATGTATTTTAGTTCTACAAAATTATTTTTAACAAATATAGTTGATAGCTATTTCGGCTCACGCCATCGTCAGAACTATCAATAGTTCTGACGATGGCGTGAGCCGAAATAGCTATCAACTATATTTGTTAAAAATAATTTTGTAGAACTAAAATACATTGCTATTTTTTCACCGTGTTAATATATATAACATTTTGAGTCAATTAATATTGTGTCACCCCATATCCATAGAGGCTGTTGTGTAGAGAGTTGGAAGTGTTTATACAGTGAAAATTCAAATAGAGTTGACCACCAGATAACGACCGAAATGTAATATTAATTTATTCATCAATTGTTTTAATATATTTCATATGTAATTTAAACATGCTATAAGAAGATTGAAGTAAGACTTTCATTTCATGTCACATTAGATAATTAAATTACTACTCCTACTCCTCAATTTCATTTTTTACATTTATACAAATCACATAAGAAAATATATAACATGTCAGAACTTACGCCTTCCCCCAGCACTACCTCGCTCAGTCAAATCTTGCAGTTTCGGATTAACCACCTGTTTGGCCTCCCGGAGAACGGCTACGAGGTCGGCGGCTTTAGCTGCATTCGCCGGTGTAAAGAATGTGTATGCCGTTCCTGTCTTATCACGTCTTCCCGTTCGTCCAATGCGATGTACATAGTCTTCAGAATTGCTCGGGTAGTCAAAGTTTATAACAAACTTTACATCATCCACGTCTGAAAAGAATCACAGCAAGTCTGTCATACTGGAGCATCAGGAGACGACTATGTCAAATTAAACTGTTACTGTAGACTGTAGCACTTCAAGCAAATTTTTTAATTAAACATTGTAATACTAAATAGTCCAATTTTACAATTTGAAGGAAGTGAATCATATTAAACTTGACAATTTCATTTATGTATTTTAAAACGCATCTGCTGTTTTGTTATTCATGAAATGCCAATAATAAAATAAGTACAATCCAACTTGCAATGTATTTTTTTGGATATCTTTTTCGACAGTTTTAATCATATCAACTTGCAGTTGATATGTAATATTTTTTAATGATACATTTCAATAATTTATTTTGATTCAGTCTAAAAATTTTACAGTTATCAACTACAATACAGTTAAAATACAGTCAGAATTGGAAAACTCTAAAGTCAAAAATGTTGGGAATTTTCATTTGACGAAAGATAAATTGTCAATATTACAGATGTCCGGTTTATGTTAAAGGCTGATGAGCCACTTTTAAAATGTTAGTGTACCCTGTAGCCAAATTTAATAATGTGATGTCCATCTTCTTTTGTGAACATCGGATTTGTCAAAAAAAAAAAAATGTATTGTATTCAGTATTTGTAAGCTGCAGCTGCAACCTTCAAATGCTTTTAACATGTAAAAAAAAAAAAATGGAACACAATTTGAACACTTCCACATTTTATCACATAATGATTGATTTCATTCATGACGAACATTACCAACTGATAAGTTGATAGTGCACACGATGAGCAATAATTAACCAGTTTTTTTTTTTAATACAAGAATGTGAAAAGTCTTTCTAACAGATTATTTCAAATTTGTTGTCAAATATTCATTTACAATATTTACTTGGTTTAGAAATGTTTTGATTCATCTAGATGTATATCAATTTATTTTTGATCAATAAACTACAATTTATTATAAATTTCTTTGAAAAAACTATTTTGCAATACGTCATAAGAATAATACTTTTAGCCCTTCAACGGTACCATTATGCAGCCCCATGTAATGTAAGCGCAGTCCTAGATATTTTATGATACTATAACTCAATTTTTATAGTTAATGCTGATAGTAAAAATAATCTGATTGTTAATCAGTAAATTTAAAGTAAGCAAAAGCCTAAAAGGTGAACCAGCAATATAAAGAACTTTTTCATATGTAGTAAAGGATTGAAAATTCTAATCAGTCAACTAATTGAAACAAAAATATATTCTATTCATATATGTACACCAAGTGCTAAAAAAAGTTCTTTAAACCGCCACAATTTTATAGATTTCCAAGGCAAATATTTAAAACAAGTAATGCAATTTATAACCAATACCACAATAATAAGATTTCTTATAATTCAAATAAACTACAAATAGCTAAAAAGATTTTTTACTACACCACAGTAAAAAAAAATCACAGCACCTATTACTTATCAATGTGTGCTCTGGAACTTAATCGGTGGAAGTAGAATAACATGTCTTGCCATATTTCACAATTATTTTAACTGTTTCAATGGCGCAAAAATGATATTTTATCCATGAGTGTATTCATTTTAGAATACGTAATATATATAGATATTTTTTTTTGAGCTTACAGTTGTACATCCATTTCGGTTTATACTAAAATGTTGATCTACGTCATTGAAAACAAAAAAAAATAATGTTGGTTACAAAAATAAAGTCTAATATCACGAGTAAAATTTTACAATTGCAAATTAGCCTCCAATTAAGTAAATGAATGATATTTATGGATATTGCTTTTCAATGTAACATTGTTTTCATAAAGAGTAAAATAATATTGAAAATTTGTAGTCACAGAAACATTCAAATTGATAAAATAAACCTACTATGAGGTTAGGATTTAAATTTGAATAATATCATAAATCGCCTCAGAAAAATTTGAAAGAGTAAATCCTGCAGTTAGAAGGTTTATTGTCAGTAAATAGTCGAAATTTCAGGTCTTACTGTGGCGAAAAGAGCTATCGAGCTCACTCGAGTGCAGGCAGGGCGAGTGGCGAGTGGCAAGTGGCATTTGGCGAGCGGGCAAGGGCAGTGAGTGGCAGCGTGCGGCGGTGGCCGGCGGTCAGTGGCACTGGCCGACGGAACGCTGCCAATCTGCCAGACTGCCCGACCGCCCGACTGCCAACTGGCCGAGTGCCGCCTGCGCCTCTGCTGCACTAGCGCACTCCAGGAGTGGTAAGATGGAGTGGTCAGGGTCTTAGAC
Organism: Himalopsyche japonica; assembly: GCA_028555115.1. NCBI lineage: Eukaryota > Metazoa > Arthropoda > Insecta > Trichoptera > Rhyacophilidae > Himalopsyche > Himalopsyche japonica. Next base: position 226,207 of record JAHFWJ010000491.1, on the reverse strand, counting down.
ACCTCTCGAACGAGACCTCCGGACCCGAGACCTCCCTTAGGGGCCGTGGCCATCGTCGCACTCAAGAGGCACAACCTTTACTATGTGCTTTGTGCCTCTGCAAAAGAAATCACCACACCGTGAGTTCATATTCGTCTTCATCGTGCAAGTCTCCCGTCCACCAGACTCTTCAAAAATCTGGTAACCATTATATATTTTAAAGCCAAGGCAGTATATTGTCAATTTAATATGCATTATTTATATTCGGCATTAAAATAAATTGTTAAATGAAATTTGTTAAAAAGGTGACTCCAGATACATTTGGTTAAAATCGGAAATCATATTATGATACTCAAATTATTAGGAGAAATTTAAATGTGCAATTCAACAAGATAACGATATCCAGTCGTAGCGATGTTAAGTATGAGACAGTTACACCAGACAACTAAAATTGGTTATTAGCAACTCCAAATTAAATACAATATTGAGTCATATTGCCACCCAATGAATTGCACAAATAATATTTTATATGTGAATTCGTTAAAACGTACAATTTAAACAATATAATATTGGAGTGAGTTGAACATTAATAAATAATAATAATTTATAAGAGGTCACGGCGAACAAATATATAATATAATTTTTTTAAATATGTATCACTCACCCAGCCCACGTGCAGCGACATCTGTTGCTACTAATATTGGTGCTTTTCCTGAACGAAAGTCTGAAAACAAATTCATACATACTTTATAAAAATACCAAATTACTTTTTAAAAGCCAATATATTTATTGAGAATTGTACAGCAAAAAAATGAAAAGGATACAAAAATGCTAGATAATTTTAAATAATAGAAACACATTTTTTTAGTACTTATTTCCACAATATATTTTTTGATCAGGACCGGTTTCGCTCATCGCGAGCATTATCAACTGATAGAATACAATTTACAAACAAGTCTATTTATACAAAACAAAAAATTAATTTGAGTTAAAGGTAGCAGGTGTACAAAACCATTAATTAGATTAATAAATATACATATAAATTTTTTTTTTTTTTGAAAAATGATATTGCCTCCTTTTACTTTATTTTTTTACAGAAAATATTGGAACGCCCCTGACTGACCATATCTTCCCATCTCATTGATTGATCTTTAATCGACTTCTCATGTATTAATTTATTCTGTTCCATTAAGTAGTGTGTGGGTTATTTTCGTCATTAAAAATTTCCCACTCCTTACTTCCTTATTGATTGTTCAGAGCTCCTAATGGATTATTGATTTACCATAATTGTAATTGTAATTCTTAATAGTGATTGTGGACATTTAATTTTTATACTAATTTACTTTATTTGTATCAATATTGTATGATTTTATGTAAATTGTTTCCTAGTTCTTGTACCCATGGTTTTGTACACCTGCTACCTTTAACTCAAATTAATTTTTGTTTTGTATAAATAGACTTGTTTGTAAATTGTATTCTATCAGTTGATAATGCTCGCGATGAGCGAAACCGGTCCTGATCAAAAAATATATTGTGGAAATAAGTACTAAAAAAATGTGTTTCTATTATTTAAAATATCATGCCTTTCCATCAAGAAGTGACAGTTAACACCTTAAAAGTGATGCTAGATAATATCGAGTATTTTTAGGATATATTGAATTGTTGCAAAAGTTTCAAAGTATTTTCTCAAGATATAAAAACAGCATTCAGATTTTTTTTATCAAATCAACAATTTATACTGCATTTGAGTTGTTATAGCTCTATTATTCAACTTTTTTCCACTATTAACATAAGTGCATTTTTTTTTTGCTATTGAAAAAACTTACAATTATTAGAACTTGAGTTAACCAGAATAACATGGTATCATTAATATGACTACAGCTTCACAACAACTCAATTATAAGTTTCTGCTGGGTCATCACTATATGCAGTCTAGGCATTGTTCCCTGTCTAAATAAATGTTTATTTTTATTAACAATAACAAATTACTGCAATTGTTTGTTTACATTCCAATCTGTGATTTTTTCGCAAAGAAAAATTCACACAGAATTTTTGTAAGTTCTCTCTTAATAGGCAATAGGGAGTGCTCTTCATAAGAAAAACAGACACGAATGACTCCGGAAAATATATATTTTTGGCAGCAACAAAACATTAAAACTTTCACATAAATGCAATAAATTGACATACTTCCATTGAATAATGCACAATCCTGTGTACTTTCAATAAAAGAGATAAATTTAAAAATTTATTGTTGAATAAATTAATGACAACACATACCTTGCAGTACCCAATCGCGTTCATTCTGGGACTTATCTCCATGAATACAGACAGTTGGCCATCTGAAATTTTAAAAAATATTGTCTTTTAAAGACTGTTTTTTTTTATTGCAACATTTCTAGCAAAAGTGAATTATTGTAGAAGTAGATCTACCATTTTTACCAGCTTCACTTTATACATATATCTATTGTGAAAATATATGATGTGGGTGAGTCTATTCATATATATTAAATAAAACATATTATTGAAGTGAATAATATATTTTACATAATAATTTACACAAAAAGATTTTTTTCGTGTAAAAAATGTTATAAGGAAATTATCATTTTAATAAATATCCGTGGATTATTTATAATAATTTCTTGGTAGAATAAAAAAAAAACTTTATATTTTTTAAGTAAACATATAAACAATATAAAGTGACAAAATTTTACAAAGCTTCTTAGAAACAAATGTTCCTCTCTAAATTGCAGTATTAACCAATTTTCACTTTATGTCATGTCCACGAATGTTCCAAAAATAATAAAATTGAATAAAGACACTACTTTTCTTACTCAAGGCATTTAGCAACTAGAAAACAATGATTGTTAAATAGACCTTGCCTTTTTGTAAGGAAAACTGAATAAAAATAAATACAATGAAAGAAAAATGATGTTTGGCTGTAAGTTTGGATGGATATCCAACATTGAGATTATTACAACTGTGCACTCAAATGACTTTCATACACACATCAACACATAATTTTAAGAAATCTCTTGCAGGAGACGAGGTTCAGTCATCAGTCTGTCTAATGCAATTAGCAGGAGACTGTAACTCACAATTACCTAAATTTTTACTGCTGTAGCAGGAGACTGCGATCACATTCCTGCTTATTACATTTCGATATTTATGGTTTACAGTAACATCTATTAAATTTTCATTAAAAATTTATCGTACAAGTCTAAATCAGTATTGTCCCCACTCGTACATGTGTTCAGCTCAAGATCAAAAACACACATCCAAACATATGATCCCAATTTTGACCATTTTTTTTTATGTATAGTTCTTCAAAACGTTTTTAGTTTACCTAAAGTAAATAAATTTGTTTTGCTTAGGAAGCTTTCGTGTGTAGAATTTATATTTAATCTCGTTTTTTATTTTACTCATTTTTAAACCCTTGTGAAAATGGCTTCAAATAATGATAATTTGGATCGTTACATCAACAAATTCAAATTATTCGGATAAAAACAATTTTGAATTCAGTACTTTTTCAGAATATTGTAGGTGAGTGTTTACATTTCTTCCTTTTTTTTCATTGGAAAGATTTAATATGTTTTAATGGCTCAGGAATAATTCGCGACAATATATATCACGATTAATATAATACATTACGCATGTGGAATACCCCAACATCACTCATTAACTTACGCTCGACCATGGCCACAAGAGAAGTATTAAGATGACTTAAAGATGGAATAAGAAAATTTTAATTTCACTTAAACAAATACACGCCTAATAAATTACTCACTTATAATCGCTATTTCCGTGACGAATCCAAGTCACAAATCAATGACGAATGAGCAAGCGCCATTACTGTCACGTGTCATGGAATGTCATTATTGCGAAACCGCAAAGATTGGTGTGAATTTTGGCGTAAAGTTTAAAACTGATATACGACTCTTTTATGTTTCAAACATCTAAACCTAATACTTTCGACAAGTGTATGAAGGTGGCAGTAGCAGGACAAATTAGGCAATATTTTGAAACCAAAATCAGTCCTATACGATTGCCTGCATTACCGACAATTGAAAGGTCGCATCACAGGGTTTGTGACGGCAAGGCGCGGGGCCAGTGCGCGAGCGTCGTTAACGTAGAAACTGTTAAAAATACTTCCTATTACTATTCATGTGTGATACTATTAATGAATTTTCAAAGCTCATAACAATGACTCAATATATAGCTTCCAGATAACTCACCCATCTCTTTTCATTTTCCTGGTTATATCATCGACTCGTCTCTTTGTTTCAATGAAAATAATAGTTTTATTCTCCTTTTCAGCCATTATTTCCTTCAGCAGAGTACTAAGTTTGGTTTCCTTTTCATACTCTTGACATACATCGATGATCTGTAAGATGTTATGATTAGCAGCTAGCTGCAGTGACCCAACATTGATCTGCTGATACTCCCTCAGAAACTCAGAAGCTAGGTTCATAACCTCACGGGGCCAAGTAGCCGACCACATGAGAGTCTGCCTGTCGGGTCTGATCTGTTCAATAATCTTACGAATTTGAGGTTCGAAGCCCATGTCCAACATTCGATCGGCCTCATCCAAAACAAGATAAGTGCACCTCTTCAAGTTGGTTCGGTTGCTCTCCAAGAAGTCTAGCAGACGACCGGGAGTTGCTATAACGATCTCTACCCCTGCCGATAAATCCTGACCCTGAGGACCTTTAGGTGCGCCTCCAAATATACAAGTGTTTCGGATTTTGGAAGTATTCCCAAATTTGTCAGCCACTTCTTGGATCTGCTGGGCAAGTTCTCGAGTGGGCGCCAGCACCAAAGCGATGGGGCCATCGCCCCTCTGGAGGCGGTGTTGATGGTTGATGTGAACAATGGCAGGCAAGATATAAGATAAGGTTTTTCCTGAACCAGTGGAAGCGATGCCGACCATGTCACTACCGCTGAGTGCAATGGGCCAGCCCTGAGCTTGGATAGGAGTGGGAGCTTTAAATCCCATCTTTTCAATCTCATCCATCACATAATCAGGGAACCCGGCTTCTTCAAAATCGAAAACAGGAGCAGGCACATCTTTACCCTGGAGGGTTATGTCATTTTGGCTTCTCCACGCTTCAACTTCAGAAGATGATCTCGCTGTGACATTTCTATGGGGCACATAAAACTCTTTCTTGAAGGATTCTAATCGGCTCAGGTCCCATTTCGGTTTCCTTAGCTTGGCCCCGGCGTTGCTTGTTCTCCCTCGGCCACCGCCGCCGCCACCCATTCTTCCACCGCCGCCTCGGTCTCTGCTGCGCCGCCCACTTCGACTTCTACTGCGGCTACGATCTCTGTCTCTGGAAAATAATTTAAGCGAGAGATATTAGTGATAGAAATAAATGGTTGATTATTTTCACGGTGACTAATCTTAACATCAACTGAAGGCGAGATATGGTCAAATAGAGACAATACATACATGTTTTTTTTAAATTTATGGCATTCCCAATGCTTCAATAAATTTTTTTAGATAAATATTTTAATGATTTAGGCACTTAACCGTTTAAAACAGCGTAAGAAAAAGAAGAAAGAGCAGCGGATAAGCTTCCAGAAGCAGACAGCACAACCCCTGGGCACAACAGCCGAGTTATGCACCAAAATCACTGGAAAATTACACTGGAACGACTCTTGCATTGGCTGCCAGTCAGCAGCAAGCGTGTCTGCCAATTCTTGCCACACAATGTTTTTTCATCTACACAAATTTACTGTAAATGCTAAACAGTATGTATAAAATAATTACTGACTCTAATGATACAGTATGTATAAAATAATTACTGACTCTAATGATAAAAAACTTAGGTGACGTTAATACTTTGCCTTACCAATAAATCTCACAGTATTGTATATTTTTATGAAAAAGTTATTATGTGTCAGATGAAACAAGGTTAGAGCCATTTAGGAGAAAATTTGAAATATTTTCGTTACATTTTGTATTTCACATAATTTGATGCTTCTTGATTCATGTTATTAATTCATTTTAAGCAGCAGTAAGTGTTCTTTCTTGCAGAAAATCACATATAATATAAAATTTGAACATTTCATATTCAAAATAATACCAAGCTTATAAATTAAAACGCCTCCATTTATGGCAGCAGTTTTTAATTTGCGTTAATACTCCGTTTTAATACAGCCAGATGCACTATATATTACATTAAAGAACTAAATGCATACACATATGAATGCTATCGCCATTTTGTATGCAATCGAAACTTTACATGACACTTAGTATATTAGGACTGTCAGATTACAATTATTATGAGACATATCGAATTTCCATAAAAATAAAACTACATATACATTGTGTATTTATATACATCCGTTCATAAAACAATATACAGTGCCTAAATACACAACTATCAATAATTAATGAATATAAAAAATATCATACCTCCCCCGACCCATGTCAATATCTAAGAAAATACAACAGTATATCGTATGAACATAAATATTGGATATTGTCTAGTGAAGCAAACTCAAATCCGACTCTCCATTGTTAGTTTCCCGTTAAGAATTAATTGATCGGTCGGCACTAACTCCCGCCAGCCGTACTAGGAAAATATTATTGCGAATTTTACTTTGATACCGCGCAACCGCAAAGCGTGCCCTTGATATAGATCCACAGACTACAACTATACCACAAACTATATACTATACCACAGACAATACACTACACATCATCCGTAAACTAATATACCAGATGTATATAAATATTATATATATAAAGTACTTTACATCGTCTATGCAGTGAACATAAAAAATCATGAACAACTTTTCAAAAATACATCTACAAAAAAGTGCCCAATCGAGTAAATTCCTATTACATTTATTACAATTTATCTAAATTATATAAGATTGTGTAACAATTTTAATACGTGATAAAAAAAATCTCTTTCAAATTTATCGATTCCCAAGCTATAAATTCCCACAGTGATTAATACGGATCCCCGAGGATAAAAAAAGATAAAGAGGATCCTCAAAATTGAGCTCAAACACTGAGCATCAGGTTCATTCTTTATCAACGGTATTTTCTTATTTAATGTAAAAAATTTACTATGCTTTGATTTTTTTCGTCCTAAATCCAACATTTTATTCACTTTATATTATCATTAAGCAAATTATGCTTTCACTTAAGAAATGAAAAAATCTACATATTTTTCTTTTCTTACGGTTGTCTACTCTACAAAAAATAAAATTTAAACATTGAGCTGCATTGCGATCGCATTCGAAATAAAAAAGTTTTGAAAAATTTAGTTCATATTTGGCATTTCGTGGTCTTGTGGAAAATAAACAAAAAACCAGCAGAGGTGACAAGAGAAATATAAGTTAAAACTAAATCTTTGTTTTACGCGTCATTTGATCAAAAAGAATAATTTGATTGACAGTAGGTGTGAATATAAAAAATTATTACGTTTTCTTTAGTATATAGTTGATAATTACTTTCCTTAATTAATCGACATGTTCATACATATTGGATTGTTTTTGTACTTTTTTAATTAAGTTTATTTTGTAAAAAAAATATTTGTTTGGACCTATTTGTTTGGCCAGTGTGTGTGATGTTAATATCAAAATTTTGGGTCGTTAAATATTTTCAGACATAAATATCAAAACCATTTTTAATGAACCGCTATTTTTAATCGATTAGAGTTTTGAGTATTCAATTGATTCCATATAGATTGCATGTTGGAAAAATACTATAGTGCTGATAAGCACTCAAAAAACATGATTTTTTTTAAATAAAAAAAAAAACCCGTGGACTTTTCATTTACAATTAAAAATGCGTTCATTTCTATGTAAATTACCTCTTTATTACTTATTGCATATAATAACAAAAAAATGATAATGCGTTGATGAGTATTTTCAAAATATTTATTTGATAGTTTTCATCATGAAATAGGTCATGATCATTTTATTTTTCGTTACTTTTGAAAAAGTTTCTATAGTCTTTGATCTATGGTTTATTATTTCGAGAAACTCCTGAATATGGCTGCCTAGATATAGATTAAATGTCTCGATTATTTAGGGTAAATATTGCATCGTGCTTAAGGTTTGTGATTAATTTTCAGTTTATTTATAAATTGTGAAATATTCTTTTCATGCTTTTTCCGCTACAATTTGTACGATTAGATAAATTAACAAACTGCAGGTTTTTGGTTATTTTTCCTTTGTATTTCTTAAGATGGAAATGTATCAATTACGTTAGCTCCAGAATAATTATTTTCGGGCCCAGTGGTTAGTATTTGCTTCAATTAATTGTAAAAAGCTTCGGCTGATTAATTCACGCCTACTGTGACTCCCTTCTTAATTGTTAATTATTTAAGATGTGCATTATTACTGTGATGGACATTCAATGCAACATCGATGTCATGCACTCAAAAGCCTACATTGATTACGGTGTTTATAAATATTGTATCGAATTTACATTATGTGTCTGCCTAAATATATCTCTGAACTTGAATTAAAGCTAAGAGAGGCCGTAATAATTATTACATGCATTGGTTTTGAATAGTACTTTTCCCGATCCACATTTGTCTTTCTTTAAAAGTGCGTCTGGACATTTTACTTAGTACTGATAACCGTATAACTATGTTTATATTACTTTCCAACAGATCTTAATGAACACCATTATTTTTGAATTTATACTATTTTCGTTTGGATGTAAAAATAGATTTTGAAATGTAGATATCTGAGTCATTTGGAATAAACGTCATGTGGGATAATATACCTATGCAGTATAGTATTTCTATATTCACAGTCTAAAAGATTGCTATGATTTATTAAAATCATTGTTTATCCAATCTTGAGTCTCACTATTCTAGGCTGAAATCTCTTTAAAATATGCCCTTTGTCAATCCTTTATATGAAGTAATTGGACAGAAATGAATTATGATATGATTAATGAATATCATAATATCGATTTTGTCTAGGTTTTTTGACACTTTTTTTAATAGTATTTCTAAAATGATGCATCAATTTGTTATTAGCATTTCAAAATGTCTTTAGTGCTCTCTTTTAAAGTATGCATAGAAATGCAATTTTGGCAATGAATGTAACCAAAATACCGTGAATCATGACTACTTCCTATAATTTTAATTCCTTCAATGATGAGTTATGATTGCTTCATTATTTCTACATCTGTATCAAATTAATTTTGGTCACCCAAACAAATAAATGGCTAAGTTTTATCCTACATCTGTGCCAGGATGCATTGTCTCTGACCTCACTCAATTGTTTACAGCATTGCATTTAAGATATACTTCTGGCACACACTGTTGATTAAGTAGATCCTGTTTATCATTCATGCACATTACACTATGGTGCCATATTTTTAATTCAATTTACAAAAAATAAATCTAGAAAACAGTTGTGAACAACTAAACTACTTTTTTTTACCAATATATCTTAGTTATATTAGTAATAAGAGATTTGTTTTTTATAGGATGATTTTTTTGTTATCTAACAAAAAAGTCACTATACAGTTGCATCAACATATTTAGGTCAGATAATGAGTACTGTACTCAACATTTCTTTCCCAGAAATTCATTTTATTTTAAGAAGTTCAGTCCTAAAAACCAATAAGATTTATTCACACTATTAATATCACAGTGCATCCAGCAGGTTATATTTATATATGTTCTTTTTTGAAGCAACCAAAAACGTGAAGCAACAAAATTTCAATGTATTTTTTGGCATTATTGGCAAAATACATATTTTACGACATCTTAAATTATACGTTTGTCAATGAAATCATGAATATCAAGATTTGATGGAAATTTAATATTAATAGTTTATACAAACTGGACCTAACTGGTTGACATTAACCTTCAAACGCCCAGCGGTCTCGTACAGGACCAGTGATAATGGTTACACTAATTTATGAAAATAGTATTCAAAATATGAATATTAACTTATATAAATAGTGTATTTGAGATACCCAACAATAATTTTATTTTCGGTATTGAATTTTTTTTTCCACGATTAGTAATATAAAAATCTGTGTTAAAAATATCGACTCTTGGTATATGCGTTGTGTTATATTAGGCGGACGATAATAAATCAGCTTTATCTACACCATAAGTTTCCAAACTTTTTCGGGTAGCGACCCCTTTTCATAAAAGCATACAAAAAAAGTATTTTTTTAATTGACCGCATAAGTTGGCGACCCTCCCAAAAAATCCTTCACGACCCCCAGGTTGGAAACCTATGATCTACACTATTCAATATATTTTAATGGAGATACAGAATTTTTCAGACAATATGTAGATTTTTTTTCTTTGAGGCAGTGGCTCCCAATCTGGTGCGTGAACCCCTCAGAGAACGTGTAATTATATAAAATGTAAAAAATTACGTATAAAGCTTTTGCAAATTATAAATAATCTTTTATTTTGATAATGCTTTTTATTTTACCCAAATATAATGAATAGTTTTCGAGATATAATTATTAGAAAAGCTACGGGTCGCGCATATATTTCACAAAAAATGCTTGGGCGGTTTAAGGTTAAAACACATGTAACACTGCACTTTGTTGATCTGACTGCAGTAAGTTGAAAAACGCTACTTCGAATCTATAACTAACAGTTACTTTTTGTTAATACTTCTCGATCAAGCATGTTTTTGTATTTATTATTAAAATTAATACCTTTCTGTGTAAGCTTCAAGTGTTATTCTGCGTATGAAATAACACAGATTTATCTTTAAAAAGAAACAGATGTATATGTCAAAATAGTCCAGTCCAGTCGAACGAATGAACAGTGCTGAATTTGTTAAATTTTCATTGAAACGTCATGTGTTTATTCAAAGTTCTTACAAAGTCAAATTAAGCTAATGTGGCTCTCCTGAAAAGCACCAATTTTAAGTTTGAAGCTTTCACACAGAATTTAAGTAAAAATGATATACAATGTAACTAATTTGATTTGCTTAATTCATGTAAGAAGTGTATGGCTCGTTCAGTAAAAGTTGACGCATAATTATTGGTATAATATGAATCGATGAATACATGAAGTAAATTTGAAAAGTTTCAGAGCAATTTATAGCTGCTCATAAATGTCACAATGGAATAATTATTTCACAAGGTTTCGCATGTCGATTGAAATTTTTTTGCAATAAAATCTTTTTATTTTCAAATTTATTTGTGTTTACACTTATTGTGTTTTAATTTGTGATAAATATCTTTTCAGGTCAATCTGATAATCTGTAATGGCTACACTGCTTCAGGAAAATGGAATAAAAAGTCTCAGCAGTAATGGTGTCATCGTGCACTCACACCAAATACCAGTAAATGATAGAACCAATCATGAAATGGAAGACCAGCCTCCGGAGGCAGAGGGCGATTGCCAGACAATTCCTACTGCTGAAGAGACTGAGGATGCCCCTGAAATTGATATTGTGATCAACAATGTTGTATGCAGTTTCAGCGTCCGCTGTCATTTAAATTTAAGACAAATAGCCTTAACTGGAATAAATGTTGAATTCCGAAGAGAAAATGGAATGGTCACCATGAAGCTGAGGAGGCCTTACACTACAGCATCTATTTGGTCGTCCGGCCGCATAACATGCACGGGGGCGACGAGCGAGGACCAAGCCAAAATTGCCGCTCGCCGCTACGCGCGTTGCTTGCAAAAGCTCGGTTTCAGAGTCCGATTTCATAATTTTAGAGTGGTTAATGTTCTAGGCACATGTTCCATGCCTTTTGCAATTAAAATAACACCATTCTCTCAGAAGTACAAGGAAGCAGAGTGAGTAAAAATGCATTATATTAATATTTTGGAAATCTCTACAACATTCTTACACTCACTAATGTACCACCACTAAATATATGTCACATTTGGTACATTCTTATAAGATAATCTCTACGGTAAAGTGTAAACGCATTTCTTCATTCAAAGTTGAAAATTCTAAATGCACAAATCCAAATAATGATAATATGTTCAATGGAGTCCATTAATACAATATGAAATATTTTCTATAGATTAGAACTTGATCTATCATTCTCATATTCATTGTTTTCCTGCATGTACATTTATATTTATATTGCTTGATCAAATGGTTGTTTTATCGTATCGGTGAACTATTATGGTCCTGTCACAAATTTTACATTGATTGATAGCTTTTGCTGAACATTAGTTTTGTGCATAAGCATGTACGACCTCATACAACCACATGTACAATGGAGCCAAACTTCAAATAATTACCAGCTCGATAATGTTTTTGATGATTCACCCACTGAGTATGTATCCATGAATGTACAGGTGTTTGGTGGCATCAATCATCATCAGTATCAGTGTTAGCTTTATCTGGGATTTCCCAATAAGAAGAAAGTTAGGACTAGCTGAAAATTAATCAAGATTTGTCCTGCATTCATTGTTTTTTTTCTGAATTCCTTGAAAAATTAATGGGGGTTTCACGGTGCAATTAATATTTTACCTGAAAGGCTATACAAAAATTTATGTATTGTCTGACATTTGAATTTTAATTTCAGTTATGAACCTGAACTGCACCCTGGTGTAACATATAAAATCACCAATCCAAAAGCTACATTGAAGATATTTTCTACAGGCAGTGTGACAGTAACTGGTATGAATTAATTTTGACTTTATATTTAGTTAATTCTCTGTCCAATAAATATCTCTTAAGGTCGAAAATGGGATGCGCTCGAAATATGTGCAACATCTTATTCAAACCTGGCATTTTCAATTGCATGTCTAAACATTCAGGGTCGGCACATGAAAGGCTCGGCACGCACATTCAAACTTAATGTTTGCACTTATTATAAACATAAAATATGCTCACTGACCAGTACTTCAATTCTATAGGATAGTACTCATAAAACTGCATGTACGCTATACCTATATGATTTTAAATCATCACACAGAGAACACGTGTCTCTACCACCAATACATTTGACATTGGATTTAGTGGCCATCACTATTTTTTTACATGGTTTTTGCTGAGGCATAATAGACACAGTTTTGATGCAAAAAATGCAAAACTTTACGACAGGCTACCTAAATTTAGAAAAGTGTCTCTTAATTAGTCAAGGGGTCCACTCCAAGGGTCTCGTTCTGGACAATAAGTGCTTTTATGGCTGGATGTTTTGCAAACAAAATAAATATTTTATGATATTTTTTTTATCTATATTTGCAAATATTTTATGTATAAATGGAATTTTTTTCAATTTATATTTTTATGTCAAATTATGTCTAAAATAACAATTTGCAACTACTATTTATAATAATATCAAAAATAAATATTTATTAAAAATAGTTTTAAATTTAAAAACTTATATGAGTATGAAACTATTATTAAAAAATATTAAATCAATACTTTATTTTTTCATTGATTATTGACATTTTTTTATAGACATTAATGAAAACAAAAAAGATATATGATTATATGAAAAAGAAGATATATTGATTATTCAAAATTTTCCAAAAGTTTATAGCTCTCCATGACATTTTTTATGAAAAAGCATGGTTTATAAAGTGTCAATAAACTATCACTAAATATCTTTATATGATAACCACTGCTACTCATTGGAATATATATATGCATGATACCATAGAAAAAATACCTTTTTTTCTCAAGCTAATCCGCTATAAAGACAATCTCAGACATACAAAATTTATTTTCAAATCAAATAAATTTCCTATTTACTACTTTGTGAAAATGGATATAATTTATTCAATTATATTATTATTTAACAGCAAGTTTTCACTTCTAATGAAATATGGCACAGAAATATATAATATCAATTAATAGAAAAAATATTTTGTTTAGTCAGTACTTATATCATTACAATAGTTTGGTTTCAACGAATGAACACGTCTCCATATCACTTGTTTTCAAATATATTTTTTTATTCTCCTGCAATATAATTTTTTTAAAAATAAGTTAAATGCGCTAAAATAACTACAGTCCATAAAAGGTTTAAAAGACAAAAGTAAGCGTAAGTAAAAGACACGTCACACTTGATAACACATCAGCTAGAATAACAAAATTAAACGTAAAAAAAGTAAATGTAAGCAAAAGACATGTCACACTTGATAACACATCAACTAGAATAACAAAATTACGAATTTTGTATTAACAATGGACCTTAACAAAGTCACTGCCAAATCAATAGAAAATATCCCATCATAGTTACATTTTTGTTTTTGCCTTTCACAATCCTTTCACAGAAAGAAAGAAGATGTATTTTCTCTAATGAATGAATAAAAGACAGTGAGGGAGGGCAGACATTAAAAAAAATTCAGTAAATGTTAATCTAAAGTTGTAAATCATTTTTTTCTATCACCACTATTAGAATTTTAAAGGTAGTAGGCGTTGAGGAGCATTATTACAAATATGTGTATTCCTGACCTATAGAACCCTCTCAAAGTCAATCTAAAAATCAATTGATAGAACAAACCACTATTGAATTACATACATAAGATAATATCTTTATACAGGTGTATGCCACAAAGGTTTACTACTTGGTTTGGTCACCATTTTGTTAAAAATAATTTTTAACAGTTCATATTTGGCAATCGCAAAGTGTAGACTTGGCAAATTTATTTATTTCAAACAATTAAAAAATTACAAGATGCGACAACATGTCCAGACAGTGCGTATGTCTCTAGAGTGGTGGTTCTCATTTAAAATTTTACTATGGCAGCGTTACAAACATCAATAGTCCTATAGAAATGTCTTTACCACACCGTCACTAATTATTATTTTTTTTAAATTTCAATTTTACTATGAAGCTGTTGGTAGCTACAGATAAAAACTACACCCAGTCCTTTTTTTACGCGATACATTGGTTCCAGAAAACGGCGCGTAATAAATATGATTTCACACAATTGCATTATATTTCTTTATACACCCTAAAACATAAATTCGCATAATATCCAATACACTTGTCAACATTTGGCAATTGTATGTGTATTTAAAAAAATGGAATGCTTTATAAAATCAAGTTTTAAAATTACACATTTAAATAATGAAACGTACATACCTAGCATCGTATATAAATGTCTTCTTTACAACAAATTTGGGGAAAAAATTGCGTAAAAACGAGTGGAGCGCGTAAAAAAATATAGCACTGCCATCCAAAAAATCGCGTAAAAAAAGGACTGGGGGGTGTACTGTTTTAGAGAAACATGGAGTCCTTGACTATCAATGATAATATTGTAATGTTGCAACAGTTTGGATGCATTCAGGGGGGGTGGTCTGGTCGAGCAGGTCAGGACCATCAGTTGGATTAAAATATTTTTTTTTTCATTAGTTCTCCATGCAAAACACAACACTGAAGGATTTCGTACACCTACGTATTTTATATAACTTCTCTTCATTGAAACATTCACCTTTCTATGATTCATGATATCTAAACAGATTTTGCCGAGTATTTTCAAAGTATTTCATATTTATACTGTTTTGAGACACAGTGTTGCTTTCGTGAAAGAAGTTTAGTCATTGGTCAAAATTTTTGATATTCAATTGCTGGTAAATAAATTGGATTTTTCCAATAATCTTGAAAAAAATATTCTGTATTTCTCACTGTATGTAAAAAACTATGATTTCCTTCCAAATTTGCGGAAATACTACGGTTTTGCTAAGTTTAGGTTTAATTTTGTTGCTGAATTCATTAGATGGGAAATTTCATGTGTTAACATTTTTCTAAATGAATTATCTACACCAGGGGTAGTCAACCATTTTGTACCTACCACCCACCTTTTCCACAGTAATATGATTTATAAAGTAGGGAAGAATCTTTACTTTATATTTTTAAAACTCGTACCACCCGGGCGCCATGAATCAGGTTAACTGCCACTGATCTAAATAATGTAAGTAAATATGGGAATTCATAGAAATGTTTTTGTACCCATGTTATAAAAGTAAGAGTAAAAATCTATTGAGACCCCGATTTGATGTGAACGGTTATTGCATTAAAATATCTTTTTTACTATTGAATAATCTAATATAATTTTCAGCTCAAAGTGTCGGCGATGTGCAGACAGCTATAGAACGAATATTTCCATTGATTCATGAATTCAGGAAGGAAAGAAGCCCGGCCGATGAAGAAATTTGGCAAGCTAAACGTGCGGGTCGTAAAGCTTCATTGCGCGATATCAATCCACTAGACGGCCACCTGAACGACCCCATGGAGCTGGTCACGCTGTCCGGTGATGAAGAACAAAATTGTGAAAGTGACCAAAGTTGGGATTGAATAACCTAAACAATATCTCATTACTTAGTTAGTACCAAAGACTTAATTAAAAATGAACTATTTCTATAATATAATTGATATTGCACTCCGAAAAGAAACAGTTTGTATACTGTCGAAAAAAACTCAATATTCGATTTTCTTTAGAATCGATAGAGATTGATTTCGGTTTTCGGCCCGTGGCACACTACTCTGATAAATTTAACCATTTTCTTGAAGACGGCTTCAGTGATTGAGTGATCTGTACGAACATTTAAAATGTATTTATGTAACATCATTTTGCAGTGCACATAAGACTGCTTAGAATTAAACATATAAATAACTTTATTCGTAAAATATTGATGAGTGAATGATGAATGAGTGATTAATAAGCAATTCTTTTGATATTTATAATGTGGTAAGTTTGTTACTGTCATAGTGCTGTTTTTTTTTTTAAGTTTGTGTATCCCATCAATTTTTTTTTCATTTCATCTGTGAAGGATTCTCTTTCGCTTATTGATTTTTTTTTATATTATGAGCAAAAGCATACTACATTTGTTAGCGTTTCATAGAACTGCTCCATGACATGTTTATTAATTATCTGGATGATTTACCAAAGTGTCGGTTTTTTTTATTTACGTCATGTAAAATACTTTATGTACCTATATCTAATCACCGTTTTCAGTTCATTAACTATATTGTTGATCGATTCGTTTCGTTGGTAGTTTTATTATTTTCAATTTAAAAACTACTGAAATATGCTACGTAAATAATTGTATATCAATATTTAGCTTTAGTGATTAATTGTGTATCAAAAAGAATTTAGTCAATTCACAAAACGCATGTACTGTCTACCATTTCTTTTAAATATCTAATATTGATGGTACATATTGTAACAGAACACATTTGCTTATTATAATTTTTTTTATAAATAGGACTATCCTGTTTTGCATTTATTCAAAGGTATTGATGGTTTCATGAAACTTATGTATAATTATATTAGAATACCAGTTATTGATAGGATCATACAAAACTTGATGAACATATTATTCATATATTGACATAACAATGTTTTTTCTTGTGGCTAGAATCATAAATTTGTTTTTTTTTTTTATTAGCATCAAAACATAATAAGTTTTTAATATTGATATTCATGTATTGGCACAAATTGTTATATAAAAAATATTTGACCATCAGTATCAGACTTTTCTAGGGTCACTACACATGCTCTCGATAAATGATTTGATTTTCAGCTCAATTTTTGAAAATGCATAAAAGTATTTTTCATTAAAATGAACCTTTTGTTTCTGTTTTGTAAACATAATTAATTTAAAAAGTCTTGAATTTCTAAATTTAATTATATAATAACATTTATTTTCTCTACAAAATGTCATGGAAACGACATTTTTCTTATCGACTTATTGAAATAATGTGTACTAGAAGATTCACCTGCTGTATTTACTAATAGTTATTGGTATCATAACTATTAGTAACTTTAAATTGTATCATTTAACATTTTCAGCTCTGACCAAAATTTGGTAAATCAAACCCTGTGCTAGGTCCATTTTTTAACAAATGTCATTTTTCTTATGTTATAAAAATGTTATAGCTGTGGTCATTTGGATAAAATTAAATGAAAATTTCTGAGATGGTTTATAATATTATAATAGTAAGGCCTGGTGTAATAAAATTGTAATAACAACTTGTGAAGAACCACACAGCAATGCTCACATATGTACTGAGTCACTTATTTTTTGCTTCGCATTACACTGCAAATCCTACAGGGGTAATTTTTTCTGTTTTCAATATAGGGATCGAAACATGTTTTGTCATATCCCTGGACTACCTGCCCTGTGGATCTTGCAAAAGTTTTGCTCAAAGTGGACTCAGTGCTACTGTATATTATCTCTAGATGAAGGAATGTTGGTATTGTGTATTGCCCGTGCAATGATTGAGTTTTTAAATCCTTCAATCAATACCTTAGGCGATAATACTGATTGGATATGACTGTTTTGAAAAGGATTGAGTCTTGAATAAGAACATCCAGAATTCCTCTGTCAAATACATCACTTGATGTCACTAATTTGACTGTTTTGAAGGGCTGGTCTATCACGTCAAAACACGGCTCCGGGACTCGGGTCTTGGATTTAGTATCACGTGAGAACACAACTCCCGGATTTGACATGTTAATAATTGAATACAGTACAGTAATATGAATCAGTATACAGTATTCAAAATAACTTTTCAGTTGTATTTGTTAATTAGCTAAATTCTTCATTCCATGTTTATTATGCTTTGCTCTTGTAAAATAGAACCCATTAAAGATCAATTGAAATCAACTTATTCTCATACACTATGTGCCTATATGACTTCATTCAATATTTCTTCTTTAGATCTATAAATGAAGATAATTAATTTTAATAGCTATTTCGGCTAGTCAAGATAAACCATCAGAAGATTGTAAAAGTTTAACTTTTCAATGCAATAAGCTGAAAATTTTTGCATGGAAAAATCAAATGTGAGAATTATTATTTTATCATAAAATATTTTATAGCATATTTTAAAATGTAATAGTTTCTTGCATCATGTTAGTTAATATGGTTATTTTAAACATGCATCTTCTGATGACAAACTCCGCTATCTAAGAATCATTAAAATATTTGTTGACTAAAATTCATTTACGTTTATTTTGACAATCTACTCTCACAATTTATTTTGGTTGTATATCTTTTCACCGAAAAATACCACATGAAATGTGTTATTTCATTTTCAATAAAATCATTAGAAATTATTTCGTTTTGTATCCTACACACTTTAACTAACAACCTATAAATGTAATGCGTAATACAATTATGTTCCTTGCGAATCGATTGCTCTTGTATAATCATATTAACCTTTAAACGCCCAGCAGTCCCGTACGTGACCGGTGATTATGGTGCATTTCGCTATCGAGTTACACTGATTTATGAAAATAGTATTCAAAATATGAATATTAGCTTATATAAATAATGTCTTTGAGATACCGTTCAATAATTTTATTTTCGGTTCCAAAAAATATTTTTATCGTGATGAATAATATAAACATCTGTGTTACAATATTGGCTCTTGGTATGTGCGTTGTTATTTTAGGCGAACCATAATAAATCAGCTTAATCTACACTATTCACTACATTTTGATGGGGAAACAGATTTTTTTCATACAATACATAGAATATTTTTTCTTTGAGGCAGTGGCTCCCAATCTGAGTGCGCGAACCCCTCAGAGAAGTTTTTATTCTTTAACTTTAACGCGTAATTATATAAAATGTGAAAAATTACGTATAAAGCTTTAGTAAATTATAAACAATCTTTTATTTTGAAAATGTTTCTTATTATACCCAAATATAATGAATAGATTTAGAGATATAATTATTTTTAGAACAACTGCGGGTCTCGCGAATATTTCACAAAAAAATGCTTGGGCGGTTAAAGGTTAAAGACAATCATTTGAATACACTGCTTGTTATTCTCCTATAATTATTTACAAGTAGAGAATGTGATTTCATTTTTTTTACGAATATATCGCATAGCAGAAATGAGGATAAACCGGCATTGAAATATTCCTCTTATAATAATAGGATGATATCATTTCTATCAAGATCAAATAAGATACAATTTCACATATAAGTCTATCGACAACCCGCTTTCGGCAAGACAGTGTGTGTGGGGACCAAGTAATTATCTACCATTGAAGATATTCATGAATTTACATTAATAAATATTGCATGAAAATTCCTACCTTCATTGTTATTTTATTGTATCTATCATAGAACTTGTTTGAAATTGTATGTTGTATTAAATATGCTGATGAGAGACATTTTACTGGGTGCTGTCTAAATATTCCCACTTGCATGTAATTTACTTCTGAAACTGTGATTGCAACCATTGATATCGGTCAATAATACCGTGTTATTTTTTTTGATGATACTAACTGCTCATTGAAATCGAGAAACTTATTTTTACCTTGTAATATTTCAGAAAATTACTCTCAAATATTATTTGTCCGTTAGATACTGTATACTGAACTTTACAATTTAAATACAATTTTTCTATGCTTTGACTTTCAAAGACTTATTTAGATTTCTGATCTTTCATTTATAGTAGAAACATTTCATGATCATTTTAAAAACCAATGTTTGAGAAACGGTAACTTTTAAAATTCAAAGATATTAATCAATACAGTTAAAGCACAGTTTTAGCAGCTAAAATTCCTAGCATATGGAAACTGTGAAAGTGAAAATTAATGTTAGAATTCAATCAGTTCCTATATATTTGTCATTTCCGTTCGTTGATACTTGTCATTGTAAAACTTATATCATATAAAAATAATTATTTGTGGTAAAATTATTTCGTTGCAGAAGATATGCATGTTTAAAATATATTTAATTTTTTGAGAGCGGTATCTCCATTATCATAGACAAAATATTGTAACTGGATGTTTTTTAATTTCCATGATATCATCGAGTGTTCCTACACTCATTCTGCTTTGCAACATTTTCCATACAATCTCACTATTTATTATTTTATAAGTGTACAATATTATTTAAAAATTTGAAGGTGCGATATTCAACCTAACACTAGATAATGATGGGTTGTTTTATACTTAGAGAATACGAAATTTGAAGAACACATTTCATATGAACAAATTGAAAACCCATCAGCATTGCATTGTTTAATCAATCTATTTCATTTTTGTTAGAATACTGTTAATATGTAATTAGTCAAAGTCTGTTATATTGATTTAATTTTAGTATGCTTTTTCTGGCATTAAGCAGATTTAATAAAATGCTGTTGAAAAGTATGTATATTTTTACAAGTTGAGTCATGTATGTATCTTGATGAATTTACCACTATTCCGTTGTTCTGTTTACATACAAGTCTATGACTACAACAAAATGCCCAACTATACAGCTGAAGACTTCATTTTTGGCTTAATTTTCTATGCAACTGCAATTAGTACCCTGACGCTTGTTTTACAAAACAATATTTAAGAGTAACGCTTGCAAATAAAATTAATACAAGGGTGTACTCTACATGTTAATATAAGTATACTCACCTAAAAAGTAATATATATGTCTCCCGATTATACCTTTTCTTTGCAAGTAAATTTAGTGAAATTTAGCACCATGCTTTATGTCATATACTTCATGTAAACAGGGCTTCTATAACATTTATACTTAACAGAAGTATTATATTGATTCTATCAAATAACACAGATATTTGTGTGATGCAGATGCTGACTTCTTTTAATATTATATCTCGATAACCATTTCTATGAATTCAATACAAAATATTCAAACACTCAATGTTGTTAAAATATTTCATGTACCTAAATGTATCTCGAATAATATTACAAAGTAATTAAACATCATTGACACCATTTTCCGAATGCCTTTCAAATGTGAATAAAAATAATAAATGAGAACAATATGAACTCATTTTGTTGATAAAAAAAAATAATGTTGTTTTCTTTCTGTAAATAAAAGTTTCCCACCTAATCCCCTCATTGATCTTGCTAACCTATTCTAGGTGATTCTTTATGTAATGTGATATTAACAACACAGAATTGTTTATTTATATTAAATTTATTGTGTTCTATAAAAGACATTTCAAATATTCATTAAGAATCCTTAAATACCAATAAAAAACTATTTTATTCATTGTTTCATATCCACGTCGTCTTAAGTAGTATGCAGTAATCATAATATGTTGATACAAATAAATAAAATGAGAAAAATAATTGTAAAAAAAAAACGTTTTTAATATAATATTGTAAACCTATTTATATGTGTTTTTTACTTGATAAAATGAAAATTATCAGATTACCAAATCAATCAGTTCTGAGTAGTAAAATAATAATAAATTGAATTAAATACTCATTCTATCTCATATTTAAAAAAAAATTCGTCACCCTAATTTACCAAGTATTGTAAATTGACCATTTTTTATCCAATGCTGTGTTGTGTCTTCATATGAAGTATTATTTTGAATATTCATTACATACTCCTCTCCCATGATCATTAATTATGCACATGGTGAATATCAACTAAGTAATTCTTAAAAATATCAATATACTGACCAAAGACAACATAGATCCTCAGAATAAGAATAGCAATCCATTTTTAATGTATGTTGATGAAGTAAGCAAAGATAATTTAAAAAAATAAATCTTATATACAGAAAATTTACATTAATAATTACATTCCTGAATACCTGTCATCTGCCGTGCTTGTTTACCCACCACTAGATGCTCAATATACAGTAGATAAATATTTTGAATGATGTTATAGTACAATGTAATAAAAATTAACAGCTAGTGTATAATCAATTACAGAATTTTCGCATATGCCAACAGAACCCTGCAGGATGAAACTAAGAGACCATTTTCATAGTTGGAACATAGCAATTTCAACCTTTAACTATCCACAAAGCTTCCTTACTACAGGATATCGGTCTATGATGTAATGTGTAACATTGTTGGCGTAACATATCTAACAAGCTCAAATTCTGATCGCTGGTGATGTTTAGAATTACCCTTTACCTAGTGTCATTAACTGCCAGTCCTGCCATAGCCCATTCTTCGATACAAAATCTGAGCGCCCGAGTTACAGACAGTTCTCTTAGAGAAGCTCCCTTAGGGTCCCATATGCTCAATATTAGCGTGAATATGGATGAAAAAAATACAGTAGAGTCAACTAAAGAAGAGGCTTTAATTGGATAATTAAACTTAAGCAAAATACTATTTTCAACCCTCTGGTTGGTAATGTCTAATCAGTAGAGGCAACTGATAACAGTATATAGATAATCGACAGTTAAAAATTCTAGGCATATAACAGTTTTATAACTTTCAGAGCAAATTTTTGTCCTGAAATGTAGCCCTATTTTTCCCAATAATCTCTGTAAGTTTGGTTAACATCAACACTAATAAATCCATTTTTGAAATAATCATTTTTTTTACTATTATTGAAGCTTTGTACATTTTATAGTGTATAGTTTGTGACACATGTCCACAATTTTTTTCACCCACAACCTGAGCTTGGACTTTCAGCATTTTCAATTATTCTATCACATGGATGCAATAGAACTGACACACAATAAATAGTTTGCAATGGTTGTATATGGAAGGAATATAATAGGGAAAAAATACCCAAAAACTAAAAGCTTGATATATATCTAAAATATTTTTTATAACTATTACTTACTTAAGTACTCAATATGTTTATAATGACATTTAGTTCTGAAAATTATTTCAAACACAATACAGATATTGATTGCACGATGAAAGGTTTTCACAATGATCAACTACAATTAAAATGTAAAATATGTGTAATTTGATACTTAGAGATGCCTTCTTATATTAAGTTAGTGGATAGGGGTAACATAATATCAAGTGAGTTATTTTATTTAGACCATCTACTCATTGAACAAATCTCATACAAAAGGAATAGCTAAGGATAATTAGTAATGTTTAATAATTAAACCTTATTCATTCAATAAATAATAATTAAACTTTAATTAATTGTTTAAAATTAAATTAATAGATATATGAATTTTTTCCCTTAATAATTCTATTTATAATCCCTCGAGTTTTTATGGAATAATTTAATACCTTCGTTCGCGTTGAATGGGTGGTTTTCCAATAATAAATGGTTTGCAAATGCCGATGTATTTTTGTTTTATCTAAAACCAACCGATTTCTGCCAGCACTTCTACGTAGTTTTCCCCACACAAAAGTGCTGGCAATCATTACACTGTTTTCTCTAAGTGTCAAATTTATTCTTAAAATGGATATTGTGTTTATCATTAATTTACAGTTTATCTAACATTTTCTTTTCAATAAAAAGCAATTTAGAAGTCCTAATTCAGTTGTAATAAAATATTTATAGGAAAAAAATATTTCACTAATAGCAAGCTATTTCGACAGGTCGGCGTCCATTGATGAAGCCAGTTGAAAGACTCGCGTGTTTTTTATTTGTCGGTGCAATATAATCTTCGCCATACTAAAATTAATCGCTTTCGCTTAATTCTCAGCATTCCAGAATTTCTATCGTTGCTTCATACTAATTATCTGCATTTTTATTGCGGCGTATCAACGACAATCAAATGATTCGATTTGATTAATCTTGTATATATTTTGAAAAATTTCCAGTCTTAAAAATGAGGCGTAAAAGCGAGAGAAATAAAGCCAAATCGTCTCCGGAAAGCAAACCAGAAAAGCCCAAACGCGGCCGACCTTCAAGGAAAAAGAAATCTCCGTCTTCGTCTCCGGATCGGGATTCTACTAGTGAAGATTGCGTACCTGGCAGTGTAGAAGTTGAGGTTCAGGATGTCGCACAATCTCAAGTTGCTTGTCAATCTGAAACCGTCACACCGGAGAAAGTACAGTCGCATTCTGACGAAGACAATCTAGAAGTGTGGCATGTTAAGGCGACTGAAACCTCAGATAGTGGTGAAATTCAGAAATTGAAAATTTGTTTATCTCGCCCTTCCATGACACCGGAGAGACCCGATCGCTCCCCCAGAGGAAGAAAAAAACTGAACAGGTCCACGTCCCAGATCGACTGTTTGACCGAGGCGGCTGAAGAAAAGCGTAAAGTCCGTCATCGCTCTAGGCGATCTTCAGCTAAAGATAGCGAATGCGCCGATGTACCCAATAGTGATGAAAATGTAGAAAGCACCTTCACCAGTGATTCGGAAGTAAAACCAGAAAAATCATGTGACATTGAAGTGCAAGCGCCCAGTGAAAATGAGATGGTTAAAGAAGATGACATAAAGGAGTCTAAACAGGAAGCGTGTGAAACAACATCTCAAGAGAAACCAAATGATAATATGACCCAGAATGTCAGCAGTGTATCCACTGACAAGATTTGTAATGAAAATGTTGTAGAGGTTTGTGAAGAAAATGTTTTACAGGTTTCAATTGTCACTAGTGTAAATCCTCCTGAATTGGTTCAAGTTATATCAGAAAGTGATGATACTAAAACGGAAACAACAACTGAAGTGGTAAACAAAAATAATGAGACAGTTGAAACTAAAAAAGAAACTGTCCCGACTGCTCACGAAAACCTGATAAATACATCATCAACAGATGAATCTATAGATAATGGAAAATCAATCATTGAAAGTAAACCAGAAGATATCACCCCAGTAGATCTTTCCAAGCCTGGGACTAATAAAAAAATTGTAGAATCTACTGAGGCAGTTGACCCTCCCATGAAGCAAGATGAATGTAAACCTGTTGATGAACAAGAATGCAAACAAGATGCAGAAAATGAAAAACAATGTGTGAGCAGTAATGTTATCAAAAAGAAAGATGCAAATGAAGAAAAGAATAATGTTTCTAATGAAGGAAACACAGATTCTGAGGAAAAAAATGAGTCTCCCACTATTGTAACCGAGACTTCTAAAGAGACTACAAAGATTGCAACAAAGATCACAGAATCTGTTAATTCAGAATCCACCAATACTGATAAGAAGAATGCCACAGTTGAAAAATCTGTTAATGTAATTATTTCTGATGTTCCTCCGCCTTGTGAAAATGTTGTAGATCCTTGCACATCTGAAGATAATGTAAAAATTATCATAGTAGCTGACAAAAATGTATCTGAACCGATTCCCACTGTCCAGGATTCACAAACAGTTCAATCGGCAGGAAACATGCGCAAACGAAGGTGGGGCTCGAGATCTTCTAAAGTTTCAAAAAGTACCATAGTCAATATTTCAACAGATTCTTTGAAGAATCTCATTTCAAACGTTGAACCCGTCAGTGCAGAAGAAGTTCTATTGGAAGTCATAGTGAAGGAACCTGCAGAAATTGAGCCTCCTAAAAAAGTTCTCACTGAATGCCAAAATAAAACAAACGGGAAGTACAATGTGCAAGATAAGGTTGTAGATAAAGAATTTTTAGGAAGTATGTCTCACAGAAAAATTTCTATTGTGAACGAAGAAGCTCCCAAATTGCACAGATCTCCCAGTCCACCAAAGTTTAAATCCTCCTCCGTCTTGTATATCACTAATTTAGTTAGGCCATTCACTTTACCGCAATTGAAGAATCTGCTTCAAAGAACAGGAAGGATCGTCGAGAATGGTTTTTGGATTGACAAAATTAAATCTAAATGTTACGTCGAATATGAGTCTGAAGAGTAAGTCTTTTTCTATTTTTACTTTAATTAATGAAAAATGTTTTCAGTATTGATTTTGAATGATTATTATAAAGGTGATCAAATCACATTTTTGAAAGGGTAATAATAATTAAAGTAATTGATTATAAATTATCACTAGATACACGATTATATTAGTCTTTAGTCCATAGTGTGAAAGAAATAAATCACTGATACATACATAAACTTGCTGGGGTAAAAGTTTTTAAAAAAAGCTATTATTGAATTTGAAAATATTTTAAGCTTTTCTTAAAATTAATAAACGCATTTTTTTAACAGCGAAGCCATTGAGACAAGACATGCACTGCATGGTGTTACATGGCCTGTTTCCAATCCGAAAGTACTAAATGTCGATTTCGGCTCGAAATCGGCAATGCTGGAAGCTCTGGCATCTGGGGAAGAAGATAAACCTGTTGGTCACATTGAAAACTGGATAAAAGAGCACACAAGGGATTCAAAATCTAGCTTGACGGTAACAAAATGATTTTTCATGCTAAATAAAAAACATTTGATTTTTGAAGAGAAGTTATTTCATTACTTTTTTCCTTTTTACGAAAAAGTTATATCTGGATAGATGAATCTTTATTACAATAAAGTGATTCTATTTATTCTCGGTGTGAAAAACAGAGATATTGAAACTGTGTATTGTATATATTGCAGGATATGGATCAAAAAAACTCTGAAAAAAGGATGGTCGTTAGAGAGTGGGATCTCGGTAAAGGTGATATTAAAGAGGAAAAAAGTGTTGAGCGACAGGCAAATCGTCACCGTGACGTGACCGATATTGAGAGAAGAAAACGCAGAACTAAATCCCGAAGCCCTTCACCTGGTAATTAATTCTACATTTTTATTTGTTTTATATTTTCAGTTATGTATTCAAGTAGAAATATATTTAGTACTGGTGTTTTATTGAAATCATATCCCAGCACAACCTCATCATATCTAATCATTTTTTTCGTTCGAAATATACTTATGCGCATGACAATATTTTTTAACAAATACTCTCCAGAGATATTGAATTCGCTTAACTTTCATTAAAATCATTTACACTTTTATATTTTCATATGACAGGTCTTGTATGTTTTTGCTGCCTTAATTGTTGAACCATATTTTTACACAAAATATTCTATTACTCTGACATATTCTAAAATTGTTGTTATGGTAATAATGGTAAAAATGATGATTTACTTTAGGATGCGTTAGTATACTGTATGGTGTTGTAATAATCATTGATAGTGATTAATCACTCACCGTATGTACTAAATATGATTTGCTTATTATAAATCAATGGATGATTGATACAAATGAATCTACAAAAAATGCATTTTTTTTGTTGAGTTAGTTTCACAGTACATCATTCAAACTACATATCTGCATTAACATTGACACATACAATATATGAATGATGGTTGTGTAAAAGATAAACATAGAATAACAATAGAAAAACCTTTAAATGAATGAAACATCATGAATGTTCACCAATCCAAAATTTATCACGCAATGAGTGAAGTCTATTAAATGTTTTAAATTAAAAGAAATTTTATTTGATTCATAAACAGGAGCAAAATAAATCACTTCATTAGAATTTATGTCAACATATAAATATGAGCTGTGCCTATAGTGTATACATGCCTTTAAAATATCGGATACAAAAGATTTTTTTTTAAACAGTCCAAGAATCAACCAATTCCAATAATAATAATGGAAAATTTATTTTAATTTTTTAATTTATTTGACAGAGAAATGATTATATTTAAAAAAAAAATTTCAAGATCAAAACCGGTTTTGCTCATCGTGAGATGATGAGAGTTGATAATGTTCGTGATGAGCAAAACCATTACTGATCTTAATCTTTGTGGAAATAGTAGTAATCATTCAGTCAGTTCTGTTGCATCCGTGCGATGGAATACCTGAATATGCCGAAGGGCGAAACCCGGGTCGTTTGTGACAAGACATATGGAATCGTACAAAGTTGCAACAATTCAAATTTAGTAGTAATCATTGTTTTTATTATTTAAATAAAATGCCTCCCAACAAAGTGATAAATGATTATGTTAAGATGTTGAAAATTCTATTTTTCCACCATTATATATATTAGTATAAAAAAACCTAAAAATTAGTGTTCCAGATATGTTATTTTGCTACTCACTCTTTAAAATATTCGTGCATGTCAGATTTACAACATTCTAAAATATTTACTTTCAGCTCGCAAATTTAAAAAGAAGGAAGAAGAGGCTCCTTCCAAACTTCTAGATGATCTGTTTAAGAAAACTAAAACAACTCCATGTATCTATTGGCTACCGCTGAATGCGGAAACAGTAAGTTTTAACTTCATGCTTTCTTCTCATTTTTTGTAAATATAATTTATGAGTATTCATTATTTTCTGAATATACTGAAAATTTTATTATTCAATATATAGATATTGAATAATAAAATTTTCAGTCATCCATCTTACCAAAACTAATAGATATATATACAATTTTTTTTTATGTAAATGATGAAAAAACTGCATCATTCATACTACTCACACCACCTCCGTCCTAGGAAAGAAAATCTCACCTGTAGATATACTTTCTGTTTATTCACCTTCCTACCTTTTGGGTAACAATACCTTTTGTAAAAACTGGGATTAGTCTTATCATTCAAGTATAAAGTTAAGAATGCACATTAGATTGAGATATAGTCGGTTTTCCTGTTTTCAAAGTCTGACGATTGTAGTTAGATGCTTTCAGCAAACAATTGGTAGAATATTGAAATTAAATTTGACCTCTGTGTTTATAGCAACATTCATATTTCAGATTTTAATAAAAGAGGAGCAAAGGCGTAAGCATATGGCTGAGCATGAAAGGAGAATGGAAGAATTGCGAAGAGCAGCAGAAGAGCAAAAGATCAGTCGGCATAATGTCGTTTCGCATCACGCTTCAACTCATCGACACAGATAAAGCGACAATCGAAGCAGACTGAACCTTCACAGAGAGGCACTTGGGTGACCTTTCATAGACGAGTTTTTCTCACTATGGTCGGTTTCTTAAGTTCCATTTTACATTTTCCACACTTTTCATATAGTATATTCATTTTTCACAGTACAAGTAACTCTTCCAAGTTAGTTTTTCAAAATCAGGCACTTGAGTGCGTATTTTGACACACTCAGTCTTCTATCTAAATACATTATGATGACAATGCTGTAATGGCATTATTCTCTAAACTGTTTGATAATTTCTTATATTATGGCACTTTTTTTCTGTTGAATTTAAAGTCTTATTTTAACTGGAAAGAGATTATTTTTACTTTTAAGTTTTATTTGCAGTGGTAAGATATATTTACTGAAATTTTATTAGATAAAAATTTTAGCTTACAACCATTTATTTAGGAAATGTGGAATTTGCACGATCTTCTAACATTTTTTCCATAGCTACTTTAAGGAATAGGAAAGGAATATGGTTTTATACACATATACAGGATGCTGACCGTTTTTAATAATTATTTTCACTTCTAAATGATTCTTAAAATATTCCATCAGGCCTTGGTTGGCCTAGGAGGAAAAGTGCAGCCTTTGGCAAGGGTAAAGAGGTATCCAGCACCGAAAGCCCTGCCGGTCTGCCTTTGGTTTACATCATGTGCGACAATATCTTAATGTATCCATCATTAGCTGAGAGACGGCGTCGGACTTCAACAACTGAAACATCTTTAATTAATCGCTGCAATAGAGCGATCGTTTTCAAAATAAGGACTCGGATGTTGTCATCTGACATTGTGAGTCTCACAAGTACACAACAGACAATTTCTGTGGAATATGAACAAATTTATCTACGGAAACTAAAACTATCAAGAGGATTCAAGACGGACACTTCATAAACAGGATTTTACCTTTTCATCGGTGCGAGACATGCAGTAAATTATAATAGTAAGGAGAAAAAAATGTAGTCATGTTTTTGGAAATTAATTCATCAATAAAAGAGTTGACAATGTGCATTTTTGTTTTATTCAAACATTCTTAGCGCCCACAGTTGATTGAATGTGATGTCCGCATGTGTCTCTTGAGGTCATAAGTTCTAGTATATGATTTGTTACATATTGAGCACTGGGTTTCTTCTCTGTGAGCTTTTTTGTGGTGGGCTAATGAATTGGGGTGCATGAATACTTTGTTGCAAATATTACATGTGGATTTGTTGGAAATCTTTTCAATGTCGTTAAGCACTTGTTTACTTTCACACTGAAGTTTAACTCCGTCGCCAAAGGGTGTAATCGCTGCCGTCACTATCACCGTGTTGCCATAATTATGGTTTTGCGTCGCCAGCAAAGTACTCCAGTCCAAGACTCCTAATAAGCATAATCAAATTTTTTTATTGAATTTTTCACGCGAATGATTTGACTTAAAATTACAAAATCAATGATGTACTTGTTCATTTATTTTTTATTCAATGATCAATGTGTGAAAGCATCTTGAATATGGTTCATAAAAAAGTAGATCTACAGAAATTTATAATTCTAGCCTATTAAGCATTGTATATACAAAACTGCAGATAATGTTTAGCAAAAGATATATTATATTTTTTTACCTTCAAAACTTCATTTTTGTAGTAGCATATCCAAGATCTGCTTAATAATTTTCAATTATGAACATGTCAAAA
This sequence comes from Himalopsyche japonica, assembly GCA_028555115.1. Lineage (NCBI taxonomy): Eukaryota > Metazoa > Arthropoda > Insecta > Trichoptera > Rhyacophilidae > Himalopsyche > Himalopsyche japonica. Next base: position 195,193 of record JAHFWJ010000491.1, on the reverse strand, counting down.
CATAGTGAAAAAAAGTTTTGTAGTTTTAGCACATACCGGCAGGATCTATTTATTGACTCTTAGACTAAAAGGGTTTATCTGTCATGAATTTAATGTTTCATATAAATAAAAGGTACCTCCGCTGAGATTTCAGAAATAAAGATATTTCTGCGAGTTCAACAGCTATATACATTCTTCCATCTGACCTATTCCCATATTTATTAGTGACTGAACACCCAGGCAGATAATGGTCAATATCTTTATGCTTTGCAGTTAATTTTAGTTCATAAAATCTTAATCCGTTTGAACCCTGATAAAATTAAAAATTATGCAGAAAGAATATATATCAGCTACTATATGTTATATGTGGTTGGAAAATTAATTTTGATTCCATAAACATCAGTCGCAGAACCATAACATAATATTGAACTTTTCGAAAGTGTGGAATAGAAATAAAACACCCGTTTGAAACAAAATGACTGGATTGATTTTTTTTCATAATAAAAAATGCATAATTAACTTTAATTATCTACAATGTTAAGGCACTTGTATCACAAGAAATTTTATGTAAAATTATTAAGTATTGTTTCCTAAAGACGATTTTGTGATTCTAGTTCTTGTATCAGTTGAAGGTTGGTGTATTCTCATAAGATGACTGCGCATGTCATAAGAGCGAGAAAAGGAACGGTGACACACTGGACATTGTGTTTTTCCAGTATGCGAGTCCTTATGAAGCGTTAATGAAGTAGGATGCTTGAAGCCTTTCCAGCACAGCTGGCAACGAAATTTTACCAGATCTCCATCTGTAAATCATTAATTCATGTACAATTTGAATTTCAGACACATCATCCTCTTTCATTGCTTCCGATATGCATTAAAATTTACAGATATCGATCAGACGGATTGTCAGATATTACAATATTTATTAACCTTATTGGTCTCAAATTCTGTGGTAAGTTTTTATATCACAGTAATTAATAAACATCCAATAAGTCTGTTTCCAAGAACTTTTAGTCTACTGAACGGCTAGGACACGTTAAGATTTATTATTATTGACAAGTTCAAAAAATATCATAAGAATTTCTTATGATATTCTATTATAAATATATTAATATATTATAAATGATTATTAATATATTATAATAAATTAGTATGCTATTATAATAAATATTAATATAAAAAAGGTATTTATTATTATTTATGTAATTGAAACCCCTTATTCTGCAATAAAAACAAAAAAATTAGCACCTCACAATATTTCACGATAATTATAAATACAGTGAGTAATAATATCAACATGACACTTGTATCTAGTAGACTAGAAATATTATAAAAATCACATAAATTTATGTCTTTCTAATAACATTTTAGTATCCACTTAACAAGTTCTAACACGTTGTGCAAAAAATCTAAGTTTACATGATACTATCAACATGACAATAAATTATGAAAATAGTAAATAATAAAATATCATAAATGGCTTTATTTTTTACATAAGAAGTTACTCTGATACACTTTTTATGGAGCAGAGTTCCTATCGGCACATAATTAGTGTGCCGATATAGTGCTCTGAAGCTGAGGTATGAAATCTAGGATATAGATGTATCCATATAGTAGCTGCCAATATTATTCATGACACAAATATTGAGTAATGCATTTTAAAAATGAAAAGCGGTCTTCAATTTTCAGCATAAGGTCATCTGAAAAGCCATGTAAATAATAAATATTTACTTTTTCTTTTATGGATATCATTTGAAAGTCTACAGGGATGTGCTAAACTTTAAGAAAATTAACCCTTTGCACTCGAATGCCGCCGTAGAGGCGGCATTGTAAGTTTTTCGTATTACTCGGATGCCGCCACAGTGGCGGCATGTTTATATAGTCATTTTTTGTATACTTTTAACATTTTTTATATGTTGATTTCAACTAGATCACAATAACAGATCATTAGGGAGCCATTTTCTGATAAAAAAACATAGCCAAAGATAGTCAGCTTGTATCAATAAGTTTTGTCATCAAAATGTATGGTGGATCCCGAGTGCGTACTTCAACTGTTCCTACACCGTCTTGCGGATATATTACGTTCAGGGACTAAGATAGACTGTGCAGTATTTTCAAATAGAAAAATTTCTGGCGGGAGATCGGAAACACGGCTGTTTTGCGAGACTTGCGTAAATAAGCCAGGATTACATGTTGGCGATCGCTTTGTGAAATACCATAAAATGAAGAATTACAAATAAAATAAAACTATGTACATTATATTCATTATATATCTATTTAACAGAAAAAAATTAAAAAAATGTTTTATTTAAATTAGACAAATATTTTTTTTTATTATTTTGATTCATGTAGCGAATACGATTTTCGCAAAAAAACGCGTCGAGTTGCTGGTAGGCACATACGAAAAAGTGCTCGAGTGCAAAAGGTTAATAAATTAATTTGATAAATCTACGTAATGATGCCGAAAAAAGAGCGTACTTAACCATGTAAGGAAAACGATTCTTGCAAGAGGCAATAAATATTATTTACCTTGAGGTATTTCTCGAGATGCCCCATCAACTATCAATTCTTGTGTAAGATCTAAAAAGAGAAAAAACAAGATTATACACCACATTTTATGTACCAGCTTACCTTTAAATTAGTGCACAACTGCAATTTTTCCAGTACATTAATGAATACCGTTAATTTTATTTTTATTGTAAGTTTAAATTTTTTTATCAGATAGAGAAACATTCTCTACTTCCAGAAAAGAATGATTTTGTTCTATTATGATGAATCATGAAAAGAATATTAAAAGTAAATTAATGTAAATGTTGAGAAAAATAATGACATACAAATGTTTTCTCAATGACATACCTGTTGGTTGGGATGGTTGAAATTGGGAGGTTCTATTTATTTAATTGTAGAAAATATTACAATACCGCACTAGGAGCGATGGTAAGAAAATTTCACATGGGTGAAAGAAATAAAATTTCCGGTTAGAAAAAGAAAAGCATGGTTGTTTTTTTAGCTCTTTAGTCCACGAAAAATGTGGTTTTGGAATTTTTTGAACCCAATTAAGCAATTAATAAAAAAAATAGCAAAACTATAATTTTTAAACAACTAACAAAAATAAAAGAAATGAATTCTCATTAAGAAGTAAATTGATTATATCCATAAGCAGCTTGCGGCTTATACAAATTCTTATTTCTTTTAGTGATATCATAAGTAACTTTTCTTTTGAAAATATTTGGTCAGATTATATTAATTTTGAATACTATTAATTTTCGAAGACATATTTGGATTAGAAATATTTAAATTCCGCCTGATAGAGAAGAGTGAGAACATGTATAAAAAATATTTTCTTTGTCTTGGAGGTTGGGAAACTTTATTTTAGCAGTAAATAAATTGGGCTCTTTTTTTCAAATAGAAAATTAGCTTTACTTTGGAAGGCACTGAAGCATATATATATATATAAGAAAATTATGACACTTTGCTAATCACATTGTGAAATCTTAATACATTGAAAAGAAGAGTTAAATCTGTATTGCTTGAAATTATTATTTAACTTATTAGTCTTTTCAAAGGCTCACCTATATTTATATTAGATTGACTGTTATTAACATCAGAAGTTTTGAGGTCATCGAGAACATTACTTGCTTGGAATGCATCGGATTCACATATTTCAATTTCTTCAGGAAACGAAGTAACCGATGGTCCTGGAGCAATGCTGTCAGGAATAACTATATTAGTATCTTCCAAATTTTCTTCATCTGCAATTTCTTCTTTGAAATTACTGTGCTGTGTCAGATCAACATTCACATGTTCAATATCAGAGTTCTGATCTATTGAAGCATCAGAGTCAGAATCCACTTGCTTTTTGGGGTTGGGTTTATGTCTTTTCGCTCTTGAAATAGGCCGATTTGGTTCAGTTTCTCCTATTGATACTTCCGTCGCATTTTCTTGATCAGTCTCAGAATTGTCAGTCAACCCTTGTACCTCTAAGAGTTCAGCGGTCGTCAAAAAAGAAGCCAGCTGATCATGGGCTACGTTAACCTCACCTAGGTACATGAAATTTATTATGGCACTTAAGTCATCATACCGAACGTTTCTAAATATTATGACGGGATGCTGACACGGATTTTCTAAGAAGATTTCTTTGAAGTAGGTACTGCACGCAGAAAGTAGCATTTTATGCGCCTTAATCTTTCTTCCCTCACAGCATAATGTAACATCAACTAAATCGTCCTGACATCTCAATTTGTCAAACGCGGCTGTTACATGTCGTAGGTAATTGTTCCACCTCAGAGAAAACTGTTGCTTGGTGGACATACTATTATTACTATAAAATAATATTTTCACTTTATTGTATTGAAAAGTCTTTTTGAAATAATTCTTAGATAGCTAATAGCTATATTAATTGGTTATTTGATATTATACGTTCCTTAGCTACTGTATTTGCCGAAACCAAACGTCTAACCACAAACAAGTTTACCCGTCACTGTCAAATCTCTTAATCATAGAGAGCCTACCAAATTGGTGTCCAATTCTCAGAAAAAAATGTAATTGTATTATCGTTAGGTTTATAGTATATTATTAGACAGTACGGTAATTGTTGTACAAGTAAAAATAAAAGATAAATTATAAGTTCAATATTTTTTTTCCTTCATGAATGTCAAATTTAATATTTACAATTTAGAAAAGAGATAATCTTCTCTCTATTCATAAAATTGACTAGTCAATAATAAAATTGAATACTACAAAACCATTCAATTATTGTTCTTTATCATGACTATTGTATGGCTGGTTTAGACATTAAAGGTTAATCCTAGTACACCCAGTCCTCTTTTTACGCGATTTTTTCCCCAAATTTGTTTTACAGAAGAAATTTATATATGATGCTAGGCATATGTACATTTCATTATTTTTTTAAATAAAAAAAATATATGTATTTTTACAACTTAATTTTGTAAAGTGTTCCATTTTTTTAAATACACATACAATTGCCAAATGTTGACAAGTGTATCGGATACTATGCGTATTTTTGTTTTAGGGTGTGTAAAGAAATATAATGGAATTGCGTAAAATCATGGGATGTGTGTAAACTTGTTTAAACACAATTCATTTATTAAATTCGTTGAATAGCACCTTTCTCGGCCTCTAATAATTCATATAAGTGTATATAAGATCATAAAACATATAATTTTTTTTTGCACGAATTTCAAAGAGCAAATTTTGGTTTTTCATACGTTTCTGGTACTTTTTACGCGATACTTTAATTTTTGGAACCAATTTATCAAATTATATGAAAGTTATGATTTTTTTACGCGATTTTTTTTACGCGCCTTTTTCTGGAACCAATGTATCGCGTAAAAAAGGACTGGGTGTATATGTAATGTGGGCTGCCATAGAAATAATCTTTTATGGCATAGGCAAGTACGGACTACGGACTACTTTGGATAATTTTCCGATAACTTGCTGTATTCATGTCTTCAAGCAATTTGACTTATGTAATTCTATTTAACGTTTTTTATAAGAACAACAATGAAAGAATTCATTCAAGGACACTTTACACGATTCCGAGATAATCAAATTTCCATAATTCATATAATTTCATATTTGACATTGTAAAATAAAAAGTTATTATGGGTCTAGGATTGCATATATAATTTTTCTTCTTTGTTCATTGGAAAATGTTGTTCTATATTTATATTGTCTTAAATACCAAAACTATTCACATCGATTTGATAAAATTCCGAAATTGGTGTATATAAAATGTAAATTCCTTCTCAAGCAGAGTAAGAAAATAAAAATATATTGTTTGCAATTATTTTAGACTGTGCGGCATAAATGATAACGAGTTAAATTATAAATTATATGTAAATTTTCCTCGATGTCACAAAAAAATGCAGAATATGCAAACAATATTCAAAAGTGTATGCAGAAATGTTGTAATTCGCTATAAAATACTTAATTTGAAATAGCAAATAGTTCCAACGCGTAAAATAAAACTTAAAATTCCTAGATAACGGGATTAACCTTTTCAATGGGTTTCCGAATCTCGCGATCAAAAGATCCATCTAATATCACAATATAATGGTTTTATGGAAAGAAATAATTAGAGTATAACATTTTTTCCATACTCTATAATATAAACTTTATAGATAGGTAGTTACTCGAAACGAATTGACTAAATAGTTCATGACACACCTTTGGGGTTACTTGTACTGGAGTAAGCGCAATCGAATTGGCTCGGTCGTCTGTTTGTGTAATAATACTGCCAAATACTGCTAATACCACTGAAAATAATAAAAGTGACAGTATATGGACAATATTATTCTGTCGAAATTGGCTGTGGTACCTTTATCTTATCAGTGACCATTCAACTATTCTTTTTTTATACCATCACGATGATCATAAAATCTTTAGTATAATGGCAAATCAAACGCAAAATATTATCCAAGAAGAAATGGCGACAACCAGCACGGCAGTCACCACGGTAACGAGGGAGGAACTGTCACAGGTTAGAATGTTATTTTATAGCAATGATTTCTGTCATTGAAGCTTGCTAGATGGTGTACTACGTTACACGGTGCTGTGTTATCATTAACAATGTCTTGTGACGTTTATTATTTGATCAGTGGTCTGGGTGGGTTCGTAAGGTCGCGTTCACGATTAGGACCTCATGTTTGTGTCGATATTGAGTTGAAAGGCGCGATTCAAATATATATGAAGTTATTAGCTGTCTTTCTATCGTCACAAAATGTATTCTATTCACAACATTCTACGTCACTTGCCTTTAAGAAGTTTAAATATTTTTAAGTCGTATTCAACTAGGTCAACTGATCTCAGTCCATTATCTGATATAAATGTTCTTGATCTCACGCGTATTGTCGCCGGTCCTTATTGTACAATGTCGTTGGGTGATCTCGGTGCAAATGTCATGAAAGTTGAACATCCTATTGGAGGTGATGAGGCTCGTAAATGGGGTCCCCCTTTTATTAACGGGACAGATGAAACTTGTTATTTTATGTGCTTGAATAGAAATAAGAAGAGTATATGTATCAACCTCAAGACGGAAGACGGTAAGTTAATAAATATTTATATTCTTCTTCCATTGAATTGCTGTGAAATTTTAGAAATAAGTATGCTGTTGCTTGTTTTTAAAAGCATGCTCATTTGTATTTACCTTTTTTTATTCATAATTACAGATAACATTCAATTTTTCAAACAGAGTATTGACAAATGTAACTATTTTATATGATAACTTTTATTTATCAAAAATATATCTTGATTTTCAGGGATCTTCGTATTTCGGGACCTTGCAAAGAAATGTGACATTCTTGTAGAAAATTTTGTACCTGGTAAACTTGACGAGCTGGGAATTGGGTATGAGAGCTTGAAACAAATAGCTCCCAAACTCATTTACTGTTCTATCACTGGTTATGGATCTGAGGGCCCATATGCCAAAAAACCTGGGTATTAATTGAAGCATTTAACAATAAAATAATAGCTGAGAATTAAATCAAATTTTTGAAGCCATTTCATTTTTACAATATATGGTCCGCTTATTACGGTTTCATTAAAAAATGATAAATGATAGACAATATAATTTTACAGATATGCTAAATATCCTTTTCTGCATATATCTTGCAGTTTGAATGACAGCTTAGTGAACTAGTCTCCATGCACCAATGAAATTGCTATTAAAATAAATCAATTGTGTTACCGAGCTACCTTCAGTACTTTCTCTTTCTTTCAATATTGTCGTCTCTTAAATGTATTTTTTCTATGTTTTTATTGGCATCACTGTAACTCATTATGGATATTCAACTCACGCAGAGTCATCTCTTAATGAGAATTGCAGTATGACAATGTACAATCTCATCGTTTAAGGTAATCTTGCACTGAAAATAACACTCGGAAATGTGTTACCGGACTGCATAGTGTTTAATAACTTCATGAAGCTCAACTTTCTCATATATATTTCTATATTTATTAGATCTATGTTCATAAATTTAAAATAAAATAGTTTCCCTATTTCAGATATGATGTAATTGCTGCTGGTTATGGCGGATTTATGAGTGTAACTGGAGAAGAATCTGGTGGGCCTGTTAAAGCTGGTGTTGCTGTTACAGATATTGCTACTGGTTTATATGCTTATGGATCTATAATGGCGGCACTACTTCAGAGACAAAAATCAGGATGTGGCCAAAAAATTGACTGTAATCTTTTATCAACACAGTTGGCTAGTATGATTAATTTGGGATCAAATTATTTAAATGCTGGTGCTGTATCTGTGCGACGCGGAACAGCTCACGAAAGTATTGTCCCTTATCAAGCATTCGCAACTGAAAACGGTCATCTAATTGTTGGAACGGGATCCGATAAACAATTCCAGGCATTATGTAAGATATTGAACATCGAAGAAATATCTCTTGATAGCAAATTTTCTAAAAATTGTATGAGGATAAAAAATAGAAAGGAACTTGTCAAAATTTTGGAAAATATCTTTAAGACTAAAAGCACAGAATCTTGGATAAAATTATTGAAGGGGTCTCCATTTCCTCACGGTCCGGTGAATTCCCTTCAACAGGCGTTTAACGATGAACATGTTAAGCATATAAAAATTGTAGAAGAGATGTCTCATCCGATTGCTGGGAAAATTAAATTGGTTGGCCCGCCTGTGAAATTTAGTGAAGGTGGTAATTATATCAGGTCGAGGCCTCCGCTCTTAGGAGAACACACTGATGAAATCCTGAAGGGATTTCTAGGCTACAACGAACAAAAAATTCTCTCATTGAGAAATAACGGTGATGTGTCATAGATTTTGATGAGATAAATTTTTCGAAGCTTCTTGTTGACTTGGAAGTTTTAAAATGGGTTCAAACAATGACTGAATCTTTTAGTTTTTACAAATGTTTTTATTTTCAGATTTACACTTCAAAAATATGTTAGAGCTATATTTGTATATTTTTTTAAAATTAAAATAAACATATTCTTACTAAATCTAACTTACTCTTTTTAAGGGTTCATAACATTTTCCTATAGTGATTGTCAATTGAGAATCTGATTTTCAATATTTATTCAGAATGATTTTTTTTGTTCAAAGAATTCAAACTAATCATATTATCAATAAGGTTAAGACTTAACAATTAAGGATTTTTCAATTTAATATTTCTTTTGAAAATATACATTTTAATATCTATATAGTTCCAGCAAATCTTGAAATAAAAAATAGTACTAGTCTGACTCACTCATGTAAACTCAGGATATGTAGACAAGCATCGCAATATTACTGAACAATATTTATGCTTTTTGTAGTGATTCAATTCTTCATAAAATGATGAGTAAAAATGTATTATTTAGATGTCAGAATTAATATGATGCCTAAGAAATATGAGATTAGATTTATTTCTCTAAGTATACATGCCCTAGAAGACTATTTATGGGTTAAAAAAAATGATTTAGTTATTTTCTTTACTCCATAAGTTATATCCTACAACATTTTTTTTCTATTTAAAATTATGTTTGATATAAATCTAGCCCAAATGATAAGGTAGATGGTATATTTGATATTTTTTGTATGTATAATTTTTTTTTTAAAGGAATGTATAAAATAAATCTTTTCAAATCACAATTTTTGAAACCAATATAAATGTTATAAAGGTACTATCCTGATAGATGACAAGCGTAAAAAGCATAACCCAGATAAATGACAAAATGCCTTCCTAATATTTGATTATTCTCTTCCGCATTCAAACTCTTTCAAACATTTTTGTTTTCAATATTGTACTGCATTGTAATATTGACCTTATAATGTCACACACTAACATTGAATCCTTATTTCATTTAAGTACACACTTGTCATTATATCTCTATATTTAAATTGAAATTCCATCGAGCACCTTCAGTCAATATCATAAATTATATCTATGTATTATGACCATTCCAGAAGTATTTCCATGATGAAGTAGTTATAGAAAATAAACTTTTTAAAAATATTTTAATGAATGTTGTAATTTCAAAAAATTTTAAATATCAAAAATTCTCATTGACTTTAAATATTTTATTATAGTATTGAAATGTTCAATAGATAGTAAACAATTATTTTAGGTTGGAGTTAATTATGAATGAAATATTCATGATTTAGATGACAACCCATTTCCTTCAAAATGGTGTCATGTTATTGTAAAAAAAAATTAAACCATTAACCCCATGAAAAAATGTTTTCAAAATTGTTATTTTGACATTTTATCAAACTGGTTATGAAAGTATCTAATCAAAATCTTTTTAAGGAATGAATGTATTTGTCAATACTATTTTTTACTCAGTATATGTTTACATTGATATAATATGCAATAAGTGTGCTGAGAAAACTAAATAAAATATGGCATATAATAGGAAAGTACTCCGGCTTCATATATATTATAACATGAAGCTGTTAAAACGAAAGTGCCTGTTTGTAAAGTTTATCAATTATTCAATGCGGTGTCCAATTAATATGACCAATTATATTATGTGTTATGTCTGAATGCAATTCAACCAAAATATAAACAGATATTGAAATTGGTTTTACCAAGTTTTTATTTTCATCAGTTATTACAGTGTAGCACTCACAATGACTTAAAATACAATGCGATTACCCATAATCAATTAGAAAGGTAAGGTGCTAAAAATACAGAAGCTTCCTTTTCATTATCAATAATTTGTAGTATTTCACACTGAAATTTAAAAAAATATCATAGCAGCCAGCGGTTAACTTATAAAAGAAACCTCAATCATCTCAATTTGCTGCAAAACATTCAATGTGTGCTTGCGTAACAGAGGGTGGCCCTAGTAAATATGACCTATTTCTCAAATTTATAAATATAAAGGTGAATGTTATGTATATATTTGAATTTATTGTTGCAGAATTCTCAGCCTCCCCCTGTTGCTGTGCTCAAATTGCGAAAGCCCCGTTTAAGAAAAAAAGTTGAATGGACCAACGATACTGTCGACAATGAGAATATGAACAAGAAGAAAAGCAAATGTAAGTTTGACTTCTTTATTGTCATTTTACTAAATACCTATGTGTCTGTCAACTATGATGTTTGAAAGTAATTGTATTATCTCTCGAAAGGCCAAACGGCTGTTAAAATTATGACCGTTTTCAATAATTTTAACTAACATGTAGAAATACTTGATTGAGTAAACAATAAAGGAACTAAAATTAAATGCTTGTAATTCTTAGAAATCAATTAATCTATTAACAGCAATCAATTATAAGTAAATTGATTTTTAGAATAGAACGAAAAAAAGAGAAATTGAACTGCGGCTCACCATTATTAAATATATTGATCTTGGGATATTTACCTCCCAGCAGTAGTATTTAATTTGTTATCAGTCATGATGTGATAAATATTACTATTATTATTTGATTCTAATTCCCTCCTCAAGTCTGCTAAAATTTTACATTAGTAATGAATAACCTTGTAGTTAGTCTGAAGATATTTCTCAAAGAAGCGAAACATGTGTAATCATTTCTATTGTGAATAAAATATGCGTGATACGTTTTTGATACCCAGAACATGCTTATTAAAAGTGTAATACCAAGTCTACAAAGTTTGTGGAATATTATTTGTTTTTCAATTGTATCCCCTTTTTTTTTACCCTTTTTCCACTTTTTCTGAATGTTGATAATTTATTGGTTGAATTGACATTATTTACTTTGTAGAACTCCATTATAATACTGAAAAAAATAGCACCAGCAATAACTAGAACATGGTTCTGAGGAGGGTGTAAGCCAAAATAGATATCGACTATATACCTTACAAATTTTTCCCTTAAACATCATCAGAAATACTTTGAAGGAGCATACCATAAAAAAATTAGGTAATATTCATATTGTACATTTTTAGTACATGTGAAAATATAGTGTATGCATCTGACAGAGTCATTCCAATGGTAGATATTTCGGTCATTAATAGATTTATGGAAACATTTGCTAGATAATTTTATGAGGTTATCCAAAAGTTCATTGCATTTTTATAATATACAATATGTATAATACATTTTGGAAAAATAAAAATAATTAAGCAACATTCCTTTTTCGAAAGACAATGCCTGTACTGGTAGTGCTATTCTGTAATTTATTTAGTTTTTTCAATCCTAAATCAACAATAGCAGTGAAGATGAAAGAAATGCAGTTATACTGTGCTACGATTTATTCCATATAACTGCGACATTATATGACGATGCTAATTAGAAAGAATTTCGGGTCAATTATGCCAATTCAAATAGAGAAATAAAATGTTGAATAACTTATTAAGTTTTACCGAGGTCAGATAGACTTCAGTTGATTGATAATGGATATATGGAAGCTGTCATTTAATCAAATATAATACAAATTTTGCAAGAAAGCTCAAAATGCGTAGGGAAACAGATGAAATATTTAAATAATTGAGAAAGGTGTAAACTCGTTACTTTTCTTTAGAAAATCTCACCCAAAATCAGTCAAAATGACAATTTTTATTGGTATGTGAATAGTCATTTTTGGGTGTTATCACTAGTGATGAAAAGTGGGAATAATACATTAACATACAGTGTAATTTTAGCAGTTGAACATTTATAAACATATAATTCCTACTCTCATATTAGGATATCTAAAAACTTATTGCTTTTCGGCATATATTATTTGTAATTAAATAAAGACACTGATATTGGTATAATTGTTCTTTGATGAGAAGATGAAACAAAAATTCATTAAATCAATTTAGAAATCTATTTTTGACCCTGGAAATCGGTCCATTAAAAAACAGAACAATTTTTGGGATAGCCTGATATATTTTGAGGTAGATTAAGAATTATTATATTTGATAATCATTATTTTGTGTGACACATTTTAAATATTTCTGACATTAAATTTAAATTCATTCTGTTCTGCATATCATATTATCCCGTATTTTTTATACAAATTGCAAACAAGACACAATTGATAGAATCTACTCTTTATGTATAATTCATGATATTGAATGAAGGTGATATAAGACCATCTCTTTCTGGAGTATCAGTATTTTTATTACTCATGTAGATAATGAATCTACTTTTATAAATATCAAAAATCTAAGTTTGTTGGTTAAATCACTGCTGTCTACAAATGAAAGTATTTTTTTAACTCTGATTATAAATGCATTGGGAATTAAATATATGACAATTTTTTTTTTCCAAACACTTGTCTGATGACTTTGAACATTTCAGGTTGCTGTATCTATGAGAAGAAAAGAGAATTCGATGATCAGTCAGATTCGGAAGACTCTGGTGATGAGTGTGATAATTGTGCCGGACACGTTGAGATGAAAAAACATAAGCAGTTACCTCAAACTGATCCACCAAAACCTCTTCCTCCGGATATTTCTTAAAATAAATACTGCTAATAGTTTTGTAATGATTTATTGAACAATAGGTGAAGAAACAGGAAAGTCACAATTTGTAAGTTTTCAATACAGTAAATTTGGAAAAAATAGACTCTCCTCTTTTTCACCTTGGCACTGTTGATTCTTTGGTTTGCCTAGTCAGTGGAACTTCACCGTTATTGGTCTGTAATACCTTATTAATAATCATAGGTATTTTAAATATTAATTTTAATTTATCTCTTTGAAATTCGCCAGTGTCTGTAGATCAATGCTTTGTGGGTTACTGTTTATTTTAAATGAACACCACAGCTTTATTTGTTTCTAGCTGATATTGATGTATTTTAAAGGAAATAGTATTGAATCCTATGCAGGTTCTTGAAATATCAATAGCATACAAATCTTTTATAATTTTAAAAAATAAAACATTTCATACCTGTTTGGGTAATATTATATAATATTTTTCTTATTTTTATTGTGGTTTCAGTATCAGAAGTATGGTGTACATGCTTGTTTATGATAATATAATATATTTTAAATAATAAAAACACCTTTCCATCAAGAAGTGACAGTTAATACCCTAAAAGTGAATAAAATATATACTGTTCGATTGTATTTGATATTCGATGTGTATATTTTTTAAATTTATTTTACCTAACCGTGTTATGAAAAAATATAGAAATAAATTCTCGTGAACTCCTTAAGGCTGATTTTATAATTTGAGAGGTTGTTATGTGGCAAAATGTTATAACTGCATGAATTATATTATTGTGTGCAGTGTTTTGTAACATAGAAAATTATTCCAAATCTATATTAGTTATTGTCTATTGAGTGTTCAAATAATATATCTGAATTTATCAATAAATTTAATAAAATTAGCGTTGGAAACAGATGTGTTTTTAATATATCATTTTATAATAAGCTTGTTATAAATAAAAATGTACCTACATTTTTTCGACTTTAAATATAAAATATGACGTGAATATTGTTAACTTCAAATGAAAAGCAGGTATTTCCATTTCATCAATTAGAAAAAATTCAGTTCTCATCGAATAACAATTGGGTGTTAAAAAAACATGCAAAATTAACCCGTTGAGTGGTGAGCTATTTTTTTTACGAAATAAGTTTTTTGGTTTATTTTAAATATTTTTTTTACACTTCATATAAAATTATGCGGTTTTTTTGTGGTTCAATCTAGAAAGAATATTTATTATTATATCACGTAGTAAATAAAGTTGTACAATTGAGAAATGCATAGTAATAAATGTAAATAAATTTATTCACTATGAATTTTCTAGAAACAATTACTTTAGTTTGAGCCTAAAAAAATAATTGCAGTCTGAGTAAACATAGTTCGATATTGACACTGATTCCTAGAAAGAAAGCGGTTAAACAGAATGAACAAATTTCTTTGAATTTTCTTTTTCATAAAATTCTTTTATTAATTTGAAACAAATAAAAATTGTAAGCCCGACTGCTTAAAATTATTGACAGATATATGCAGCATGAATATCTGAAGAAATTATAATTATTGAACAAAAAATACGGAACTTGCAGTTGATAAAATACATCACAATATTTGGACTTACATGTACGGCCATACTACTCAAAGGGTTAAAATTGATATATTTTCTACTCTATCACTAGTTTTTGATTGTGGTATGTGTATCAACTTTTTGAGAGGCAGCTCCGAGGTAGCTATTGTAAGATTTTTATTTACAATAGAGACATTGATTCCAATTTTTAACTGTTGTTTTCAAGTAATGCACTGATCATTGCAATAATTGATATTGACGCTGATAAAATGTTTTTACCAATAAAACACATTATTAATTAATTAATTAAATATTTTTAATAAAAAAATTGTACTTTATGTATACACATTCCCATACATGGAAAAAAGCGATAAAGAAACAAAGTTGTTCTCATTCACACAATATTATTTCACTCTTTTTATTGATTGATTTGTCACTAATGGGCCTTTTGGCTTGGTAAGTCCTATATAATATTGTTATATCTTTTTTTTTTACTACATTTTTAATTATAATATTCTATATTTCACCATACAACATGTTATAAGTAAAAAATTGGTTATAATATTTGTATAATTTATTTAAGAGGACGGTCGAAATTATAATTATAATATTTGATATATTTACAGAATTCACATAAATAAGTGTTTATGAACACATTGCATTAAATATAATTTTTTGAGCAATAAACAATATATCTAAGAAGCATCCGTGCGAAATGCTACGCCTTCCGTTTGACCTCTGCCTCCTATTCGTAATTTTCTAGATGAACACCTTGATCGCCACACCTTAAACAGATACATATTATAATGTTATGGTTAAGTTTTATTAGTGTATTATAGTTCCATATATGGTTAAAATATACTCACACGGACCGTGTAGTCGTCACTGGCCGTGACACACATATGTGGATCCATAGGATTAAAAGCTATGGCATTGACACAGTCAGAATGTGGCAAAAGAGTCAGGCAAATCCCATAATGCCTATCCCATATGTATGCGGCACTATTCTCCGCACCGCTGAAAAAATAAAGCCTTTTAACATATGATGTTCATTACAAAAGAAGAAGAAAATCTTTTAACACATTTAAACTCTAATTTAAGACATTGTCTGAGGGTGCTTGATGAAATTTTACATTTGAAGGTAAAACCAGGTTTTGGGTGACAAAGCTTGTAAAAATGTGGAATGGAGATAAAATGATTAAAATTTTACATTTATGCTATTAGAGAAATAATATTTTTACTTATTTTGCTTCTGAAGCCTATACAAAATTTCATTGAAATTTATAAATGTCATCTTTATTTGAAGTAAATAAGAATCAATTATTTCAGTAGCCAACGATAGGCAGATTTTTTAATTTATTTGTTAGAAATACATAAAAATAACTGATCAATAATATAATTACATATTCTGTTCACAAGTTGTTAAAGCGTTGAATTAACCCTCATCTCAGCTGTCGCAGCATATTGATTAAGGATATTCAAAAATATAAGTGTTATCAGTGTTCCAACTTTAATCTACAGGCAAATTTATGTTGTAAAACAGTTTAATTTGAAAAAATGCCTATAGTGTAAACATGTATTTTGGAAACACATTTTATTACACATATATAAGATAGCTCGTAGCAATCTTTTTGCAATATTTGGCACCATACAGACTCAGAGTAACTTGCGATAGGTGCATAATCAATATTTCTTCAATATGTGTCCAACGTGTTAAAGAACTAATAAATAAGCACCATTTTATTTACCTTGCAACATATTTGTCAGACACATCAAGAAATATAAAATAACATTCTGAGTTTGTTGTATACGCCTGTTGTGGTCTAAGCATGGTACCAACTGGCGTTATGTTTGTCAAATCTATAACATGGATATCTGTCCGAGATGCTATTGGTGGTGGATTCAATGGATTTTCTATCGAGTAACCTGTCGGCCATGGTCTGCTATTTACATAGAGATATCTGTAATAAACACAATGAAATAATGGCAACAAGTTCTCTGTGTAAATTTATGTAGTCTCATTTTCAATGTAATATTTGTACACAACAATAACAGATTTTAATTTACAAATTCATAATTTCACATGTGCATTCTGTATTTGCTTTTCAAGAATATTGGAATCAAAGAAATATAAAATGAGAAGAATGTGCTCCAACAACAAGGCAAGCGGAAGGTAAAAAAAATATTGTTTATTAGTTAAAGTGTATATTTGAACATGAATTGGCTATTGGCAGCATTGGCTAACCTGTGATCGGGAGATAGTGCCATTCCAATTATATGACCGTGTAGATCAATCATCTTATCTGGTATATCGAATTTATCTTTGACAGAATTAAAATCTGCCCAGTTTGGTTGGTCCTCTCCATCTCTTTCCCTCTCGCGTTCTCTGTCTCTGGCTGCTATTCTTTCTTTGATCGACGGACCTGGTGATAAGCGACGGGGAAATTCAATTCTATCAATTTTTTTGAACCCAATCTGGTGAGGTGTGTAAGTATCAGTTCCTGTTGTAAATATCAAGAGTTTATTTTTCAATTCATCATCTCGGCTAGATCCGCTCCAGCTACCAGACTCAGTCTCGCTGCCACTCTATAAAAAATAGTATATGGACTTCAATAGGGTAATAAAACAAAGTACAAATATAATCATGCATGAAGTGCTGACGAATCAAGTGTAAATTTTAATATCTCATACTACCGCTTGGCTAGCTTTGATAATATCAAATCATATTATGGTGATAGTCATACAGTTTCGATTGAATTGGAAAATGTTTGAATCAAATAACTGATGTTCTTTAGTTTTCTTATCAATCTATTATTTTTAGAGGGTGCTTGGTGTCATTTATCTGCTATTACTGAATTGAATAACCACCCATGATGGGTTGAAAGTTACTTTCTCAAAAAAGAAACCCCCACGTCTGTAATACACATAAATGTTAGATTTTATAACATGAAATAAGCCTTGACTCTTAAATTAGAACCACATTTGCATAAATTCCAAATATGCAGCAGAATCCGAATACTTGAAAAAAAGATTATGTAGTCTATGTCACATAGGACATTTTTAATCTGCTCTTGTGAACCAAAATATTTAGATTTAGATCAAGGATATAATTTGGGAAATAATAAATGCAGGATTCATTAAGACTGTTCTTGTGGATTCATATAGGGGGAATATATAAAATGAATGAGACATGCAGGAACATGAGATTGAGGTTCTTCTGAATATGTTCTTGGAGTTGTACAGTAAAAATGTTAGGCTTTTTTTTAATAATAAAAACACATTTCTTAGTACTTATTTCCACAATATATTTTTAGGTCAATACCGGTTTCGCTCATCATGAGCATTATCAACTGATGATAATGCTCGTGATGAGCGAAACCAGCCCTGATCAAAAATATATTGTGGAAATAAGTACTAAAAAATGTTATTAAAAAAAAATATCATGCCTTTCTATCAAGAAATGACAGTTAATACCATAAAAGGTTTTTTTATTAAATATAACTGTTCATTATACAGTATTTGTAAAATTTTATTCAGTGGTATGTGTGGAAAAACAAAAAAAGGTTGACTCGCTTCCTTTCCTAAGATAACTTTATACTCTTTGTCACCACGATAAAAGAGCAAATATTTTTTTGATTACACATATTTTTACTCAAATACTTACTTCTTCTAAGAAGTCAGATGAAGGCTTTTCTTGATTTCTATATTCTTGATTATATACAAATGAGAGATGTTTTACGGGCGTCGGCTGAGCTTTCTTATCCAATGGCTTAGCAATTTCGATTTGGCTGGCTGGATTTACATCTTCGTCATTCCACTTGCATTCCCCAATCAAAATAGCTCTAAAATAGTAAACAGTAATATTTTTTCAAATTATAAATTTAATAAATGAACCAATATTCTTTTTTCGATAATGTTACGCCCTCTTCATTAATCTAGGCATATTTTCCAAAGCTTCATCATTTGGCAAAGTTGATTTTTCTTTAAATTTTGCATATAGCTGTTTAGGGCTATTGTTAATAATTTATTTGATATAAGTCTTTATTATACTTACTAGTGATTCTCCATCGATTGTAAATATTGTTTATGAATATTTATGAATTATTTTTTTTTTCATAGACCACAGTTGATTTCAAATATTCAAATGTATACAGTTTTTCTAAGCAAGGCCACAAACTAATAATCTTACCTCACACTACTAGCATTTGGATTGTAAAATCTATACAATGGAGTAATAATTGGAGTGTGCTCTGATTCAGGTTCTTGAGATGCTTTGTTTACCCATAGAATACTTGAACTTGTCAGATGTGCCAGCCAGTGAAGTTCTCCTGACACGAGATGATGCTCACCTATCCAAGACCCAAATACATCATAAGGCTTGTTGACAACTCTACATTGTAAAAGAAATTCATCTAAAAAACAACAATAAATTAAATATTAAATCAAGTATCTCTCTGAGTAAAATACTTTACAAATAAAAGTAATTTACAGAGTTCACAGTCCAAGCATAGATGAAAATGAAGCAAGAGCACATACTTTGCAAAGTGAACACAGCTATTTCTCCGGAAGTACTGTGAGGTGACCCGAAATGTATTCCACTAACAAGCAATAGACTATCAGAACAATTAAATTGACTGAACTGTGTGTGTTTCCAACTAAATTCTTTCATATCATGTTGATATTTCAATTTGCAGGGATATGTTGAGTTCCAAACCTAAAAAAACATGAAATATTTGTTTACAAAAGAGAATTTGTCTTCGAAGCATGCCTGGCTATTTGAGACCAAATGACACAACACTGGTAGAAAAATAAAATTTTCGACTGTAGAGAACTATTATATTACATACGCTACTAAAATACGACCAAAATTACTTCTTTTTGTAAGTTTTATAGTTTTTCAGCAATTACTTAACTCTGAGGATATCCTTAAGCATAAAGTTTTCAAGATGAAGAACACATTATAAGCTAAATTTAAATAATAAAGATTACAAAATATTTATCATGAAAAATCTGCAAAGTTTTATAGGAATATTTATATTATATCCAATATATGATGGATACAGGAAAAGCAATGGTCATAAGTAACATCGATGAAAGTCAAACGTAGTAGTACCTGTGAACTATTAAGATATAATCGAGAATAATACTACAGTTAGAACTTGTTCACAAAACTAATAATTTAAGATATTGACAGACGGTCTTTCAAAATCAATTTGAAATCATTATGATTTTGTACATTTCCATTTTTTTTGTTGCTAGCAATGGTTTTTGGACGTGTCATAGATTGGAGTAAGTAGGCAAAGAATCAAGTGTAATGGAGGAGATCGATCGAGATGCATGTGAATCTTCCTATACTTCTTTTTTTAGGCGTATTTGTTAACTTTATTGACTATGTTAACTTATGGTTAAGATATATCAAATTGATATTTTGTGCCTATCATACTGTAGTAAGTGCCTGCATTTAAGAGTGCCGCATATGTACAACTCCCCAACCCTTTTTTCATAACTCTAATTAGAACGCACACATTTTGTATAATTATGTACAGAGTATAATTGTTATCCTTAAACATAGTGTTAGTGAGTTGTATTATTCTCTGAATTAACACGTTGGCTGCGTAAACATATTGCACTGTTTCACAGAGGGCCTGAAAAATACCCATTTTTCGAAGCTATAAAAGTTTGTATAATATTAGGGACAATTATTATATTTCTCCGAATTTGGTCGCCCTAAAGGTCATTTACACAAAAAAACATTTGTGCAGCACATGTACTGGCATTGTTTACCCATTGATTTCGAAAAATTTGCAGTGTTTATTGATGTTGCGCCATCTGTAATACCCTAAAGGTAAATTCACACTTACGTATTTTTTATTTATATATAATTTTATTTTGAAAGGAATTCTATCCTTGCTTTTTTACTACAGGTTTTGATTTTCAGTGATTTATTCACCTTCAAGTGCTATTGATAATAATTTTTATTATCGGAAAAATACACTAACAACAAAACTTAACTGTCAATGTAATCACATACGATATTATCAAAATCATTACCATCACTATTATAAATAAGATCATCATTTTCTTCTAGTCGTTGCCTTTTTGAACACGATGGCTGATGCATTGGCAGTGGAAGGAAAAATGAAAATTGCAAAAATATTGAAACAAAAGTGCACTAAAACGTAGAATGAAGTTTATAGAATTGTAAAAAAATAGGTACGCAGTGCTTAGAAAAAAAAGTATGTATACGTTAATAAAAATTCATATTTCACAAAATTATAAGAAACAGTGATAAAACGAAACCAATTTACATCTGTCAAAAATATTTCCATAAACTATAGCAAATCATTTGATGTAAGTATTTCGGTAAAATGAATAGTGTGAATGAGCCTTTATGTGATAGTTTCAAAGAAATGTCCCGAAACCTTTAAACTGCGGCAGGTACTTACTAATACTAAAAGATGTTTTGTTATATTGAAAGCACGATTCCCGTGACCGACGCGGGTCGACAATTCAGGCATGGACACAGGAGCCGTGTCGTACGCACTGATCGAGTTAATAACTATTGCATTTAAAATTTTGAGACGAGGAAGAAGTCACATTCTTGGTGATGATGAACATTTAACTTATTATTCAATGCAACAGTGACTTTATTATTATTATACTTATGTATATTTAGCAATTCAAGAGACAATGAATGCAATATCTAGACTATCATACATTAGCTCAACATTTCTCTGTAAATATTAGACTATAAAAAGAAATACAAGATGGTTTTTTTTTAAAGATATTGTTGTGTTTAAGAAGGAAAATGTGCAAAATATCTAGTATTTTAATTGATTTAAATTCAACTTAATCGGAAGCCAATGGGTAGAATATACATATTCAAATTAATGAAATGCTATGCGAGAAAATAGGTTGTAATATCACCTTTAAAAAAAATCAAGTACAACTTTAGCTTTACAGCATTTTGATGTTATGTTGGGATTAGTAAATCTAATACGGAGCGATATTCAAAAAAAAAACCTTGAATTTGTATTTAGAATCATGAAATAAAGTATCTATTGGCTTTGGTTATGGCATTCATTGACTTTTTGACTTCAAAATTACAGTGATGATATCATGATTACACTTTTAAGGTGTTAACTGTCACTTCTTGATGGAAAGGCATGATATTTTAAATAATAAAAACACAGTTTTTAGTACTTATTTCCACAATATATTTTTTTGATCAGGACCGGTTTCGCTCATCTCGAACATTATCAACAGATCAGTTGATAATGCTCGCCATGAGCGAAACCGGTCCTGATCAAAAAAATATATTGTGGAAATAAGTACTAAAAAATGTGTTTTTATTATTTAAAATATCATGATTACAAGTGAAACCAATGTTTAAAAGAATATGTAATCGATATTATACTTGATATATATATATATACATATATATATATTTATAAGAGTTATGTACAAAAATTCAAAAATGAAATAAAAGCTCAGGCGCAATATTTAAAAAATGATTAGCAATATTGAAAGCTGAAGAACAAATTACCCTGGATAAAAACAGTGATTATATAGCCAGATTGCATGCACAAGTGAAAGCATAAAAATATTTTTTTATCAATATTACTATGACACTGCCATCTTTCGATGTAGTAGCAAACATTGTCCCGTTGTGTGAAAAAGACACATGAAGAACTTGATGAGAATGAGTATCCAATGATTGTGTTTGAACGATCGGAACATCACTATACAGACGCCTATACTCATCGAGCCATCCAATTGCACCTGGAACAGACGTGTCAGTAAATTGAATTTGTAAATGAATGCATTCGTAGATCAAACGTAGTGATACTATAAATAATTCATGTTTCCTTACCAGGCATAATAGGAATGCTAGGGTCAATGTGGTAATCGCGATAGAACAGGTGTTTCCATATTATCTCATCTCGGCTTATCCTCCACCATAATCGACACACAAGACCTGCATCGAGAAGCTCTTTGGCATTTAAATGTCCGAATATGTGAAGTAACACAGAATCAGGGGCGTAGCACCAACATTGATTGTCATTTTCGTCAGCTGTTCCTGAAGTTTGCTCTGTTTCCATTTCAAAATCTGACAACTGTGTTCATAATAGTGAGTAAATAGTAAGGATAAGTTACTTCAGTATTCGTTACATCTATGCTGTAAATAATAACATACTGAATCGAAGTTATTTCTATAACGAGCTTGAAAATAATTTTATTGTGCCAGTGAGTAGAAATCATAATAGATTCTACAGATTGACATCATAACTACCCTGACACCGTATTTTCAGGGTAGTCATGAAAAATAAATTGATTTTAATGATAAATAAAATGATATATTTTTTCAACAATCAGAATAAGTAATATGGTCTTGATAAACATGTTCACTTGCCAGTGCAAAAGCATCGCTATCCAAATGTCTTTTAAACCTTTTTATTCGAATTTCTTGAATGAAAGTAACAGATATAAAATAACGAGTCACTAAATACTAGTGATACACGATACTATGTGATACTATTGAAGGCTGTGACCCATAGATTTTTTTTTATCTAAATAAGGATATTTGGACATCTTACTGTCATTCAATACTGTCATAGCCCCCCTATGCCATTAAGGATTGCTATGATACTGTCAATTAAAAATTTTATTTCAAATTATTTATTGGGTATACAGGAAAAAATCAAAATTTATGAAATTAAATTGTTTCTTACACATATGCTCAATATTCCAAAAATAATAAATCGAGGATTTTATCAACATTAATAAAATCCTCCAGAAACACTTTTATGGAGAACCTATCTTATCTCAGTTTGTAAATAATATTGATAAATGGCATATTAAGATCGACGGTAGACTGTTAATATGTTATAAAGGGTTTGTTTGGAGTTATTAATGTGAAGTAAGGATACATTTATACAATAAGGCTATTGATTTATATGCTATAATAATAATGATGCTTAGCATCAATTAGAAAAATGCCCATAAACAATATAAAACTATCAGAGGTGGTCTTAATAATCAATTAACATCATTAAAATATTCTATACACATGATTTTATATACGTATATGGATACAGTAAAGTAGAATGTATACTGCGTTCAGGACAAGAAATATTTTGCTTCTACTCTGTGTATCAAATATACCGGTCCGTTGTAGATATTGCAAAACAATTTTGCTCTTTTTACGGAGTCTTTAGAACATAGATTACAGATTCTTCTCTTCTAAGCCTCACGGGGTACAACTGAGATGTTACTTTCCGCCGTGTCAGTTAGCACCTCGCCACAATACGACAACACTGTGTTGAAGGCATTTTGTAGTTGCTTATGGTATTTGACGTTTGCATTTTTCCTTTTTATAATATTGGGCTTTGCTAATTATAAGCTTTACTCCCTAATAAAATGCTTTTTTTTTTATAAAAAATAGTTAATATAAAGAAATTTTATGATACCGAAAGAAATAATAAATAAAGTTGAATAAAAATATTCAAGACCCAAATTCAAAGTTGACTATCCCTGCCAGATAGAACTCACGAATGGGTGGGGGACACACACACTTCTACATGTGCTCACACCGATACGGCAAAGTACGCATACATACAAGGTGCTTCCTGATTTCATTGCAAAAGTTGATTTTTTGCGGGAATCGTTAAATGGATTTATACTAAAATATTTTTATTTAAACAATAAAGGGTTAGTCGAGGAATACATAGAATATGAAGACCCAGGCCTCAGAAGATTTAGAGAAACAAATTAAAATATAAGTCCTGGACCTTAACGGTTCATCATTAGGCGGCAGGTGTTAAAAGTGATCATGAAAATATAAAATGGGGAATTATAAATATGTAGCTATTAAATTTAAAATACTTTTTTTTCTGAATTAAGTTATTTAGCCCGATTTCATTTGAAGGAGTAAAATAAGAGTAAAAAAGAAAAAAACACTTGATTGCTCAAAATTGGTGAATTATTTAGGTGTTCTTTGTTTATTTCAATAAAATAAGTAATTTCACCGATCTGGTGTACCATATACAGTGGAACCTCGATCAACCGTTCTCGCATAATACATTTTCTCGGCTGGAACGCTTATTTTTTATAGTCCCGCCAAACTCCCATAAGAACAATATTAAACAATCCCGCATTGACCGTTTCCGGATTTCCCGATTCCCCAATTTCCTCGATAAACCGTCTAAATATTTTAGTCCCGTCACAAATATTATCCCGATTGACCGTTTGTATTGCATATTTCTCCTTATCTCAGCAAGCAAGTTTGACACAGCCGAGTGCAGGTGCTATGTCTAGACACGTTGGAATCCGCTGTACATGTTAGACGTAACGCATTGGACGCATGTGCTATTTTTTGGGTTGAAATCCACCACACGCGTATTATTGTTTATGATGCAAATACATTTGCAGTTGTTTAAAATTCATAGTAATAATGATTCCTGAACATACAAACTTTTAGTCACAAGTTAAGTAACAAGTCTTTGTTCCGATTAAAGTGCCAAATAACAAAGAAGCAAACGAACATAAAGGACTTTTTTAAAAATTGAATTTTATATACAGTATGTACAAGTAACCAATAAATAAATGTTTTTTACGATTTTACTTGTTTATTATTATTTGAAGGTTTCCCGCATTTTCCGTTATTTTTTCAGGTTCCCTTGGAAAACGTAAAATCGAAATCACTGTATATTGAAATAAAAGTGCTGATAGTCCTTACATTGTAAACTATATATACAAGATATATTCTTAATCAGAAATTTAACTAAATTTTATAATGATGTTGGATGATACTCAAAATGTTGTAATATGGAGATGTGATTAAAGTTATATTACTCCTCCAAATGCAAAAAAGCAATTGTGTAAAAAGTGAGATTTGATGAAAAAAAATCAATATACAAGTTATAAATCACCATGGGCTTAATTTTTGTTTGAATTTGCAAAAAATTACATCCGCATAATGCAATAACTGATGAATATTACAATGATTTCACGCCTTCCTTATTATAACTGTATTAATATAAGCTATTATTTTCATTTTGTCATCTTGGTTCATTGAAGCAGTTGGTCAAATTTTGTTTTCTATTTTAGGTCTCCATCTGCCATGGCAGGCATTGTCATGGTTGTATTGATTTTTATTTTCTAACAATATTGGTTACTATAGCAGCATTAATAAAAATATGTGTAACTATGTAAGCATAAAATGACATTTCGGGTTGATGTAGTTTCTGAAGACTCTTTTTATGAAAATTTGGTTTTAGGTTTGACAAAGCTCCTGGGTATGATGTTATTTTGAGTTACAGTTTTTAATCTATGATCTATGCAATAGTGTATTGTAATGAATGCTGTGTTTTTATTTTAGAGAGTAATTTAAGAGTTTGCAATGTCCTAGTAGAGCGCAGATTACCAATTGATCGAGTATCATTATCATCGTGGGAGCAACGTCATTCTGTAACTCTTCCAGATGATGTAAGACATTTCTATCTTTCCACTGATGGGTTCAAGCTGAAATGGAGTTACCAGTACTCACGTTGGTATTATATACGTATTTTTTAAAAGTATATATGATTAATTAGTTCAAAGTTACAATATTACCTTATAACTAATTAAGGTTCAAAGCTACAATATTACCTTATGTACTGAACTAGTGTAAAACAATAATATTTTAAGAGTACACATTAAGCAGTCCTCAACTTTACAAAATATATTGAAGCTTTATAAGTTATAAATGATATAAGGGCCAAAGGAAAGTCAAAAAAGATCAGCCTTGTATTCTCGAGCAAGTATGTTGCAAGAGCAACGAGCGGTATGGCTTTTGTATGGGTAAAAATTGCATGTGAAATTTCTTGGAAATAAATGTGTTGTTTTGATAAATATTTTCTATTTACATGTGTTTTGCAGAAGATGACATTTTGCCCGTGGGTTGTATTAATATAAACAATTTGAGTGATCTTACTTTAATACCAATCATGAAAGAATTGCTTGACAATGCAATAAATAAACCATTAAATTACCATGATAAAACCCCTCAGATCGGCCCGAAAAGCAAGATTTTCGAGATGGATGACTGTAAAACAATTGGAAAAGTATAAGTTATTTTTTTATGACAGTATTAATATCAATCATTTGTCAGATCTGTGGTCCAGTAGTCAACATCGATAGGTTTGGTCATGGATCTCACTGGTTTCAATCCCAGTATGGACTTATTGATTGATTTTTCGATAAATTTTGTTTGAATCTCTTAAGTAAATAATTGTGAAATCTTTTTCATGTGGATACAATTATAATCATTATTAATAAGAGTTTTTGTAGGTTTGCCTGATACATTCAGATAACAATTGGACATTTTGGCTCCTAGATTCGGAGAATGTATGGACTTGGCTTTCAGATTCCTTTACATATTACTTTCGTATGGCATTGGTTCATCAAGGTCTTCCTGGGTGGCAAGCGGTGTTCTCTAAAAATGGTCTATCACCATGGTCTGAGGTTTGTTCAAAGTTAAATGATACAATATATTGTTGAATCCATTCTTTTCAATTATTATCATTAGCATCTTAGGATATTTCTTTGTGAATATATTTGTATTCATAACAGATAAAAAATTTGAGAGCAAGTTTTGACAGCAAGCAATAAGATTTTTTTGACGTTAGTCCTCAAGGATATTTCATTTTAAGTATAAAGCTTTTTTATTTAGATACTGCAAGAGTTGTGTGTAAATTAGTGTTTTAATTGTTATAAAAAACTTAGTTTAAATTCAACCTGCCAGTTACTATAGTAATTATCAATTTTCACAGCAATTGTTTCTATTGATATCTCCACACTTACTCGCTGGAAAAGAAGACAAAAATGCCAGGACACTGGGAACTGCGAGTGACGCGCCATTAAATCATATTGATCCAGGCATTTTTAAAATACCAGCCAAGCACTCTACTCGAAGCTTAGGATCAAAACAATAATTTTAGTTTCATAAAATATTGAGACATACACCCAGTCCTCTTTTTACGCAAATTTATTTACACAAATTCGATTATACGCGATTTTTTTGGACGGCACCTTTACATTTTTTTACGCGCTTCACTCGTTTTTACGCGATTTTTTCCCCAAATTTGTTTTAAAGAAGAAATTTATAAATGATGCTAGGCATATACATTTCATTATTATTTAAAAAAAAAAAAATGTGTATTTTTAAAACGTAATTTTGTAAAGCATTCCATTTTTTTAAATACACATACAATTGCCAAATGTTGACAAGTGTATCAGATATTATGCGAATTTATGTTTTAGGGTGTGTAAAGAAATATAATGCAATTGGGTAAAATCATGGGACGTATGTCCGCTCGTAAACTTGTTTAAACACAATGCATTTATTAAATTCGTTGAATAGCACTATTCTCGGCCTTTAATAATTCATGTAAGTGTATATAAGATCAAAAAATATATAATTTTTGTTTTGCACGAATTTCAAAGAGCCAATTTTGGTTTTTTATACGTTTCTGGTACTTTTTTATGCGATATTTTAATTTTTGGAACCAATTTATCAAATTATATGAAAGCTATGTAAGCCTTTTTTACGGGATTTTTTATATGCGCCTTTTTCTGGAACCAATGTATTGCGTAAAAAAAGGACTGGGTGTACAATAAAAAAAGTTTTTTTTAATCATAAATTTTATTGTACTTCTGTAAAATTTTCAGCATAATATAACAATATTTCAAACAATCTATATGTTTTTCTACTAAATTAGACTTAAAGAGCCATACAAGTTTAGTATTGATAACAAAAAATTAAGTGAAAATTAGATACAATTAATGATAGTCCTTATATTGATTTCAGCGATAATGCGATCAAAAGATTTAATATTCGCTACATAATAAATATTTTGTACAGCGAAGTAAGAGAGTAAAAAGAGATTCACAAAATTATCGTATTTAAATGGACACAATATAAAAAAAAGCAACATACATACTAAATTAAAATAATACATAGAAAATATCAATCAACCCGAAACAATTATAAGTGTTTCGATATTGGACGGAATAAAGATATTACACAACTGACAATGATAACTAATTAGTACATAATTCAACTAAACAAATATAGCAATACTTAAAATTATAATAACATCATACAAAATTAAAAATAATTTTATATGTCAAAATACTAAAAAAAAGAAACATTGCACTATGCGGATGAAAACATGAGGCCGGTTTCAATAATATCACTCCGAATAGAAATATTCCAATAATTCAGTAAATTAATATCAATCATCAACGAAACATCAATGATACCTGGTTAACAGTGCATATTGTGTATAACAGGTTCTCATTTTTATTACATTATCCCAGTACTCATATATTCAAAGAAAACTGTTGGAATTTATTCGGATCATCAAATTAAGGTTTGTATAAAGTAGGGTTTCTCAAACTATGTTCCATTGAACACTAGTGCTCAGTGAATAGGTGTTCCACGAAAACCCGGGATGTTTTTATATACTGCAAGGGCTACATAAAATTCTTACATGTTTAATTTCATAGTCATATAACCCACTCAACAAAATAAATGAGATATTTTATTGCAGGGAAGGTTTGGGAAACCCTTATAAAAGTAATTTAAGCACATAAAACTTTTTATAGATTAACATTGTGAAAAAGAAAAATAAAATATTTAATTAATAACTTTCCTCACAATGTGTAAAGGTGGCCAAAGTAATTATATGTTTTTGGTTAACGCACAATAGTAAAAAGTGTATAATGCGGCTGCCAATTGAAGAATATTTTCACAATATTTGTAATGACTACAAATTAAAAATAAATTTAATTTTTTTATGAAACGAGAGAAAAAGAGCAAATAATCAGGAGCAACAACATCTGATATTACTATATTGGCTTTAATAAAAAGAGAGTAAAATGCATCACACCCAAGAATAATTATCAGCATCGTGAAAAGTGATACGAATTAAATAATTTCGGAGGCGATTTGAAATCTTGGAATGATTGCCGATCATATTTCGATCCCTATATTTATCTAGTATTTAAGAAAGCAATTATGGTGGTCAGGCTTACCATATAAGCACACATTGCATTTGCACAATTGATGAGCAATTTTGAAAATTGCAGTACGAGAATAAAATTTTTTAAAGTTTCAATTCCTTTACAAATGCAAAACATTTCTCATAAGCAAATTTTTTATTTAATATTTTAATATAGTAATTGAATATATTTATGTGGAGTACGATGGCAATTGTGCATATGCATGCAATGCATATGTAAGAACTTATCCAATTAATATTTTTTCAGTGTTAGCGTATAATCTACATTTTTGAATCTTTATAAGAAATATATTTGATGTAAAATGTTAAGGGCATATTTCGGAAATTACTAAATCATGACCTGAGAATAAGATTAAAGAGAATAAGAAAAATTCAACATTCATTGAAACACTCAGTATTAGCCAATTTTACTATCATAAATAAGGATATTTAAAATAAATAACAATTCAATCATAAGCATTACAAACACAGATTCTATGTAAATATTTTCACTACAACGAGATTAAACATATTCGTAAATGTTTATTGGAATCTTTTCATTCTCAGGTCATGATGTAAAACGCCTTAAGACAATTTTTGTTTCGAATGCCCAAATTATCTATAATTAAAATAATGTAATCTTAAACATAGATTTTTTTAAATATTTCCTAATAAACATGATCGTTCATTTCGTGGCAGTACAGTCAAAAAGTTTTAATAGACCTCAATATTTTATACTGAATAAAAACAGTACAAAAATAAATAAGGCAATTAATTTATAACAGATTTTGACGAGATATTATTGTACATACTAATAAGTCCAATTGACGGGAACCCATTGGTGATTGGTCGAAAGAGTCTCCAACGCCTCGGCAACTTTACGGAAAGTAACATCGAAATCATGATTGACAATTGTTAGATCAATGTACTTTTCGTACGTTCGTTGGAGACATGCACTCTCTTCTAAAGTGGTTTTCAAATCTTCTTCCTATAATTCAAAACAAATGAATTAATACCAAAATTAAAATCAATTAACCACAATAAGGTGGACAATTCAATACCCAGTTTTGTCTCTCTTTTGGGTACTTGATTATTCACACAAATTTGTTATGCGGCAATGTCATTTGCGTCCTTTTAGTCTAGAATAAAGTAAAATTAAAAAAAAAAAAAAACACATTTTGTGTTCTTATTTAGATTGTTTAGTCAAATGAAAAAATCAAAATGCCTTAAAACACAATGATGCTTTGATCATCACTACAACAAACAACGAACATTAATATTGGGTAACGGAGGATGACATATATGAGACGATTCAAAATGCACCTAATGAACTTACCTCATAGAGTGAAGCGAGAGATTCCAGAGTTCTAGCTCTACGAGAACTGAAGCGGATGGAGCTTTGTCTGTCAAACTGGCAACACAGAACACATGCAAACAAATAATGACATAAGAACACACATGCCTAGTTCTAGAGAAGCCTTTTACATTATCATGAGTTGAAATTGGGTAGTTAACTAAAGGAGGCTAGGTATTTGACAAATACTAAATGGAAACTAATTATTTATTTATAGATAATGCATTAAAAAATCCATGCTAAAAGATTTTTATATCCCTTTAAGACCAAACAATCATATTCAATAAGTGCTAGAAATTTTTCTGCAGTAGTTACATGAAGAATTATTTATATAGTTGATAAATAATCCATATGGATATATAAATGTAACCATAACATGAAAGATAGTATCATTATGTTATTTCAAAGTGTAAATATATATTTATTGGATTTTAAAGGGATAATGGCAATACATAAAAATAATATTAGCATTATTCTTTCATATTTGGGTGTACTAAAAATATTAATCAAATGGCGCTCGGATAAAATAATTATTGGAACATTGATATGATCAAATAGGTTTGAATCTAGAAGTAAACGAGTTTAAACTAAAACTTTAAGATACTTTAACCTGATGAACCCTTAATTGAATTAAAAACAATATTTTCAGTATATTTGAGCTGGCAAAAATCATTTATATACAGATTTCAAAATTTATTTATGGATTTGTTAATTGAACACTGTAAGGGATCAAAAGGCTAAATATAAAAAATGCTATAGAAATGCCAAAAAACAAAATGAATCAATAAATTTTTCAAAGCATCATATCAAACACAAACAAGACATAGCAGTTATTACAATATTTGCTGTATTTAATGATAAAGATAAAATATTTTTTATTTAAATTTTTCTTATAAGTTATAGGGTCACTTAATATGATCAATGGTTAATGAAACTAAATGTGTAAAACATATGTAATTTTTAGGGTCGATATTTAAATTTTGATTTCAACAATGTTGAGTTTTGTAGGAGACTAGCACTCGTACAAAATTAGATAGGTTCTTTCAATTGTCATTTGTGAATAGCCAGAAAGCTGCAACTGATAAAAAATTTTCAATATACATAAATAAAATATGTATAAATGAAAAATCTAATTTGACCTTGAAAATTTTGCATTTTGTAAAAGGTAACATGGAGTAGCCTGAAAAGTACTAGTAATTAGTACTTTGAAATGAGCCATGCAAACATATTGAAATGAAAGTTTCATACCTGTAGATTTCCTTTAGATGCATGGTTTAGATTTCGAAGTTGTTCCATCCCCGGGGCCGACACAAATACGACATAAGGTAAGAACTCACGAGAGTTATGAAGCAGCTTCAGCGAGGCGGGCGAACAATCCAATACACACATCTTACCTGAAATTTAATCACCCAATTTAAAACAACAGATCAATTGTCTTTATAAAACTGAGAAACTGATCTTGAAAATGAAATCTACATTTTGATCGAATTGGCATTTACTTGGTAGAACTCCATTATAACACGAGTAAAAATAGCAATGTGTTTTAGTTTTACAAAATTTGTAAGGTAAATATAAAGTTGATACCTAAAATAGCTATCGACTATATAGCTTGTAGAGCTAAAATACATCTCTATTTTTCCACTGTGAAATCTAGATAGTTAAGAGTGTTGAAATGCAATAAACGATACATGCAATATTATCATCTCACCTTGTTGAATGACAGATCGAATCGAGTCTAAATGTGTTCCATATAGATGACCATTGTGTTCACCGTATTCCAAAAATGCACAGTTTTTAATGTTATTTTCCATCTCCTCTCGTTCTGAAAACCAGTAAGAGACTCCATTTTCTTCTAATGGTCTAGGGGGGCGTGATGTATCTGGAAAACATTGATAATGCTCATTATGAATATTAGTATTTCAATATTTCTTTAATGATTTTTATAAATGTGGAAATATTTGTCATTTTTAATGGGTATTTATGCTATAGATTTTATTTTGATAGAATAAAATTGTCAACTTACGTGGTGTTATCGCAGCAAACTTCGATGGGTCACTGTTGATAAGACGATTTTTGAGCGTACGGCGACCGACACCTTGGCAACCAATGAGTACTAATGTTTTGCGATTAAACGGGGGCATGCGAGCGACTTCTTCATATAGGACTAGGTCAGCACCGTCAAACTCACTCGCACTTCTTGATTCATAAGCAAATTTACGCTTCTTTTTTGAGATCTGAAAAATTATGCATAGAAAAATATAATTTAATATGTTTCGGTACTGTTTAATAATGTTGCAAATTTGTTTTTATGGTAATTGATCAAATATAAATAATAATGACTTAAGTGCTCACCCATGTTCCACAAATGCTTATTTTGTGGACAAAATCAGCCTCAGGTGGAACATACGCCTTTCGTCTTTCTTCCAGTTCCGGAGACGGAACAAGTCCTACCAATTCTGGATTATCAACTTTGCATGCCTGCCACCAATTAGGATCTCTTCGGTCAGTGATCTGTAAAATGCTTTCGTTGTATTGCTGCACTGATTGAGTATTAGCCATTTGATTAGCGAGCAATTTTTTATTTATTAATATTCAGATTTTTGCTCATTTTTATTATTTTAAAGTGAATATTTTTTAGTATTAAATGAACAAAGTCATAACTTTCAAATAATTATCTCGAAGGTTCTTCTTCGGATTCGGCCATAGACCTTTATTGTGTTCTTATTGACGTTTATTCTATATAAGGGTCTTTTTATAATTTGCAACAAATAACAATTCAATAATAAATGTGAATCGCTGTTCTTAATAGATGATACAAGTTTGCAAATGTGAGCAAAGTAATATTTAAAGCATTAATATATTAGCGACACAACTGACCTGCAATATATCTCCTCGGGTAAAAGGAAGGCCGATTTCTTTGCAAGGCAAGAGAGTGTCTCCGGTTGGGTCATAGTCAAACATTGTCCTCATGTAGCACTGTATAATAAACAATATATAAATATAAAAAACAATTTGGTATATTATGTAAGCTCATCATAATTCATTATCAATAAAAAAAATATTTACCCTCAAGTTTTTAACGGCATTGTTAGGCGGACGAAGGTGATTATTGGGTCCAACTTTGAGATTGATTTGATCGCCTCCTTTGGCGCACTCCATTTGCAGTTGGTCTGGAGAACTCACAGAGACTCCATTCACTTCGAGCACGACATCTCCTGGCCCCAATAATCCTTGTTTCGCGACTGCCCCGCCGGCTAAAATTCGGGCAACCACCAACTGTCCATGTTCATCTTCCGTAACCTAATAAAGAAAGATTAAAATAATAGATGCCACATCCACTAGTTAAAAAAAAAAATTATATAGGATTTTGCCTAACAAGAAGAGATGAAAATCATCCCTATATTTTAACATATTATTTTTAGTAAAATAGTAGTATTTAGTTTCAGCCACTATGGAATAAAGTTAAATAGCAATAAATTTTGATTTAAAATGGGAACAACATATGAATGTAAACAGAATAGAACAATACTGCCATATGTCATAGATATTTAATAAATATTTTACAAAAAGTCTGCAGTATCCACAATCCACAAAATATAAAACCACCTTAATACCTCTATGTTTAATATGGTAGAATATTAACACTTTATGGTCGGCAAACGAGAAATTTAATTTATTGCGGACTGTCGTTTGTTTGCGGAACCCGATAAAATTTGTTTTTGTATCCTGTTGGTCGTTTGCGGGACCCGTCTTCTCTCGGGCTTGTATTTCGGCGTGAAGCAAAACGATTCCATGTTTTTGCTGGATTAGAAGGGTGGAAGTTTGAGGTAATAAACAAAAAAATCAACAGTCAGGACAGTAAATTTGGCACGGCAATACGACAAAGACCTTTTTTTGACAAGTGGCAATAAAACTCATAAGTTATTATAAACCCGAGTGTTCCTATTCGGAGATGCATGTTTCTCGATTTCCGTCATTCATATTTGAAACTTCCAGTGGCTCTAGACTTGCAGGAATTGCAAGTATGTATTATTTTTTATTATATAATTATATAGTAAGAATAAATATATTATCTTTTACATAAAATATTAAAAAAAAATAATATTGAGATGTGGAGTGCCATTTACATAATTGAGAATAGGTTTTTATATTCAGCTTAGAAATATAATGAAATTAAGATGTAATCAGAGTGTTTATAATTTATTTTTAAAGATCAAATGTCACATATCATTTCTTTGAAAATTTCAATCAAAAATATTGTTTGGTTTAGAAGTTGTGTTGATTTTAAGAAAGTAATATTTTTTTGCGCTAATCGCAAAAAACGCCCGCTACAGGCTTGAGTATTTTGCCCGAGGGGCCCGACCACACAGTGTTAATAAGGTAAAAAACTTTATAGGTTATAGACTGATCCACAAAGGTAGTAAAGCTAATTCTCAAAGTTCACAATAGCACAATTATTGTTTACATTCCAGTGTGCCTTGCATTATAAAATTGACCTGAATTAACAGCATTGTTGTGGTCAAACTGAGAGGTGAGACTTAGATAGCACCAATGACTCAGTAAACATGCCAATTCAAAGAAGCAGCAGTCAAATAGTCATTCGCCCACTCATTAATTATAGTAAATTTGACCTCAATATCCTGTACTAATTTTCGGTGAATATTTGAGGGTTAATACTTTCTTATCTGCGTTTTCTTCAAGTTACACTGTTTAAAATACCGAGAATCGTCAGTCATCTTCCAAGTATAAAATTATTATTTGTGTAATTCACACAATAAACATACCAGATGTATTCACTAGCAGTTATTAAAATAGATTTAAATAATTTTTACCGTCAAACCGAGCGGCTGATCTGGGTTCTTTCTGACGCCGACAATTTTGATTGCATCTTTGGCTGGCATCTCGCCGTCGTCTCCAACAAACACTGAGTTGTCAATTATGTCGTCAGAGCAGGCTACACTTAATAAGCGTGAGATCCAGAGGGCGCCTATTTTATCATGGGCATCAATTAACGCCTGAATATGAAAGGATATATTCAATTAGATGTATTGTAATATATCGCAAGAATCTGAATAATTAATAGAATTCATTTTTAACTTAATATTCTTTATATCCTTGGAGTGAAAAAGTAATAATTTATGAATACAGTATGATGGGTATAGCATAATGGTTTATATTTTGTTGTCCTTAGATCAATTACATAAAAGTTTTGTAGAAAATGATTTTTGCATGTGTAGTTTGTCAAACAACAAATTAATTCATTGTACAATAATAACACATGTACTCGAGGTTTTTCTAAAGCTGATATCTTGTCAATCAATTGGTTAATTAATTAGTGACAAATTCAAAAAAAGTAACTAGAGATTCAACAATCAGAAAAACATATTCCATAAATTAACCCTTTAATTACGGAGCCTTTGTAAAATATTTCAACATAATTTTTGCAAATGAAATATAGCACAGCATAGCTCTACGCTACATTTTAATAGTAATGCGCGTTAAAACAAGTGTTTCATTGTTGAAAAGTATGATTGGTATTAAAAATGACATGATACGTAGATCGAAAAATCAACCCCCTCCTAATCATAATGTAATGATGATACTCTCAGGATATCATAGAAATAATTGTCGATTATTATAAGAAATTTTAAAATTTAAGTTCCTTATGTTTTGTCTTAAATGTGTAAAGTAATTAATAATTATAAAAATTGTACAAATAATAGAAATAAAATTACAATTTAATTGCCTATTTCTTAAAAAAATATGATCAATTTTTGTCATGCAAAATACATTGAAACAAAGTAGTACTATGAGTAAATAACATGTAAATTTTTAAAAGAGGAAGGGAAAAAATAATGACAGACTATTTCTAATTGATACTATTAGTAAATAAGAAATTTGTAAACTGTTTTCCGATTTCGAAAGTGTGTCACTATTATCATCTAACTAGTCTCCAAATGGTATTATGTTTATAGAATAGTATTTGTTTTGTTATATATTTGAAATTAGAAATAAAGTATGGATATTATGTGACATACCTTTAAATGCGGCTTGGACAATAATATTGCTAACTCTGCTTGTTCTATAGTTCGAATATTATTTCCTTTGTATTGACTTAAGTTTTTTATAACCTGTACATTACCCAGGGCAAACGGTCGGATCGGCTTGGGACCTTCGCATTCATCACTTGAGTCCTAAAAAAATATCCACATTAACACATAGTGTGTGACTATGGTATGTATAGAAGGTTAACGGTAAATGATTATTGATTACAACCTATTCTATTCGATCAATAGGTACGTCATCAATTAAAAATTCCAATAAGAACCCTTTTGTTAAACTATAGGGCGTGACAAATTGATAAATGAAAGCATTTTTCATTTTCTATTAGAATGTGACAAAAGAGGAAAAACTTACCCAGACACTATAAGATTGCCGCGTAATCTTTTAAATGATAATCAACGTATTATTTTATCACTAAAAGTTTAAATCGTTACACCATGAATCAACGTTGACAAACAAGTGGCACACCCACAACATACATATACGCTTACAGTGTTGCCTGCGTTAAAAATATTACAATGACATAACTGTTCTAAGCACGTCACTACTATCGATCTAACCTTTATCTTACAAAATATAACAGGTAAAATAACATTATGCAAATAATTCTAGTTCGATTTCTCTCAATTCAATAGGACTGATTGTAGTATTAAAATGTTTCAATTTTTCAATAGTTCTGAACGAATTTTATTGATGTTTTTTTTTTAAATTTATTGTGCACGTTAAATACGTTTATTTATTGTTTGTAGCGCAAATTGTTTCATAGTACTATAAAATTCTTTTAGGACCATGGCATGATTTAAGTTTATTTACAAGCTTCAGATATCTATTATGGCATCTACGTTTTATTATTTTCAAATCAATGTTTTTTAAATAATTGATATTGATTCATCACGAGTGATGTCTTAAAAAAAAAAGAATACCCTGAGGTGGGTATTTATATAATTGAAATTATTGAAAATTTTTATTTTAGAGGATTAAATAAACATTTAGTTCATAAAACTGTCTAAAGATTAATTTATGACTTGGAAGCTAAGTTTTATCAAACATTATTTTGAATAATTACATAAAATACACATTTTTTGTCAAGTTTCATGATTTTTGCTCTCTTTGTCACTGATTAAATAATATTGGCTCATGAAAATGCGAATACATATATATATATACTTACTTTAATTCTGTGATGTTTTGGACTGTCAAGTAAGCCTTTTAAAAATATTTCTTCTGTGTTATTTAAATTAACTATTTCTTCAACCACTTCCGGTTCCTCTTTTATTTCAACTGTAAAAAAATGACCAATAATTTAATAAATAATATACTCAATTTTTTTATAATATTTTTCAAAGTGAATATTTGAACGATATGATAACACTTTAGATAGTAAATTCTGGGCATGGAAGCGAAACAGCCAATAAAAAAAATAATGGCTTTTGCTGGATGCTGGATGAACATAATGATTCTTCTAATATCGCGTTTTTTTATTTCTCATACGGTAAGACTTTATTGAAATTCTTCTTTATTCTAATAAATTTGAAAATTATTTTTGATATGAATGCTTAATGGATGGTTTTATATTGAAAATTAAAGGTGACTGATTTATTTCAGATTTATTCATTTCTGAGATCTTACTAAAAAACTTTTATACAAAATTAAAAATTGGAATTGTTTCGGAACAGGTCTACAAGAAAATGTTCTCTGGAAACATTTTTGGAGTAAAATTCAATGACTCAAGTTAATATATATTTGTCACCGAATAAATTTACACCCACAAATTTTCAGTTAAATATTTACATATTTTTGTATATATTATTGTCTTAAAAATTGATATACGCGGATCGACCTCTGTCATTTGAATATAATAGTTAAAATGAAAAGCTTTTTTTATTAAGGAAATACTTTTAATTTGGATAGCTGGATGGTAAAAATTCATTTTTTTACTCCTGGAGTTGTTCTAAAATCACACTAATTACACGAATAGAACACGTTTACTTCAATGCGCCAAAGAAAATCAGCCATTTAAATATTTTTCATAAATTCCATTTAACACATAAAAATGGTTCGATATTAATTTGTTGAAGTTTTTAGGAGCGAGATTTTTCCGAAATGAAAAAAGAAGGTTACACATCGTTAATATTGACTAGAAACTTCCCGGGCGTAACCAACTCATAAATATCAAGAATTTATTATGATTTGCCCGAGTTATTTATTACGATAATTTTAAATGTGCTCTACCTTTGTTTGATTTGAATAGTGCCTAGTTTAAGATACCGATAAATCTGACCCTGAATTTTAGAAGTTAACTAAATCTATGTTTGATCAATGATATCTCATATGAAAATTAATATGTTCTATGGTTGTTATATAAAAGAAAATAAAATTAATTCATCCTATTTCAAGATTTTTTGACTTATTTCAATGTTACGTCTTTTTCTTCTTGTGAATCGACGTTTCCCTTAATAAAAAATATGAATGATGTAGTCTTTGATGAAAATATACTATAACGTTCGTGCGCTGATTTAAATTAATTAAAGTCATGCTTAAAACAATATCTGTAAGGAAATTTTGAGTTTT
Source organism: Himalopsyche japonica (assembly GCA_028555115.1). NCBI lineage: Eukaryota > Metazoa > Arthropoda > Insecta > Trichoptera > Rhyacophilidae > Himalopsyche > Himalopsyche japonica. Next base: position 155,277 of record JAHFWJ010000491.1, on the reverse strand, counting down.
CACTGTCGAAATTTTGCATTGAAAGCAGATTTAGATGATAATTTCAGCTAGACTAGACTAAATAAATTAAGACATATGCGTGTTACATTAGCTTAGAAAAGCGCTAGTTTTATAGTGATGATAAAAGTCATTGGTTGGTTGGATTCAATATCTAAGACATTTATTTAAATTTCAGCTGTACCACAGTGTGTAAATAGAGTATTAATATTTTGGAAAAACTATTATACGTGGCGTTATTTTTTGGTAAAAAATATTTGTGTGGAATCTTGGGTTTTTTATAGTTAGAAACGAAAACTCAAAAAATGCTAAGGTTGTTTGGCGGGAAATTCAGATTAAATCACCTGAAATAATCAACAAGTGAATCGCATAAATCAGGTGTTATACTCATATCACACGCCCATCAATTCAATGGAAGTTTAAAATAAATCGAATAAATATTTTCAGTTATTAAAACACTACTTACTGTCTCCACGGCGACGGCCTGACGTCACGAAGTCCCGAAACCCACGAATGTCATTTGTGTACCTTCCTCTCCGTCGCCCAATCATCTGTATTTAAATATTAACAATACGACCGTATATTAAATATTATTTCTTAAGTTTGGGCTTCAATATAACATTAAAATTCACTATGTCTTCTTTAACACTTATGTGATGAATTTTGTTCCAGTATTGCGAGCTTTTTTGAGAGCTTTGTTCATGCAAACGTCACGCGTCGCGACGCTGTGCGATTTTAGAATATCGTGAGGGCGTCGTTTATACTTACGTATACTCTGAGGCTAGTATTGCCAGAGCGTGATCATTGTTTTCCAAAAAATGTTTTATACGGAAAATATTTTTCTTATTTAGACTTATTTCTAATAAATAAAATTGCTTTTTTTGTTAGGACTTCATTGATACAGGTGTGATATTGTGTAATACAATATTTTATTTAATGTGCAATATTTTAGATCTGAGGCAGAAAAGTTGCGGAGATACTAGGATAAAAAATATGTTAGAGCGTTTATCACATCTCAAATTGATATGGGCTTAGTATTATGAAAACCGGAAAGAAATGACATTATCGCAATTTCGTTTTGAAATCAGGATTTTTTTCAATAAAGGGCATACAGAAATTAACACAATCGTAGAAAGAATGAAAAAAAAAATATTTAAAAAAAAAATTCAATAATTATAAAATACTAGGTTGTACCCAGTTACAACGTAAATAAAGTTCGATTTATTGATATAAATTTGTTTAAACTAAGAATGATCAAATCGTCGACGTGGTCCACTTGTCGCTTGTGATTTCGTTCATTGTCAATTGCGCCTAGAAGAATCAAAATCAATGGTGAAAATGAAGAGTTGTGATATAAATATAAGAATGTTCCAAGTCTCATTTAAAAATAGAGATATTTTTGCTTTTTTGTGATCAGTAAACTCTAACTAATAATCTTTTTTATACCCTTGAATATAAGATACTGGTAATTTGGATCAACTTCTGCTTGAAATTATAGCCACTTCTAATTTAGATTCATTCAAGGATAGAAAAAGTTTATTGTTAATAAATTATATAGTTTTATCTTATTAAGATTTTATGATTGAAAGGTTTTGCAGTTATATTATATAAATCGCGAGCTATAAACAAGAAATAATTAAAACCGCCTGTACTATTCCGCTCACTATCAGTATAAGATAGTAAACGCTTATCAAAAAATACTTTATCAGTCTATTTTTCAATCAACCGACACAAAGCCATCATTTAGAAAGTAAGAAGATTTTCACGTGAATTTTTCTTGTATATTTTCGTTTCCGTTATCAATTCTATCAATAACTTATCTTTATTGTAACTCAATAAAAAAATCAAAATAACAGATTTCCATTGCTAAATAAGTGCACATGATTGTTACTTGTCACATCGCGAAAGTTGAGCGGCAAATACATTTGATGGCATCAAGTTAAAATGATGAATTTTCAAAATGCTTTATTTTTTTCTTAAAAGTACGATATACAATGTATGAGATTTAATTATTATCGACATAATGATCTATTAAAAGTTGATAAAGTAAAAATTATCGCACTTTTTCAGCTTAGTGTTAAAAATTGATGTATCTATTAAAAATTAAATACTCTCGGTATTTTCTTCTTATTAAAATAATATCTCCAGTTGATATATTTTTCATTTTAATGACTATTAATCAGTTCAATTCAGCCTCTTTAAATCGTTTATGTCATAATATTATCAATTGAAGTCTATAGAAAATATTCTATTGGTGTTGAGTTGTTGTAGAGTGCAAAGGATAATCGAAATAAATATTTTCAGCATCCATAGTAAGTCGTTAATAGGGAACTATAAATCTACTGGCTATATACAGAGAATTTTATTGCGAACTTTTCACGATTAATTTTGGAGAAACTATGTTGATCTTATGTCTTTTACGTATCAAAAAAGTTTACGAGTTTTTCTACAGAAATGTTTAATCCAAAAACATACAATAAAGCTATTAATGTGATATGAAAACGGGATTTAATTAATTATTAGAGGACACAACTAAACAAGGAAACAACAATTGCAGTCCTACTCATGTTCAATTCAATTCAGTCTTTAACCATTAAATTGTCATATTTTTTGTTATTTTATTTATTGTGATCGAATTTATTTACAATTCTAGCATTTATTTAAATACGATCTATCAGTCATTATTTAAAAATTTATTATATTATATAATCTATTTTAAAGGCATTCATTATAAATTTGGCCAATGAGTTCCATAATGTGTCATCGTTCTCATCTTTCTAGTCATTCTATACAACAATATAAACAACTTGTTTCGATAGTGGCACATGATACCGATAGTGGTCTCAGTGATGAATTAAATTGCTCACTTTGGACTTTTTGCCTCAATCCAGTCGCAACAGTTTCAGTTCTCGTCTAACCACTGTTGGACCAACGCAGCTGCATAAAGATCGGTTAAGATTGTATTGAATATTTAAAAATTATTAATCAGTGATTATTGACAGAAAGCAGTTGATTGTGTTGTCATTGTGTGATATCCGAAATATTTTTCAATTGGATAACTTAAGGTGAGTACTAACCGAATACAGATATGTTTTATTAGTGAACGCTAAATTGAGTCATAGAATCAATGTGTTTGTTTACGTTCATTCGGTTGAGTACTTTTATTAACTACATAATCTAACGTCAGAGTAAAATCTGACGAACATGAATACAAAAAGAATTTTGTCTTCCACATGTTACATTAAAAATATAGAAACGAAACAAAATTAATTTCATTATCACTACTCGTTTTTACTAACGGTTGATTATTTGTAGAAACAAATTAAATCCTATGCTGATTAATCAGAACCACAAATGTTTTAAAATTATATTCTTATTGCATATTCCATTCAAAAAATAGTTTTAATAATCCCATGCACATTAATATTTTTAAGAAATAAATATTTATGCTCAATTGTTGAAATATTTTTGCTTGTGATAGTTGCTAGCGGCTATGTTGACGTATTAGTAGGGGTAACTAAATGCTCGGTCGCGGCATTTTCATTTCTTACCCTAAAATGAATAATTTCTCAAAACATCACAGAGAAAAAAGATTGTAACATTCAATAAAAAAATAAGAAAATTAAAATGATATTATATATGCGATTATCTATGGCTTATATTTCATCCAAAATAATTTCCTAATAATATTTTAAATATGCTGCAAATTTATGGAATATGCATGATGACTCGCAGTGTCCGGATCCGGCATCGAATAGTCAACGTCACGGATTTCGGTTATGATAATTTTTGGTTCGGATACCAGTACGGGTACTTTTAAAAGTTAATTTAACAATCAATTTTTTCAATTCTGTTCGATGTCATGGGTATCAATGATATGAAAAATTCTTTCCTTACGACCCGTGTAAATCGAGTAGCTAACCAATAGTCCTGTTTCAGTCTTATCCTTCTATTCTTTATTTAAAAGCAGATAGGTTATTGATCTGATTAAACTGTTCAATTATAAGTTCTTATGCTTTGCATTGGTAATGCATATTATCGAAAAATTGCATAAACACACTGTGCCAAGAAGAAAAAAATGAAACATATGTTTTAATTTGGTGAAGTATGTCATTAAATTGTGTCTAATTCTCAAATTGAAAGCTCACCAATTTCTCTATTCAAAAAGCCCATTGTAACCAAAAATAGTTGACCATATCTGATATTGATGTGATAATTAACTGTAGTTAAAGATACAAAAGACAAGCTACAAAATTGTAATTAGCTGATTTATTACATAATTATAACCCAATTACTGAAAAGTATTATTAAGTAGTGTTCTAGAAAAACTCTAAATTTTTAGTGATATTGGTTGGAGAATAAATATATTTTATTTAATGAATGCCTTATTAATCTAATTACTTAATTTTGCATTTTTGCAAATTAAGTAACACGTTTGAGTAATATCGTATTACGTGATGTGACGTGTATATCAAGGTACGTTATTTTCACACCCAAGGATAAAAATATGTTGTAGACATAATGAAGTTGAGAACATCACATTATTTCATGACGTAAATCTAGAGAGTCGAGAAAAATAATAAATTTATCAAATTAACATGTTTGTTTTCCTAGATGTTTATATCGATTTGATTTACGTGCATTATCTCAGCTATAATATAGCAATCTTTATCTGGATGATACATATATATGTATATATATAGCCACTGCTTTAGACGATACCAATTTCATAATAGACTCCCAAAATATTTTTGATGTTCCATTAGGTAAGGAAATATAAACGAAGTGTATTTTTTACGATTTTTTTTTGAAAATAAAGATACAAAATTCCAATATATACTCTGCAATTATTTATTTTCTTAAGTCATAAATTGTTAAATTCTTAAATCAAAATATTTTCGTTAAACTTAGCAGTTAGGATTGGTTGTCTCTATTTAGATATTTTTAGATACAATTGAAAAGATTTTGTACAAAATTAAGTGTTATTTTAAGCATAAATAGATTACCCTAATGTAGTACAATATTGCACAGCAAATGAAAAAAATACAGCTGTTTGTAATGAGTCTTGTATTGTTTCAGTTGAGTTAAATAATTAACGAAGGCCAAAATGTCTGTCTATGACAGTTATGAAATCGTCGATAGCAGTTACGGGAAAAGTGCTGTCAAATTACTTCACGTACGCAGAGATGGAATCCGACATAGCATTAGAGAATTTGAAGTGAGTACGGCATTGAAACTCAATTCGCAAAGAGACTATCTACTTGGGGACAACAGCGACATCATTGCGACCGATACTCAAAAGAACACTGTATATTTACTAGCCAAAAAATATGGAGTTACAACCCCGGAGGAATTCGGTTTACTGATGTGTCAACATTTCCTTGAAACTTACAAACACATCGTTGCGGTGAATATAAAAATAGAAGCATACCCTTGGGAACGTATCACCATAGGACGATCACCGCACAACCATTCGTTTGTGTTTACTCCAACAGCCACAAGATTGGCGTTTGTATCTCAATCTAGGAATGGTAAGTCAATATAATGCATTTACACTGGGTGTATCCAATATTTTAAAATAAAGATGGTTGCACATAAATTTTCTTCAAAACGAATGGAAAAAAGTGATTTTTGGTAAAAAAAATGTTATAATCATCATCAATAGACTCATAGAAAAATAACTTTATAAAATCACGATCGCATGCTCATTCCAGAGTTTTATCAGCCGTATTTATTGTACAGCTATTAAAAATGACACAAATAGATAGAATATATACTATATTTACCCTATCCAACTGTCATTAATTCTGCATTTTTCTGTAGATCGAAAACATATTCGACAGACTCTCGATTGAATTCAGATCAGCCTAAATTTTCAAATCTCAGAAAGATGAAAGACTAAATATTTAAATAATATATTGGATTGTTATAATCAGCCGAAAGTATTAGAGAGATTATTTATATAAGGGTGGTTATACATTTTTAATATTGGGAATGCGCTTTCGTAACAAAGTCTTCACTGTATTCATTCAGTTAGTGTGTATGACACAATAAAAGTAACCTTGAACTCCTAGAATATTTTTAAAAGATCGGGTCAGCGGTAGAGATCTTTGCAGAATAAATGTTTGAATATTGATGGTCTAGGGCAGCCATACTCAAACTTTTTTTCCTCATATTAAATTAGGGGCTACAAAAACGACCGTATGTATAAATAATGCAGTAAGGCATTTTCTGTATGTAAAGTTTTCTTAGATAAAAAATGTCACCTTGGAATAAACCTTTCACGTTTTTATGGAGTTATATTGAATATTTATAGAATATTGGTCATATTTTAGCCACAATCTGTCGGAAACAGGTTTCTATTTTTAGTTGCAAAATGATTAATTAAAATATATGTATGTAAATAGTATTTTTTTAATTTAAGATATCGACTGAGCGTGTTTGATGGAATTTCAGTTTCAAATTAGAATCGTCGAAACTCACTGTACTCATGTACTGTATACATGTTTTGTCACTAAACAATATCAAGTGTTTCCTGCCTGTCACTTCGAGTGTATTAGTGTACTAGAACGCTTAAAAATGTCGAAAGGTGAAAATCAGGTCGTGAGCGACAAAACATGTGGAAGTCTACAAAGTTTTTAACGATTTAATTTTTATTGTATACAAACGACATTTTGAAAACACTACTGATTTTTGCATATGACATATATTTGTAAATATTAAAAGTATGAAGGATATCTTAATGACATAGCAATATGATTTAATCTTTTTATGCTATATGAAAATCACGTTGACATGACGATAAGATACAAGTGAAAATACGGCCATTACTCTTAAAGATTTTTTTTTTTAAGACGAATGAAAGTCATACATTAAAGATAAGGGGAGTTCAATATTATTGAACGAATTATTTTTCAAATACGTTTTTTGTGAGATAAAGTTTTTATAAAACCAAGAAATGGGCCTGACGTCGACCCGTTGCCGCTATGTTGGTCATCTCTTTACCAGACAACAATAAAACTGATAAGAATGATAACAGAGATTAAAAAACAGTTTTTGTTTTGCTTGTAATTCTTCGAAAACGAAAATATACTTAACAAACAGATTTCAACCAATTTCAGATAGTAAATTGAATGTACGTATACTTAAATAAATAAATGTCTTTGTTCTTAAGTAAATTAGTAATGACTCAACAAAAAAATATTTTATGAAAATGCTGATAAAAAGGTCATTCGGTTAAATTATTTTGTATGACGTCGAACATTTTGTTATATAAACAAATATTTCTCAACTATTGAGTTTCAAAGCATGTTCTTAATAATCTTGTCCTTACAAGCATTGATGTCAGAATGAATTGTTCATAGAAAAGTTCGTTAGTTCGATTATTTTTTTTTAGTGTGATAAATTTCGTGTGAACAATTTTCCAAGAATATTACAGATACTACAAGTACATTATTTTTTATTTAATAGATATCTAACATTTAATTTGTTTATGATAATTTTGTATCTTTTGAACTAATCACTTTTTGAAATTGAAGTTCAAACAAGTTTGAAAGGTCGATTGTTCAAAAACAGGCAACATAAAAATATTGAACTTAAAATAGGTATATTTTTCACGTAAAAAGTGGACATAATAGTAATAAATAATAATAAAATGCATGTAAATATTTTTTTAAATTAATGCAATAAAAACGTCACTTTCGATTCACGCAGCTTCGTTTTTACAAGGTATAACTGGAAGAATATTTTTGGTTGTACGATAAATGTTGGTCTCACTTTAAAATTATATATTCACATTGGAGAAATACTACGTATTTACGTACGGTGAATGAAGAATAAAATACTATGTTATTAGTATATGAAAATTAAAAAAAAACCTAGTTCAATTTGATTTCGATAATTCGCTATGAATATCAAATCACCAAAAAACTTCATAATATTAGATGATGCAAAAAATTCGTCGATGGTAGTTTGTCTCAAATTATCATATTTTTGCAATAACTACATATTAAAAAAATTATGCCGATTAAGTTTTATGAAAATAAAATGATTTTATATTACTATTCGGATCAATATTGTGGCACAATATAAATGTCTTATCTCAAAAAACATATAAACAAAACAATCTATTTTTTTAAATCAATCTTTCATATTTAATGAACGTTAGAATTAGTGAGCACGGCGATTTCGAAAAAATTTTCTACGGAGTAAATCTATATATGAGAATTGTATTTTATAAAAAAAAAAAACTCTGAATTGAATTGAAAAATTCATTTGAATGGTTCGAATTTCATAAAGATGTAAATATTTTTTGTCATGTATCATATATAGCTTGAGATTTGCTTTTTGGCATCTTCAGGCATTATAGTATATGGGTGCATTTGAACTGACGGTCAGTCAATAGATAATATAATTTGTAAATTATAAGGCAAATTAAGGAAAAAATATTTGCACTCTAGTTGAAGTCTCTGAGCTCATTTGATTTTAATAATGGTTTGATAATAGCCTAATCCGTCTAATTCGGCATATGTACTTAATGTATTTGAGTAATTAAAAACAAAAAAGACAAGAAATAATCAATACAATACGTAAAATGCTACAATGTTTGTGGAACAAATGAAATCGTTAATGCAAATCAATAAGAAAATTATGAATTACACACTAATTGCCCTTATTAATTATAACTACTCGCATAAATTATATTAACATAAATTCCAAGTTCTTTATCACAAAGTATACAAGCACAATTTGTAGGAATACTTATGAATTCGACATTTATGTTTTCAGGAACTGCTATTGTACGAACTGGCTTGTCAAATCTAAGAGTATTAAAAACAACCCAATCTTCGTTCGAAAATTTCGTACGTGATGATTACACAACGCTTCCAGAAGCTAAGGACCGTATCTTCAGCACTGTTGTTGATGCTAATTGGGAATATGGAACTAACACCCGTGTTCAGTACGATCGCGTTTGGTCTCAAGTCAAGGATGCTATCCTGGAAAAATTTGCAGGGAATCCCGTAAATGGAGTAGCGTCTCCATCTGTTCAGAACACACTTTATCTTGCTGAAAAGATGGTGTTGGACAACGAAAAACAGGTTGATAATAATGCTCATATATGATAAAATAAATATATTAATCATATATTATTATGTAAGTAAAATGATCAGTACACAAAAAAACTATTGAAGAAAAGAATGTAATAAAATGTTTGATTTTAATAATTTATTTTCTAATTCTTCCATGTTTTCTGTTAAATGCATTTAAAAAAACAATTTTTGAAACACGGCATATGTTTTTTGGGGTAAAAAAATGAACTATGATTTCATTATTTATTATCTCCCAGAAGAGCTTGCTTAATGATTCTAGCAGTAATTAATTCGAAAAAGGTTCACCAAAAATGTTTTCAATGTAAAAGCAATAAACAAAAGGTTGTGATGTTTTATATTATGTAAATATAATAAACAGAGTTGCCCTGAGGTGACATTAAAAAAATACAAACATTGAATGGGACAAAGACATATTAGTTTAGAGTGATATATTTATGTAATTGAAAAACTTGAAAATGATGTTAGAATTCAAAATTATTATTTTTTATGTAAGTTTAAGTTTAAGTAAAATAATTATAAAAAGCATGTATTATAAAGTGTAATATTATACTTCTAATGGTCACAGAACTAATTCCCTACGTGGTTTTTTTAGCTTGTATTGGTGACATAATGTTCAATAAAAACATTTTTGTTTCAGATATCGTCCATCGAAATCACAATGCCAAACAAGCATTACTTCAACTTCGACCTGTCACGATTCCCAACCAGTATTACAAGCGGAAACAACGGAGAGGTTTTCCAGCCTGTCGACAAGCCGGCCGGTATGATTCGGGCCAAATTGAGTCGAAAAGATTTACGAAGCAAACTATAAAATTTATTTGAAATAAATAAATTAATTATAAATTAAAATGTACTTTTACAAATTTCATCGTTCGGTTAAATTGTGTATATAATAAATCATTTCTAAAAGTTACATTACTTATTATTTACCCGCACGTGTAGGGAAAATGGGACTACTATTTCCGGTAATAATTTGAATAACGAAACAAAAATTGGTAGCGTGTAAATATATAATCTTGAAGCATAATACAAAAGTTGGTGAATACTGTTAGTTTTTGCTGTTTTTTTCTGATTTAATTTGCGATGTAAGTATCGTTGATATATTGAATTATTCATAAAAAATCACATGTTTAGTGATATGATATCGATACAGGAAAAATTTATATTTTTTATCGAAATTGAAGATACTGAATCTCGAAGATTGCTAAGTAAATGTACAAAGAATAATTATTTTGCGACTGATATGTCGGTAAGATAATGTGAACGGTTCTTTGGGGGAATATAACTGTACCTCACTAGTATAGTAGTATTCACCCAAGGGTAAGGTTAGAGATACAGGTATCTCTAAAATATGATAATTTTACCCAAAGGAGAATCGTTAAAAGTTTACCATATATTTATTCTTTATAAATACATTTTTTGAACTTCAGTATATTAGAATATTTTATCGTTGGTAGTTCAAACATAATATTCGTGAAACTGACAATATTTTGAACTATTAAAAAAAATATGACCTCGTTCCAGCCGCTATATTTTTCATGTCATTAATTTTAATGGTATCTTAAATGCCACAAATATCAGTGGTTACTACCCGAATGGCTCATACATACCTGGTTTCAAGATATATGGTATTTAAAGATATTTACGAGAAAGATATAAAAATGAATGTATAGGTTTTATTAATTATGTTAGATGTATGCTTTAGTTACAGTTATGTGAATATTGATATATTTTAAAAGTTGAAAGTAGTTGATGGCACTTTTAAGGTGTTAACTGTCACTTCTTGATGGAAAGGTACAATATTTTAAATATGTCCGTTGATAATTCTCGCGATGAGCGAAACCGGTCCTGATCAAAAATTATATTGTGGAAATAAGTACTAAAAATGTGTTTTATTATTTGAAATAGTTGATGGTAATTATAATACGAAAAAAATGGACATTTTGTAAGTCGATTTTAAATAAAAAAATAAGTGATGTTTTATTTAAAAAAAATGGGGACAAAAAATATTGCACTATAGCTAACAAGCGAGGAATAATTTGAAAATTAGTAATCATACCGAATGAGGATGAATTGTAAAGGTAATCGAAACCAATACAAGTAAACATCAATATTAGAGGTCTAAAATTTATATTGTATCCTTTTAGATACTGACCTTGCTGGGACACGAACTCAATTGCCGTTGTATTATATTTCTCATTTCTATTGGCCACAGAGGAATCAACATTGATCACACTAATATTGATAACAGATTTTGAATGAAACGAAATTATTTTTGAATAATTTATTTATTTATAACATTGACATAATAAGTGTTTACAACGCCAAAAATTTAGTAATAAAAATAAATTTCCTACAATTAAGTTTTATAATTCGTATTAAAAGCGTGCTTTGTTTTTTAATCAGTGTTTTCATAATAGTTCATGATATTCTGTACATTTTTAATTTTCGGCTATTTATTGACAAAGTAAGTATTATATATAGTATAAGAATTTAGAAATTTTAGCCAACACATTTGGACCTGTGAATATATTGTATATTTATCATTAAAGATTCATGAACACTTAACTCTACTTTGGCATATAACTAAATTAATATACGTAGTAAAAATCACAAGAAGCAATACGCTTTACGAAACTAGTAATGTAAAACACCAAACATCTATATCCTATGTAATTAGAAAGAAGCAATTAGATATTTTATTACTAAGTGATGGCATTACATTGTTTTATTAAAATTGTGAAGTTAATTGGCGACATAGCTATGAAGCTAATTAAACATTAAAACGAGATCAGTATATAACGGCATGGATGATTGCTGCTTTATATATTTAAAAAATATATTTTCTTGATCATGGTACGATACTGGAATAGTGACTGAAAAAGTTAGGGTTGCAATCTATGATATATAGTTGATCTACGAAAAGCTTGTAGCTCCAACTATATGTTTAAATGTTAAAACACATCACTGCATTATATGGATTCTGGCAATACAAATAGCATATACTATATTATTATAGTAATTTAATGAACATAAAAAAATGTGCGATGTTTCGAGATAAACTTCTGAAAATAAAGTATTTATGTTTGTATGCTTTCCTGAACAACTTAAATTAACATTAAAGGACTTTTGTCGCTGTTTTAAATTTTGTCATTAATATTTGATGTTATTTTGGTCCATGAAAGAATATTGAGGTTGCAACCCTCAACGGCAAGATGAAAATAAAATCATAGTAGCAAGTAGTTGTAGCAAAAGGTTTTAATATACATAATTCATAATCATTTTTTTGTCAAAATCTATCATATACTTTATCGTGCTAAATCTTCTTCCTTAGGAAGGCCAATGATCTGGTCGGCCATCTGGTACAATTCTTCAACTGTCTGAAAAAGTAAACGAATACAATGAATGAATTTTACACCAAAATGTTTTAAATAAACAACATTAAAACCGGTGCGTAGACGATGCGAGTAATTTGGGCTTAGTGTCTAAAAATAAACAAGTACATTTCCTCTTTCGAGATAATTCTTGGATTGTAAATATTATTTGTACAAATTGAAGATACGCAAGTGTTTCGGAGAAAATTTTACTCGATCCGCGACTGACATGAAACAAATAAACATGCCAATATTATAAAGTCAGATGCTTTCCAATATTGTCGAATCGGGCAACCTGTTCAACGATTCAAAGATAATAAAATAAACACTATGCTAAATGATGCAAAGTACGACTTGAAAATATTGCAGTTTAACGCTGAAAGTAAATATTTACAATCGATCTGCTCCAGATTTAACACAAATCAAACATATGATGTTGAATGTGTTTTATTAAACATTTCACCGCAGTTATTAATTCATGTCGGAAAACTGATTTATTATGTAAATTGTAAGTCGAAGTACATTTCAACAGAAACTGACGATTCTGAGTATCCAAATGTTTATTTATATTAAATATATATTGCAGATTCTAATTAAAACGATAACGGCACGGCGCCTATTTATTTACAAAAATAAAAATTGAAAATAATCTGAATGTTTTACTAGGAAATACATCATATACATGTTTCGTCTGAAAGTAATTTTAAATCGAAACATTATATAAGAGATTCAATTGAATATGAAACAGAAACGACTTTAAGTGTGAACAGAAAAAATATAATTAATGAAAAGGAATTGAAAATGGCACAATGAATTATATACAGCATTATAAAATATATCCTGTAATAATTTGAATAACGAAACAAAAATTGGTAGCGTGTAAATATATAATATTGAAGCATAATACAAAATTTGGTGAATACTGTTAGTTTTTGCTGTTTTTTTCTGATTTAATTTGCGATGTAAGTATCGTTGATATATTGAATTATTCATAAAAAATCACATGTTTAGTGATATGATAACGATACAGGAAAAATTTATATTTTTTATCGCAATTGAAGATACTGAATCTCGAAGATTGCTAAATAAATGTACAAACAATAATTATTTTGCGACTGATATGTCGGTAAGATAATGTGAACGGTTCTTTGGGGGAATATAACTGTACCTCACTAGTAGAGTAGTATTCACCCAAGGGTAAGGTTAGAGATACAGGTATCTCTAAAATATGATAATTTTACCCAAAGGAGAATCGTTAAAAGTTTACCATATATTTATTCTTTATAAATACATTTTTTGAACTTCAGTATATTAGAATATTTTTTCGTTGGTAGTTCAAACATAATATTCATGAAACTGACAATATTTTGAACTATTAAAAAAAATATGACCTCGTTCCAGCCGCTATATTTTTCATGTCATTAATTTTAATGGTATCTTAAATGCCACAAATATCAGTGGTTACTACCCGAATGTCTCATACGTACCTGGTTTCAAGATATATGGTATTTAAAGACATTTACGAGAAAGATATAAAAATGAATGTATAGGTTTTATTATTTATGTATATAATGCATTAAGTAGCATAATTGTCATGTTGTAATTTTTGTTATTATCATATTTCACAAAATGAGCTCTTTACGAAGGGATTCTTTAATAAGAACAACATTATCGCGTTGCTCATTATGGACATAGTCCATATTGATAAATCTTATTTGCCTCATATCATCATCGTACATTGCGCGTGGTAGTATTTTAGGCTGCCTCGCGAAGTAATTAATTGATTGAGACGATTTGAACGTGCAGGCCATGACAATCCGTAAATTAATTAAGTTAATGTAGGTAGCAAACATACATTCAGAACATAAAAATAAATATAGCAGAGAAGTGAGTTAAATGTGACTTATTTTAATCAATTCGATGGAGTACGTGACGTTAGATGAAGCTAGTTGAAATTGTGAAATGATGAGACCTACCGTAAGTTCTCTCAGTTCTTTGACTCCTTCGTCTTCATATTTGGCCGGCAAAAGTTCTGCTGATGAGTATCTCGCATGTCGTCTAGTATCTCCGGTCTCTGATTCCCCGTGTGGTGTGGGTTTTAGGGAGTCGCATGATAGTTGACCTTCAGATCCAATCTCAAGACTACTGTCATCAAAATCTTTGCAGCCTGGATTGTCATCACCGTTCTTTGATTTTCTCTGCTTACGGAACTTCTTGAGGTAGGCATCAGCGCGCGCCTATTAGGACCGTCAATGTTACGAACGAATAATTTTTATCACTCACGAAACTAGTCATAAAAAAATATTTTGTTATTGTTAACAGTTTCCGTTATATTACTCCACACGAAAATTATATGGATTTCATATGAAATATCTCTAAGTAATAAATGAAATGTCAGTTTGTGTGGTCTGCTGCTTATTAAGTTCTAGTCCTTTAAAATTAGAATATTTAGAATTAAAAGAAGTAATAAAAATCACCCAAATATTTGGCGACAAAACATTTCCTACCGAAATTGTATTTGATAAATAAATCACATTTTTTATTATTAATACTATTAATTAATACTATTTCTAAAACTTTAGAATTTCAATATTTTTTTAATGCTTGGAATAACGATTTTCGAATTTTTAGTAAAAGATGAACAGAATTTTTTATGAATAATAAAGATGAATAAAAATTCAGTGATGGATTGTTTATGGAATGTTTTAATTTTCTCTAGACTCACCTTCGACATTTTATCGACTTCTTTGTTGACTAATGTCCAGAACTCAAAAACTGGATGATCTTGAAGTTCTGGGGGACAATCCTTTATAGGGGATCTGCCACTGAGAATAAGTCTTTTCAATCTATCCATTTCGTCGACCTGTGTAGACGAAATATTAAATTTTAAGTGGACAAGCAAAAAGAAAAACGTATAAAACCTAGTTTAAGTGGAAACACGTAGTAAAGCACTGTTAATATTTTACCGAATAATTGTCTCGAACAATTGGTACAAAATTGGTATGAAGTATAATATTTTGTTTATAAATTATGTATACTGGCAGCTCGATTTCTACCCTAATAAAAAAGAAATGTTTAAGCGATTATGTTAAGGTAATACCAAGAAAACTTTTTTGATAGCCAGTGAAATTTATTTTGCCTTCACGTTCGGAGAAAGAGAATAAATTATACATGTTTCATATGAGGACATACTAGGGTGATGTCAGTAGCGGATAAGATATCAATTTTCTTTCAAATAACAACGGATTGTTTTTTCATTGAAATATATATTATATTAAGAATTAAATGAAGAATATTTCTTCACGATATTTATAAATATTTTATTTCATTTAAAACTATATTAACATATTAATATAATATTTTGACTTGCGAAAATAAGTCATTGGAACTATTACACATCATAATATTATATATTCAAGGAATGTTGAAAATCAATAAAGCATTTATTTATTCAGCGAATTTTAATATCATTGTAGTATTGGTATAGAACAATATAAAAGACCAGTGTACGTGCTTGGACTTAAATAGCATGTATATTTAATTTAATTATATTGCGAATAAGCCACATAATAATTAGTTGTCCTACGTTTTAAATTTTAAGCCATTTGAATTGGACGAATAAACTATGATATGCCCGACCAAAAAAAGTATGCTGTAGTTTCCTTTATTAAATTATTGTTTCTTGGTTAAAGATATCGTAAAATAAAATATAATATTGATCGATAAAAGTTTTCAATTTAATCTGTTTACTGTTGAAAACGAGCGTTCAAAAATTATAGAACATTATAGCAATTTTTGTGAAATAATTTTATCTAGACGGAATGAAAACAAGTACGCCTTTGTTTGTCGAAGGTCTAGGAATTAAACTATCTTTATTACCCTTGCCGTATGTCGCAGACGCTGGTATGGCAGGAAACTAAATTGGTTATTTTATGAATGTTGTAAATTTTGTATTCTGTAAGTCAATTTCGGTACCATCGTATTCATACTCTAAGTAATTTTATACACACAAGTACCCGAGATCCGCATTTAAATTTTATATTATAATACATTATAAAAACCTAAATATTTAGGATGAGAAAGTCTGGTTATTTCATAATTTAAGTTATATTATATCAAAATAAATACATGGAGTATTTTTTTACTATATAATAATTGTATGCCATCTGCTCTAAAAGTGGAGCATATCAAAATTCTAGTAGGGATTATTTAAACTGACGTTATTGTAGCAGAATGTCGTCTAATGTAATATCCATTTATCTTATATCGGAATGTATAAAGATATAACTGTAGGATCTTTGTCTCTCCACACTTATCCCTTATTACGATAATTATTGTTATATGTCATTTGCAGATAGATAGGTTAAACAACAGTTTTTCAACTAGATTTCGTTAAAGAAATTGTAGTAATATGCTTCAAATCAGGATCAGACAATTTATAAAAATCATAATAAACTATGTCTTTTTCAATTCAATACTACATACGCTTTAAATAATGTATTAACTGTGCGCTTCTTGACATTTTTTGACCAATTTCATAATAAGAAATTTTTTATCAATACTAATTGATGTTTTATATAATATTAGCCGATCTAACTGCGACAATATCTGTTTGGTATATGAGTATTGTTTGCCTATGATATCCATCTGTATGGCGACGAGGAATGACTTTTAGCATTGTAAGTCATAGTCAAAGGAACGCCAGTTAGTTGTGACAAATGGAGAAAGTGTATAGTTTAAAATAAACTGAAGTGCAAGCATGCAGCTCTGCTACTTTTATATCGGGAAGCATTCCACGATGTAACTATCTGCTCGTATCTGAATTTAATTTATAGCTCGGGGAAAGTTTCTGCAACTATTTTCGTTCAAATTTATGTTATTACTTAATATTTGATACTGTTATTACATTCTAGTGGTTGCCTCAAATAGTTTCTAGAAATTTGAAAGCTATTACTTAAGTAGATAGAATCAAAATTCACATGTAACATATTCATAAAGATAGGTTGGGTTTAAAGCATTAAATTTCAATTTAATCTTGGGTTATACGACATAAAATTTTAGCATATGAAGCACTGAATTATTTAAAATAATTAATAGCGCACATAAAAATAAAGAGCTTCGTTTTTACCTGGAGAAAAACATATTTTTGATATTCACACTACTGCTGAGTAGTATATCTTTGTATAACCAACTTTTAATGATATTTTATGTCTTACGGAAAATTTTCCTGTCAACTGTCTGGTAGTTTGCGGCCTGTTTATGATGTTTTATTGGTTAAGCTATAATATTCAGGTAAACATCTAAGCTTCAGAATTAATTTTCATTACAAAACAACTAAAAAACATAAATTCTTAGATGTAATAACAAATCTTACCAAAGAAATGTCATATTGTATTTTTATAATATTTTAGAATTCCCAGCAATGAATCCGTAAGAATTCGGTTGGCAATTTTAATTACTTTGATGAGATAGTAAAATGAACTATATGGAATTGGCGTTACTTATCTTCAAGGAATAATGGTAGAGTTGTATCTCGTGTAAGCACTGTGAATAATTAGTCATTTTTCCAGTTCTGTATGAGAATATTCAATCAATATCGTGTGAAACGATTCGATTCACTAAAAATGAGAATTATGAATCGTAATATTCAAATTTGTCAGTTTATTTTTAATCAATTTGTACCTGAGAAGTTATTTTGCGAAAAAAAAACTTTCAATAAGTTAACATCATTAAAATATTATGTATTACATTGTTTTGAGTTAGCTTCAGAGAAATTTGATTTATTTCTACAAATAATCTTCTTGGAATCCATTAAGCATTCCGTGCGAACAATGGTTAATTGGCACTAAAAAATATTTAAATTTTTTTCAATTCAAAGAAAATGATTAAAATTAAATTGATATTTCGTCTACATTCTGTTGTCTTTTTAACAAAAATTCAGTACGTGCTATTGTTAATAGATTGTTTTCATATAAACTTAGTGGGTTTTAGACACAAACGATTACCAAATTGGGGTAATTTGTCAAAGTTTTAATGGAACGCAATAATAATATTTTCGTCAAATTTAGCTTTTTTAGGTAAACACCTTTAATCTGTTCATGAAAATTGGTCTTTTATAATTTGTAATTTTTACAGCACGGCCTATTTACCATTGTCCTTTGTAAAGGCAGAATTGAGTTTCTTTAATGTGTTTCATAGTGATTTCAACTAAAAGATGGTAAAACTTCTCGCAAACTTGATAATTTGTTTTACAAATGGGCTATTGGCAGCAATAGCTGACTAATGCAGGATAGGACTCAAGGTATATGAGCCTAAGTCACGCGATACGCACGGGAATCGTCACGCGTATTATCACTTTTTGATACATCGTTCATTATAATATATTATAGTGAGATTGATTTTTTTAATATCACGTAATGGTTATTGAGATTCAAAAAAGAGTAAATTTCAATTTATTTAAAAAACAATACACTATAGAAGATAAATAAAAAATCGATCTTAATTCTTAACGTTTATAAACGTTGTTATTTTTTAAAATATTTGTAGATAAAAGTGTTTATTTGTAAATTTGTCGAAAATTTTTATTTCAGATTATATGGCTGTATTCACTCTAATGTTGTTAGAAATAATTCGATGACGTGATAAAAAATACTATCTGAATTGAAGATATTAAATGGAATTTGGATATAATAAAAATACGAATTTATATGAAAATTAGTAAAAATGATATATAATAAAATCCATTATAGATTATCCACGAATGATAGGATCCATATATAGTATGCGAAGTGTTGAGTAAATTAACAATTGGTTAACCATGTTTGTTGCCAATGTGGAGCATATGGTCTTGTAATGGAGGTATATCAATAAAAAATGTTCTACTGCATGTTGCTCAGTTGCCCAACCTCTCTTCTTAATAATCTAGAGGATAAAGGATACAATTAGGCCATGGTTAAGGGTAAGCTAATCGCTCGTTATGATCTGTTGAAAAGCAATATAAACATCCATGCTTTTGAATAGTAATCCATATATCGACCGAATTCATGAAAGTGTCCTTATTGGGATTAAAACCGGTGATATCTCCAACAAACGCCAATAACTTTGACATCTGCATAGCACACTCATGGTAAACGACAATTTGTATATGACACATGAAATCCAGTCATCATATAAATATATGAACATTTTATATTTCAACAGATGTGTAGTTACATTTCGCCTTGATTTATTTATGTTAAAATTTCTCGAAAAGTGTATTGATATGAATATGTTTGAATCGTACGTGTGATTCTCAAAATAATAAACGTCTTTTGCCAGTAATACATAATATTTCGACTTAAGAGGTAAACAGTAAAACGTCTTCTCTCAACAATTTTATTTATTTATACCAAAATTATGAATTTTTTTAAAAATAATTCAACGAATAAACAATAGCTACGCATCGGCGTAATCGCATACGTTGTATCGGTCAAGTTTTAAGTGTTCAGGTATAAGGAATTAAAATTTAATTTTGTTAAAAATATTTATTGAATGATTAAACAATAATAACTGTTTCTATAAAAAAAAAAATTATTGGTGCAAGTTTATAGATTACGGACGTGTCAAAAAAATTGTTTCTATTAATCTAAAAGTGTTGATAACTCGTAAGTAAGTGCTCAGTCGATTTGTGCTAAAATGGCGGTGTGAATAATTTCTCAGACCTCTCTGGCGGCAATACGTTTCTGGAGAGCCTCCTCATTGACCTCCCTTATTCTCTGCAGGAGTCGGTGCATGTACGTTTTGTCTGTCGGCCTCACGAGGTCTGAACCGGTGAGCAGCTGCAGTCGCGCGTGCACTCTAGACCCGGCGAAACTGAAAAACAACCAAGTCTGAAAATCTAACGGAGCAAACTTGCGAACGTCGCGGCGTCTTGTGGCTAGCGTCGCGGCGGCGTCGCGGGGGACAGTGGCAACCGCCCCTGCGATACTACCACCCCGTGCAAACAATGAGAAATTTACGCATAAGAATTCTTAGGCAAGGGGTTTACAGGATATTGTATATTGGAAATTATTACTGGAATATGATTATTATTGGCCGTAAATTTTTCATTTTATTATTGATTGAAAATTACTGTTTCGAATTAAGCCTTCATTGGTTGTGCTATAAAATAATTAAGAATACTCAGTAATTAGAAGAAATAAATTAACAAAAAAATTCAAATTTAAGATAAAAGTAGTTAACAAAATTTTTTAAACCTATCATTAAATTTAACTTATATTAATTTATTGATCACTAAAACTTAACAAACATTTGGATCTTAGTGACCTTCATAGATAATTTGGGCTAGAAATTTATCCAGATATAGCTGAATAATCCTATATTGATGTGTGAAAGCATATACTACCATCTGAAAAAAAATATGTAAAAATGAGGTTGAAAAAAATCACAATAAAAAAGAGATATTATGTATACTAAAAAAATATTCACAGAGAAGCCTTGAATAATACATCATTTTATTTGTTTTATTTACTGTTTACTTTCGAATTTATTGGATAAATCGCTTAAAGTTTTCGTAACATGTACATGGCTTCCGTAAAATTTTCATGCTAAAATTAGTTTCACACTAATAATACATTATAAACCCAGAACAATGGTATTAAGTTCGTAGAATATCCTGTTTTATGAAGTATAAAATAGAAAAGTTTTATGGAAGTTAGAGGTAATTATTAGCTAGTAAAACACAATTATCAAACATATTTTGAATCGTTAAACTGAATATGCTACGCAACAATACCAAGAAAAATAATGCTATTGGTGTAATGATATTTTTTTGTTAATTTATTGTTTCTGATTTAGTTTCTGATTAAAAATTCATGAGACTAAGATTATCACTATTTTTTTATTTAGGTAGTGCAGAAAGCTGTGTAGACTTTCTTTGTGATAACGCTCATAAAATCAAAATTTTATTCTAAAACACACCCGTGCAAAAAAAATGTCAGCAAACCGTCTCGTTCAACTGTTGTATTGTTGAAATACTATATTAAATATATATATATATATATGTGACCTGAATGAATTTAATATATGAAATATGAATTTATGATTTTAAGTCACAATTGAAGATACACGACAACAGACTATTAACGATATCTTTCAATTTTCTGCTAAGATTTTTGAGGTTTGATTTATTTTAATTTAGAAAAACTTATATACGTATTAAGAAATCAATCACTTACAATGATATTTTTTTGATTTTGTATCTGTTGATACCGATGAACATTTCTTTATAGCGAATGGGCTACGTGTTTCTTAGGACGAGAAACTTTTCCACGTGGAAACCAATTACTGTTTTTCGTCGAAATGAAACTAGTAGTTGAATCAAAATGTGAGAAAAGCAGAGTTGAATAAGAAAAATAACAATAAAAAATAACAATTAAAAACAACAAAAGCTTCACATTGATATTTATCAATGTGAAGCTTTTGTTAAAATAGAGTCAAAACACAAATTTAAAGCACATTCAATATATATATTATAACAAAAACATTCTCTATTTATAAAAGCATCTGGAAAGTTTTCGCTTAGCAAGTGAGGATTTATAAAATGAAAGTATAAGTAAGCCAGTACCATATTTAGTAAAACATTAATTTTAAATGACTGATATCCTTAGGTTTTTTAATTGGGAGGGTATGGAAAACGGTTGGGAAATTAAAAGGATGATTCGTTAAGTTGATATTCTTACTTTTAGGTATTGTTTTGGAAAAATGAATTCTGAATTCTAAATAAATAAGACATTTATTACAACATTATATATGCCAGATATCGACTTGCGTGTCTAACAGATTCATTGTTTTTTTCGTATTTTTTTAAAGATATATACGCATTTTACGAAACAAGAGTTGTCCAAAAACTATGATTTCGGTGACGAATTTTGTATATTTATTACTATAGAGCTTTCGAGTTCGTCTTGTTCAATCCGAATCGGATATCAATTGAATACATGCGATGAATATGAAATGAACGATGTATTTTTCTTGAGATTGTTACTGTTATAGTAAAATGGATACTTTTATTAATAAAAATGAAACGTTCCATCGTCAGGATTCAGAACTGTGAAGGCTGCGTGTGTGGTTGTTCTTTTACGACAAACTGAATGAACATTTTTGAATAATGCGAAACGCGATGCAAATTCTTTCCATTTAGATTTCCACACACATTTCTTCGCTCTCTTATTAATAATGACCATTAACTATATTATTTAAAATTTTCGTATTAAATTAAATACGCTCTATGAAGTAATGAATTTTGTCGTCATGCAAATTATGACATCGCATCACATACAAGGATTTGTTTTTTACTTTCAAAACATACGTGCCCGGCGTTAATTACCGCCTGGTGGAAAACATCAGATTAAAAAAACTGTGAGAAAATGTCATTTCACAATATTTGAAGTATTTTAGAACTGATCATGTAATGGAATTGGAAAATAAGCATTACAAACAACGATTTTATGAAAAAGTATTTTTTTGTTTGTGTAATTCATGTGATGCGAACCGTTATGAGATAAAACGCTCATTACTCTTTATTAGATATTATTGTGAAAAAAAAACATACGTACGTTAAAGTTTCTAAAAATGTATACAAAGCAAAAAAGAGCGCCTCCATTATTTTAAATAATGTATGCACGGTAGATTGGTTTTCCAAAAAATATATATATTATATTATGATGTCTCATAGTTAATTGGAATATTAAATATTTTTATTTCGAAAATGGTATCAGTTAATCTTTGAAACACGCTTTCAACACAATGTTACCGCAAGCAAATAGAATCATGATTTTTTTTCTGTATACATTAAACAAATTATCTTTAAATACTATTTGACGGTATAAAACCATAACAGTGCAGATACAGTATCGTGTAAATCGTTAAGATATGAGAGTTTTAGTATATTAAAAAAAAACATATTATTTAATTTAAATATTTTATATGACATCTCTCGCTTTTGTCTAAAGTCATAAGAACTGATCAAATATCACATTTACATTTATGATGATAAAAATATTTTAAACGACTTCAATAAAAATACTGTTTAACCTTCAGAAGATTGCCATTACTCAACGATAAGGTGTTATAATTTATTTAATTTAATGAATATGTCTAGAAATTATACCGACTTCGTTATTATGTATGGTTAACTTAAATTTTACAAAGAACGTAAGTAATAATGCAATATAATGAAATATTTTTAGGGTGAAATAAGAACATTATTCTCTTAGACTAACTATACCAAAATATTTTTAAAATATTTGAACATATTGCAAATTTGTGTTTTTTTAATGGTCATATAATAAAACAATAAAGTGAACTATTTCTGGTTTTGTGATCACCCATAATAACATTTCTTTTTATATCAAAAATTTTAAGCCCTATGTATTAACAAATAATTATCTTATTAATGCCTACGTTGCTAAAATTACTAAATTAGTTTACACATTGTTTTTCTCATCCCAAAATAATGATAGATTAAAAATTAATTATAAGTGTTGAAAATCGCAATTTAAGTCAGTAATGAACGAAGAAATGAATAAGATATTCAGAAAATTGAATACTAAGGTTTTTGTGATATGTTTTATAAATGTACATTTTCATCGAATTATGTGACGTCTAAGTGTTATTTTAATAGTTAGTAAGTATTTATAAAATAATACATACTAAAAAAAAAAGTCTACTGCGTGTTTAAAATGTACGCGTTTAAATATGCCAGCCTGTTTTATCTGACGATAAAAATGGCTTATTTGTGGTTCGTTATTTTTATAGGCTTTCAGTATTTTTCTAATCGAGTACTTACTTACGTTTGTAAATGCTTTTAGAGCTTTTCGCACAGAAACTTTCCTTATAAGAAAAAATTTCATCTTTTATAAGAACACTTATGGTGAGCAACTAACTCTTTATCATAGAATTATGGTCTATGAGGCAGTTTGAACATAAAGAATAAACAGACAGTTAAATATCATATAACTATGTATTATGTAACATGTAATATAAATATTGTTTTTTTTCCCTAGGAATGGTTTGATTGTTGACCAGGTTATCTTCTAAATTAGTTCAAGTGCAAATTTGTAATAAATTGCTTAAAAATTTCGAAACGCAAAACCAGAGTTATAAGTGACAAAATGTATGGAGATTTCTCAAAGCACCCTATGTCGATATCTAAAACTATTATAAGAAATTGTTTAAGTAATTTAAAAAAAAAATTAATATCGTAAAAACCGTGTGATTGTTAGTTTTTGAACATGAAACTTAATTGACCAATTTAAGTAAATAAGTCATAAGAAAGGCAGAGAAATTGCTAAGGCTGCTTAAGTTTTCCGAAATACAAGTTTATAACTCCAAAATAAAATTTTGAATTATTCCCTTTCCAATACTCGCGATCTGGAAAAAGCAAGTCGATAAATGTTCTTTTTGGTAGCATTATTATAAGAAGAAAAATAACGCTGAAGATAAATGATATTCCTCAAACGACATAAGTGTAGGCATTGTTGAATCATCGAAATATTGCAGTCATGTTTTGACAATCTGCGGAAGTGCGGATACCGTAAACTTACGAGTGAAGTTAAGGTAACGACAAAACTATCATTAGAGCTGTGAATAGTTCTGATAGAAGTATCAAGTTGCTATAGCTATGAACAATGTTTTATGTATATTTTTGAAGAGTAAATAGTTTGCTATTTTACTCATTTAATAATACGACTAAGTGCAGTTCAATTTAAATTAATTCTAATTTCAAATATGCCGAGATCTAGAGAGGGAGATTTGCTTGGAATTTTTGAATTAAGGGGGCTACAAAAATTGGTCCTATCAACAAATCTTAAGATAAAACACTCCGCAGATACTTAAAATAGCTAGACGACCTTCGATAACATAGAAAAATTACTGCAGACCATTTGATCTCAATCAGTACTGATAATCATTTCCGGCGCACATCTTTATGATTGTTTATCCATAGTTCAAATCGCAAAAAAACCCTTTTAACTTACCTTTAAAGCATGTCCAAGGTGTTTTGGTAACCTTATTCAAAAAAGAAAAATTTGTAGTTTCACACAAATCTTTTGTAAAAAACAGTGCATTTTGATAGAAACTTTAAGAGCACTGCACAATCATAACAAACTCATTAAGGAAGCAAGGAGTGGGAGCTCTTAATGGATAATTGATTTACCTTAATTTTGTTTGAAAATTTTCAATAAGTGATTGTAAAAATTTAATTTTTAAACTAATTTACATTTTTTGTATTAATATAGTATGATTTCCTGTAAATTGTTTCTTAATTCTTAAACCCATGGTTTTGTATACTTGCTACCTTTAACGCAAATATTTTGTATAAATAAACTTTGTAAATTGTATTCTGTCAGTTGATAATGCTCGCGATGAGCGAAACCGGTCCTGATCAAAAAATACATTGTGGAAATAAGTACAAAAAATGTGTTTTTATTATTTAAAATATCACGCCTTTCCATTAAGAAGTGACAGAACACCTCAAAAGTGGTCAAAAATAATAATTTCTAATAGTAATAAATGAAGGGTGGCACTAGTGCCAATTTAAACGGATAAAAAAACCTTATTCACGGTCTGTTAACTATGGAAATTTGAGTTGGGTGGCGGAATAAATAAATAAAAATATTCAAGATTAAATTACATTAAGTATTTTAAATAGTCTTGAATGACCTAATATTGTGGAAATGTGTGAACAAAAATGCCGAGTAACACGTATATATTTCTTCAAAACTAATTTAAGCCAATTTTCCCTGATTTTGTGTCAGAATGATATTTAATTCGTAACGGTCTTGATAGTACGTTTAGTTCGACTTTAATTATATTGTCATACGTGAATTTTTAACGCTAAAACGCACCTGTAATTCTAGCATAAGGTGAGGTCACTGTTAGGGCATTATTTATTGTAAACCAGGGTGAGGTAGGAGATAGGCTGTAGTCACTATTACAACGCAATACGATAGACGTACCACCTTCAACCAATGTACAGCCTAATAATAATGTAGTGCCGTAATGTTAGACAAATAGCGGTGATTAATGATTGGCTTTGTTAACATTCGAATGTTTCTCGCTGTTTTGGTCTATGTTTTATTGTTGCGAACTACAACAGATGTCAGGCTTAAAACATAATATAAATAAATTTAATGTAATTCAAAAAGGTGGAGTTGTATTCTTGAAAAATACTTTTCCATAAAAAACATGTATGTAAATGCAAACGGTCATATCATATAAGCATAAATATTTGAGGTCATAAAAAACTGCACATGACGAATATATGTTACTTGTACGGTTTCGCGTTAATACATTGTTAATATGTAATAAAAAAAGTTGTGTAATGATTTTTAATCGAATTTCAAGAACACAAGAAGTTGCAAGGTTATTTTTTGTCACAAACAAAATTTTATTAAAAATTTTAATCAAAAATTCAATTAAACTTTTTACTTGTTCATTGTGAGCTTTTTTATTGACTATTTCAAAGCTTTGATACCACACATAAAAAGCTCAATTTTCATAAACACGCGAAACGAATCTGATATGACTCATTATTTCAGTTGAATTAAAATAATTTAGACGTCCTTGAAATTAATTACACAGAAATTCGAAGAAAGATTACTGGCGTTAATGTAAATTCAGATAATCTTTACATGTTGTATGTATGGTGGCTTTATGTAAATCATAAACAGAAATAACTTAATCAATATTATTTGTATTTACTTCTTTTAGTATGGGTCAGTTCATCAGAATGTAACTACAAAAACAATAAACTGATAAAAATAACAAAATATTTTTTACTTTTATGAAAGGTATATTTAATATTATAAAATTAAAAAATATTTAGGATAAGGATTCAAAGTTATTTAATAAAGAATATAATATTCTGTTTTTAGTTATTCATTTTTTGGGAAAATAAGCGTATAAAAAAGATATTCGCTCATTGACTATTAATTACTTAGGACTTTCATATCTGTATGACATGTGTTTTATTATAATAATGGTACTTATATATATTATAGTCAAAGCAAAAAAATGTAGTTACATCCTTTTGAGTCTTATGTCAGTAACCTTCCAAAATACATATAAACTATATTTGACATTTTTAATTGAAGGCAGTAAAAATTTTGTGTCTCAAAAATTATTAGAAAGAAGATAAGTGAAACTTTTAAATTTGGAAATGTTTAAAATAAAGAAGTTATCCCAGAAAATATAGAATACATTTAACGTATTTTTAAATCATTTAAGAGTGTCTCGTGTCTCATTTCTTTGTGTAGCGTCATTAAAGTGATTTTACTGATACATTCATCTTTATTAAGGAACATCTAGAAAATGAATGGTGGAGCATGCATTTCGTGGGAAATACTTTATTTATTCAATATGATTTGTGAGATTGGTTTATTTACCTGGAATACACGTTCATACACAACAAGAAAGGAATATGTACCGTAAACATTAATAATTATAATATATTCATATTATCAATTAATTTTACAAAGTACAACAATGGTTCGTATAAAACATATAAAAACAGACTTATGTACGAGGTGTGTCGTTAAATGTAATATAAAGTTTAACTATTCAATATAGTTTTCACTTTGAGTTGTGAAACGTTCAAATAAATTTTATTTTAACTCGTCATAATCATGACTCTTTATAGCTTTGTTTACTGGGAGTAAATTGTCTTTTTATTATGTCGTTTCAATAAAAGGTTTGAGTTTGACAAAGTAAAAACTTCCCAGCCATTTAGCTTTTAGAGACACTAAAATAATAGCGTGATTGATTACGAATTTTGTGAGAAGAAAGTTTTAATGGGGATTGGAGACGGTTCGTATTGTGAAATTTAAGACTTAATTGAAATCGTGAAAGCTATTTTTAAAGATATAAACGAAACAACTAATGACACAGAAAAGTTATATCAACAAAGCGATCAGGATCATTATTCCCATAACATAACAAACAAATTATAAGGGTTAAAAGCATATATGTTTGCTAATAAAAAAACGAATCTCATCAGACATAAAAACATGTGAAACATATTAATTATTGAGGAACTACATTTGATTGATCATAAATGACATTAATGAAAGTACAAATTACAATATTATATATTAAGGTAACTCAAATTGAGACTTATGAAGTGATATTACATGTTGAAGGTATATCAATTTAAAAGCCAAGAGAATACTTAATAATACTTATAATGACGGTCAAATAAAAATTTCAACAACATTCGTGTTTTTGAATTCAAATATATCCTATCAGTGTATACGGCATATCATTAAAAAAATTCTTAATCCTATTCGCCTTATCGAATATAATATGACGAAAGCGTTGTAGAGTACCAGCATAAGGCTAGAGGCACGACTATATGTAAATGACAATTTAGCTACGATGCCATGTTGTCTTTGTTTACAACAACAACAACAAAACACTGACAATTGTTAATGTTATCGAAACAACTCCGCTACTAAATTGATAAAAGGTGTGTAAGCGAAATTCATGAATATTTTGGGATTATAAACCGTTGTTATAGAATTTCACGGTAGCTGTATACAGGCACTTAAGGTTATTTGCTTTAGTTTGTTTGACCCTTATAAATCAATGTAAGCAATTTCCCGAACCCGTTAGACGATATCGATTTTCCGTTTTGTATTCTTCGCGAAGTAATGAATGGAAAATCGATACGAAAATTGTGTGTAATAAATATAGGCATACTCTTTGAAAAAATCAAATCAAGTATTAACTCACATATCACAATTAAAATTAAGTGAAAAAAGTATTTTATTTCTTAAGTTGCTGTTTAATTTGTTAAGTTAAAAGTTTTTACTTCAAGGTATAACACTGTGGAAATACTTATTGTTAAATATTTCAATAAGAATATGGTATTTTGGATACCTATGATGTTTTTTCTTTTTAAATAAACTTTACTTACTTTTAAAAAAATCTTTGATTTTTAAAGTTATTAAAAAATACAGCATTTCATGCTTACTGTCCAAATATTTCCATTCGCTTTTCAACAATGTATATCATAAAATGTTAAACAATGTTTGTAAAGCAAATATTAAGTAAAATAAGTAAATATGTACATTTACAAAACGGCACTGTTTAATATTTATGCAGAGAACCTATTTCAAATCAACTATAACAAATTCTAACTTTTGTCATCGAAGTTAAATGACCGCATTTCAGATAACAATTTCAGATATTGAAATTATTTTCTAAAACGGATAGACTAAGTTTTGTTATTATTAACAAATGGCACTAAAAACCATTGATTCATTTTTCATTTATGCGAGAAATCATTTTAATATTTGAATTAATCAAAAATGTCAATGAAAATTCGCTACATTATTTGCTACACCAGTAGTATTCAAAGTACGTTAAATTTATGATAAAATACGCAAGTGTCCGTAACATAATTTCATCACACCTATGTACCACTATTAATAAAAGTATTTAAAAATTATTTAAGAGTTATTTACGAAGACAAAGATTTGATATTCTCTATAATCGTTAACATTACTTTCCACGTTAAAAATATATCGAAGAAATAAGAGTAAGCATTAAATAAATTTTAATGTCTACTATACATATTTTCAATACATTACCGCGGAAAGCATTACTGTATAGACTTCAGTCAATCAATACTGATATTAAAAATATACATATTTTGATAAGTAAGGTATCGCTCATAGCCTGTCCTATTTTGAAGATTGTGTGGGGAGAAAATGTAAAATGTTAAAAACTATATCGTTAAAAATCTACCGCAGCAAACGAAAACAGAATATACAAGGACAAAAATTTAGGCGAAATATTAAAATACAAGGTTTTAAATAATAATTGATAAATTTACGAATAGGCTGAGAAGCACTGGGTTGTTTACCCAAAAAAACATAATATTAATATTGAATCGTTTTAGTTCACACCCTATTTATTTAACATATCAACAAAAGATTTTGAACAATGGGTTTGTTAACTACCATTCGATACGTCTGAAAATGATGAGTTGGCATTTTAACAACAGTTTTCTTTCAATATAGGTCGTCGTTATTATTTCTTTAGAATGAACAAGTACTAGTAGACAAGAGTGAAACGATAAAAGAATGTATTGTGAAGAATGCCGATTAGAAATGCTGTGTTACTTATATTATCTATTTAACCCGTATAATTTTATCGTCTAGTAGGGATAATTGTTTCGGGCTTATTTTATACTCTAATTCTATACCGGGATCCGAAATTATAAAGTTTCGTGTAAAGGCGGCACAGACCCAATAATTGACGGAGACCACAGATATTTCTTAAAAAAATAAAAGTAGTCGCTTTTTAAGATTTTTTAACAAAAGTTTTACGGCGGAATAGTATTTTATTGGAAAGTATTGAATAGTAAAATATGTGTTTTTTATAAAAAAAAAATCTTGAACCCAAACACTGAATTTTTATTAGAAAAGGGAATCCAATACACAAACCTTCGTTTTCACTAAAATCCCGGTATCATCGGTTTTAAATACAGACTCTTTAAAAGATATTGCATTCCTTCATTTAATGACACCACTAACCGTAAATCTAAGTTCAACTCACAATAATTCATCACTGAGACAAATTTTCATGTTAAAATTTAAGGCTTTTGATTGAACAGGCGAGTTTTTTTCTCTGAGAATATAAATCCTATTATGTTTAAATAATTTATATTTGAATTAGACATACGCAAATTGAGATTGATTTTTTATTCAAATTTGTATTTTTATTTTGTTGATGACATCTAACATTTACTTTCTAAAGTAGTGTAATGTTTTAAATGTTTGAAGTACGCAAAAAGTATACATTCCATTCCGACAGCACAACAAATATATTCTTTTACTAATTTTTTTTCAGTAAAGCTTTCTACAATAATTCGGTGGTTGGGAAGCCAGGTAGACATTTTGATTTGTAGGTTTTATATTTATCAAAACGAGTTGGCAAAACATATTTTATATATAGATGCGTAATTGAACACAAGGAATATTTTTCATTTCTTTAAGAAATAGTCATTTTTGAAACGGTGTCGTGCCAGACTTTTTTAGATAACATTCACTAATAGATTATACATTAAAATTATTGAAACATTGAAAGGGTGTTGGTCAAGTTTTAAATTCCAAACTTACGACGTCCTTCATTGATGTATTAAAAAAAACAATTAATGAAAAGAATTATCATTTCTGGGCTATTTGGTAAAATCTTAACATAAAATAATTAAAAAATTGAAGTAAAAACGTGGTCAGAACTGTATTTTTTAAAAACTTTTCTTTTACCTTAGATCCAATCTGGGAGGCATATAGTCTTCAAAACCTTGGCTCTCGCGTCTACCACCAGGTCCATTTTGACTTCCTTTTAATCTTTTCGTTCCTTTTGCAGCCACCATTATTTTTTGATCCCCTTCGTCAACTCCCTCCCTGTCTCGCCATTCCCTTCCAATTAAGAGGTCTATTGTGGTCCAAAAGCCAGAATCTGACGCGGTGGAGACCGACCTCTCCATACTGTTTGCTCTTAACGAAGCAATGATTGAATAGTATATATATAATTTATGTTTTTAAACGATATTATTTTACTTATTTAAGTATAAAATACTGACGAAAAAAAAATATTTTATATTTTTTTGTATCAATTTTTAATTATTTATTTTTTATGGAATTCAATTTGATTTCTCATATCTAAATTATTTCTTGTTAAATGATTTATTTGGAGAAATATTCACGTCGTATGATACAATACATTTTGTAATAAAAGTATTATTAAAAAAAGCGTTGATTAGAAAGAGAACTCTTTGATATTTTGATGTTTTTATATTATTATAGGATAAAAAAATGCGAAATTTGTAAGACAAAGTGAAAAATTCACCTAAAAGTGTTTTCATATCCCTTGAGCACTTGTTTTTAGCATTATTGATGGTAATCGACACGAAATTAGCAATCGACACTGAATAAGCAAAGGCTCGACTGTTCAGTAATCATGCCGAACAGTCTTTTGATGTACTTATAAAAGAACGACGCCTTTTATTCGGCGTCGGAGCGCCCGCCGGTGCATTGACATGACACCCCTCTTTGGTACACTGTGGGCCAAGATAATAAAAAGGAGTAAGTCTGTATTTTACGTTAAACTATGAAAACATATGCTAGCAATTTTATTAAATATCAATATTTGCGTATTTTTAAAACTCTCATCATTCTTTGAGAAGAAAACAATCACAAAAATCTTCATATAAAGAATTCTTATCTATAAAATTTCAAATGTAATAAAATATATTGTTTTTTTATTCGATTTAGGTTAGTTATTTTCGATTGTATTCTTGCTGGGTAGATATGTTTTTATTGCGATTCATTAGTTGTTATACAAGTGTTTCGTAGGCTTTAATTGGATTTGTATATATATACATTATGAGAGTAAAAGATTTTTTCAAAGATAATATATTTCGTCTTCGTAATTGGCTCTATCGAAGACCTCTGTAATATCATATAAAAAATATACGTAAATGCATTGAATGATGTGACTTACAATATTTTAGTATCTACCGCTTGTTTGTGTATTTTTTCCAAAGAATTGTAGTTTTTTAACATTCACTATCGTTAGGACGATAATGAATAAAGCGCTGCATATCTTAAATTATAATAAAACTCGGCATTGGAATTTACTTGGTAGAACTCCATTATAACACGCTGAAATAATATTTTTTACGTAACTGTATCGACCAGGAATACTAATAAGACAAACTGTTGCCAGACTGACTGCCCCAAAAACGGCCGTAAACCTCTACGCTATACATATTTTCCTCAACCGTCTATTATTTTTAATCCAGTAAAACTGTTAGAAATAATTAAAATATTAATGAAATAGTTTACACATTAAACACGACAAACATATTTTTAGGTCACCATCTACTTTGCATGGTGTGATTATAGCACTAGTGTTGCAAGGCATGGCAACCAATTGGCGAATAAACAACACGCAAGTGAGGGTTAAAAAATAAAAATCATAATGTGAGCACTATTACAATTGACACACAATGAATCATGTTTCAGAAAAATATAATTTAAAATCAGTGACGCTTATTTAATATATCAGTTCATATTTTATATGATTTTTTGAATAAATTATTCGATTATACACTTTTTTGGTTGTACACATATTACATAAAAATTAAATAGCACTCACTGTATTTATATTGAATATTAGTAACCAGGGGTGTGTAAAGAAATTATAAACTCGCGCAGTGCAGCGTAGTAGCAATAATTAACTCCACCGTCAGATTTCCTATTGTTTTATGGCATGTCTTTTCATAACGGCGTGTTAAATTATTATACAACCGCACATTTACTATATAAAACTATTATTTATTTTGTAATTTAGTGTTTATCTTGTTTAATGTATGACCGTCACAATATTTTTTACCATTGTTATTTTCTTGCTAATAAACCATATTTTATATCATCAGCGATAGCTTATATGAAAAAAAAACATCACAATTGAACATATATTATATTTTCTATCAATACTTTCACTTTCAAGATGATATATGAAAAGTTTTGTTTATTGTTACTGTTATCTTACGTTATATATTATGTACAAAACAAACTAAGAATGTTCGGGATTCACGATGAGTTTCGTTCTACAGTCTGAAAGTTTCCAATAATTAATCAGTAAAAAATCCAAACACATGTATAAATATTTGGTTGTTTGATATTTTTTTAATAAGGGCAACATTCTTAAAACTACGTATATATTATTACAGAATAAGAATAAGTTTCTTTAATGCCATGCGTAAACTGCTGAACACCCAAGAAAAATTGAAGGCCTTTTTGAAAACATATTAGTACATGAATTAATTCACTATAAATATATTATATTAAGATATACTTTTTTTATTATCATTTCTACTATATATTTTATGATCACGACCTGCTTCGCTCATTGTGAGTAATTTTAACTGATTAATCAATTGTGTAAAATAACATGCCTTTCTATTATATTAAGAAGTGGCAGTTAGCACATTAAAAGTAAATAACAAAAAAAACTACTTACATCTTCGTCAGGTCCATGGTGTAGTGGTCAATGCTGTTAGCTAGAGCTATGGATCTAACAGGCTCTAAGCCCAATTTGAAAATTACATAACTGGATTTACAAATTGATTTGATTTCTGTTCAAAACAAAAGTTCTAACTCATCTTCATTATCTTAAAGAAAAGTGGCTGAGCAATAATTTATCCAGCAGTTCTCGTAGAAGAATTTCTGAATAGATATCTTAAAAGACCTCATTCTTCACACTGAGCGTGGACATGGCTAAAAATACAACAAATATTTTGTAATGTAACAGTACGATCTGCTTACAATTTATAAAATACATGTTATTTCTAGATTTATGTTTCTTCCGGAGTGCATACACACTCTCTCTGTCAGCGCGCATGCATAGAATATCGGCAGGTTGCACTGTTATATATATTTTAATATGTTCATATAATACAAATATAAAAATTTTATCATTCGTAAATACTAAAAAGACTTAATGTGGATTTTTTACTACATAAAACTAATTCCGGTATTATTTATAGTCTACTTAAAGCATATTTAAGTTCTTATTTTAGAAAATATTTAAAGTTAATATTTTTGTAATTAGTTTGGGGAATTTTTATTATTTTAATGTGGCAATAATTATATTAATAGGTATCCAATTATGATTTGAAATCTGATTAAATATGGAATTGAATGGTTAACTTTAAAAGAAAATAATCATTTGATTGTAATCGTAACGATTCCGGAATATTTGCCTCTGGAAATATAGAGATTTATTGTTTGAAAGTTTTGATGTTGATACATATCCTAGATAAGGCAACTGAGGGACGGGTTAGTTGTTAGTATCTAAAGTCGAATGCAGTATTTTATTGACAAAACTTTTTAATTTAGTAGGCCGTTCGGATGCTTCGTGGAATTTAAATCTAACGTTGTTCCTATGTTAGTATTACAACTTGCAGTGGCGGTTAACATATTTAACCGGATAGCGAAAATTTATGGCTTCAAGATTAGATGTTCATTGCATGTAAACAATATGACATACTTTTGTGGTTTACCTTCTGATTGGTTATAAAGTCAATGATTATTATTCATAGTTATATCGTTATTTTATCTTAACTATTAAGTTGTTCGATAGATTTACTTTAAATGACTACGTGTAATTAAGTCGTTTTGGAAAGGAGTTATTGATTTTAATTTATAATAAAATATTTATGATAGTTCAGAATAATCATCAATGACCTTACTTACGCCCATAATTTATTGTACCCACTCATTGTTTTTCATGATGGTTATACATTATATCTTCAGTTTAAAATGAAAAATTCGTAGCTTCAAATACTGAATGTCTATCGGAGAGACTGTGATATTAGTTTGTAGATAGTTATCTAAAAAAAAAATTAAAATAACCATTGCTATTCATTCTTAGCGGACAAAATTTTTTCGATAAAAGAAAAAGAAAATTTGCAAAAAATGTTCCCATTTTGCATGACCTGGATCTATTCAATGAAGTTTTACTAATTCATGAAAGTATCGCTACTATAAAAGACCGTCATCATATTATTAAATACGATATGACACTACGGTGACATTACCAAAAAAACATAATTATTTTTTCTGGTAAATGTTCTGATTCATTCATTCAATCACCCATACACAAATTTGGTAGAGCGGAACACTGATTCTTCGTTTTTCAAGGTGCCCCGAAAAACATGACGAATGTAGGAAAACAAAGAATGAGTGAAAGTTTATTAAGCAAATTTAGGCTGAACAGTCCTATACAAAAGTGCTTAGTATGTGAGTCATTCGCGGGAAATGTATGAGCGGATATCATAACAATAACGTGACGCTTGTGGACTTACGATTTCGGACTATTTTCGATAGTGGTTGGATAGGGTCACACATACAATAGGCAGGATAGCAATATTTCGAAAAAAAAACAATAGGCCTAAAACTTACTAGTGGGATGACAAATTTTACATATAAGTGATCAGTTGAGGTAATATTTATTGTGGGAACAACATGTTTTACCTATAAATCTTGGAAACGATCAATGCAAGATTATTTAACAATCTTATAATATTATATATATTTGTACCGGATTGATGAAAAAATAAACGATACACGTGGAAAACAGATGAATGGGGTACTGTATTGTAAATAAATAATAGACTTTTATTTTTAAAATTTATAACATCTTCTTTCAGCAAAGAATTTCTATGAATATCACATAAAATTTACAAATAATTACGAACGATCTCTTAAAAAGGATAAAGTCAGTGAGAAAGAGTAGTATGTTACATGTTATCTGTATAATTTTGAGCATAGCCGTACTACTCGATATGTCAGTTGATATGAAACATCGTATAAAATAGGCTGCCAATAATTTCATATTTAGTAGCTTAGTTAGTTCATTATTATTACGTTGTTACGGAGAAAGCCGTGAAACTTTTCTAGCCAGTAATCAGAAGAAATTCCCAAAAGAAGAGTAAATAATATTTACTTGAAATGATAGTGAGGCAGTAAAAATATGATTTTAGTGTTATTTATTTTGAATTAGGCCTGGAAACTTACAGAGCAAATTTTGTATGATTCTTTGTTGAATTTGTCAGAAAAATTGAAGAAAATGTCAATTTGGTACATTTCAAACGTTTCTTTAATAACTTCCAATTTTCAGATTAGTTGCTTTATTAAACAAGCCTTTTTCAGTATTTTTTCAAAGACGTCTAATTTTGGTAACATAAAACAAGCTCTAAAAAAGATGGCGTAAATTACTATACATTACGTGCAGGCGTCAACTCTGCCAAACTGGTGTGAAAACTCAATGTAAAATTATTTATTAAGATTTTATTAAGCTTTGATAAGTAGTAAAAGAATCGGCGATATCCTTTCAAGCACTCTAAATAAGCGCATCTCACAAAATAGTGATATATTTCTCACAGATGATTGATTGACACGGTAGCTTAAAATATATGAATTTATCTTTGTATTGCTTTTGATAATCTCAAATTGGTAAAATAGATTATCTTTTATTTTTCAAAAAGTGGTCACCTTAACAGTATAACGAGTTTGATATATTCTGGAGTGGAGTATAATGCCAATATCAAAATAGATGGATGCATGCAAACTTTGATTGACTTTTAATGGAAATCATCCACGGAATCTTGTTTTATAGGCCACTGCTTATGTTGGATATAATATTATACGATGATGGAAGGTACTCAGAATGCTATAAAATCAAATCTTAAACAGATGTAGAAAGTAAAGTAGGTTGAAAAAATACGCATGTCTGAAGGAACAAGTTCAGTATATTAAAATGAAAAAATATTTTTCAATGTGTTGAATATGACTACAAATAAATTCAGAAAAAATATTTAATACCACACTTTGCAGACTTAACATAGTTTTAATAGTTAAATTTATACATGTTTATGAAAAAAAATATATACATATTATAATTCAACGACTATTAAGACCTAATTGTTTTGCATTACACTACGATTTCAAAAAATAATATATAAATTTGGTATTCTAAATTTTCTTGTTTAAATACGATATATCTCCATAGAAATCTTAGTTTCCTTTAAGTCTCAACAATTTCTTGTTCGATTAAAAAACAATTTTCTCACTCTTTTGTTCGTTATCGTATGCATGTTAATTTTTATTATGGCTGGTGCAATTATTTTCCTGTGTTGGTAAATACTTGTTCAACAAACTTTTGCGTCGATATGACGTACAAGCATACATTAATTATTAATGTAAAATATTTGAAATTATATTTATAAATTAAGAATTTTAATTGGAATATATAATAAATCAGCAAACTACATTAACATTGTTCTGGATTTTGTTTAAAAAACAGTTTATTACATTTAATATAATTATGAATTGAAATAAAATTATATAACTATTTTAAGGGTATGCTATGCTATGATGAACTAATTTTGACGATACCTCAAACGCTAAAGATAATGATATAACTCGAATATCTTGAAGCCAACCTATAAACATATTTCGCCGGTGATGAATTTTGTTATATTTTCAAAAACATTGGCTCACAATGTAATATGTATTAAAATAAATTTTTCGGTGTCATAATAGCTCTACGTGAAATTTACCATTCTAGTATAATAAAGCAATTTCTATCATGATAGAGTTACATCAAGTAATTTGATTTTAAAGATTTAATAAATATTTGTAATTTTTGGTTATTATTACACGCAAATTTTTTTTTGTATGGTTGTCCGACTACTTTTCCTCTGAGACAATAGTTACTTTTGATGCGTGGTAATAATTGAGAATAGTGTTTTATTGCTATAAATAATATTCATATAATGTGCAATGTTTTGAAATTTATATTATAAAGTAGAGGCGCAATTGCCGCGGTGCTCTTGAGATCGACTTGCGACCACACCCATCAAGAATGGCTTTGACTCTCAACAAGGTCGGCCACTTGTGTCCAAACTCACACGCTATTCAAAAAGAATAATATTATGTTATATCTTCGGTTAAATATACAAAAACAAATATTAGTATTTAATCAAAATGTTCAGATGGAAAAAGAAAGTCTATACCATGGTCTCTTCTGATCTAAATTGCCCAAAATTTATCAAGTTTATTAATTACAACCACGAGGTATCAATAGATTAATATTTTATTGAATGAATTGGCACATACTTGGTAGAACTCCATTATGACGCAGTGAAAAAATAGCAATGAATTTTATTTAGCTCAACATTTTTTTAAAGATATAGTTGATAGCTATTTCGGCTCACGCCACCGCAGGACTATAGTATAGAACATTGCTATTTTTTCACGGTGTTGTGATTAATATTTCATTTATGTTATTATATCCATAACCAATACATAACCATAACCAATAATAAGTTAAGTTTATAAAAGAAAATAATTAATAAGTTAAAACATTTTCTATTCTGATTTGCACGTTGCTTTTATTATATGATTTATTTTATCAATATTTCATTGATAAATGTTGTCATTAATTTCACTCTTGTCATTGTTCTAAAAAAAATATTTTGTGGCATTCTTCCACGAGAGTTTCCTTAAATCAAATCAATAAACTGGTAGATCATGATTTATGGACTGTCCGTCTGGAAAATATTATCTAATGTAATAAAAGTGTCAAATATATAATGATATCATTTGTCTCAAATATTTACAGATTTTTCCACCCCGTTTCGGTTTCTCTTCCCGCTATGTTAGTAAAATGATGAAATATACAAAAACTGTTATACAAAAAAATATTAAACAACATGTGCGATGAAAATATTTGTAATCAATCTGTGTTACAGTTAGTACTATATTTATAGATATTATTGGCAATATGTATGTATAATTGGCTCACGCACAATAATCCAGTATATTTATTCATTATATTATATCAGAGATCATTGAAATAAACTGGCGTAAGTTTCAATATTACAGTAATAAATGTCGCTGTAAAAAAATTAACAATAAATATGTATAGTTGATATTACAAGATTCAAATGTGTGGACAGGAAAATATTGAAGTATATCAGTCATTATTTTTACGCTCCGTTCTTAGAATAAGGTAGATTTTAAGAAATGAGAAACAGTATATTAGCAATAAAAAAAAATAATTGACAGAAATATATATTCGGGATTTGAAGTAATTGCTGCTGACCGATTAGATCAGCGGTCGGGGAACTCTTATAACCATTACCCCAAAATATTTTTGCGTAAGTCGATATTACCCCTTCATTTTGAGTCTCACTAACACGTTTATAAAAATAGCAAATTAGGAAAATTTCCTTATTACCTCCAAAAATTGCATTTTTACCCCATTCGGGGTATACTACCCAGTTCCCCGACCGCTGGATTACATAGAAAGCTTTATTAAGCAACGTTTTGACTGCTGTGACCAATCCTTGATATTTAAATGATTAATCATCCAATATTTGTAACATATTATAGCAATAAGTAATTTATTGATTGAATTGGCATTCACTTGGTAGATCTCAATTATAGCACGGTGAAAAAAATAGCAATGTATTTTAGTTCCACAATTTTTTTTAAGATATAGTTGATAGTTATTTCGGCTCACGCCATCGTCAAAACTAATAGTTTACCAAGAAAGAATAGTTTTGACGATGGCGTGAGCCGAAATAGCTATCAACTATATCTTAAAAAAAATTGTGGAACTAAAATACATTGCTATTTTTTTCATCGTGTAACAAGCAATTTTTCGAAATTATTTGATATTTATGTCAAACAGCAGTAGCGGTCATTAAATTTTTTAAATAATAATTAAATGGATAACCTTGGTGAATTAAAATGAGTTTCACTTATAATACATGTGATGTCTACATATTTATTTACTAACT
Organism: Himalopsyche japonica; assembly: GCA_028555115.1. Classification (NCBI taxonomy): domain Eukaryota; kingdom Metazoa; phylum Arthropoda; class Insecta; order Trichoptera; family Rhyacophilidae; genus Himalopsyche; species Himalopsyche japonica. The sequence continues at coordinate 114,373 of JAHFWJ010000491.1, read as the reverse complement.
CGTAATTTATGTCGGTTTACCAGCAGGTATGGAGAAACAAATTAATAACTATGCATTCTTTTTTGCATCCCATCATTTTGACTTTATCTTTTCGTTCTAACCGAGTTACTATAAAAGCGAAGCGCAAATTAAACATGTCAACAAATAAGCTTTTTACTTTTCAGTCAAAAGGTTTTGTGCACAACGAGTTCCAAGATGAAGGTAAGTTATCAATAAATCATTTATTTATCTGTCACAGAGATGAAAAATATAACTATCGACAATTTTTCAAATATTTCTCAACTATTTCATTACTTTCACACATCTTACTATTTAAATATGTTTTGTAACATAAACTGGTTATTATAATGCTTGCTTCTTATTCATTCCTATTGTATATGTATATATATTATATTCCTGATTGCTGTAAATCTTTTGTCAAGTGCCATTTTACTACACACATTCAATCCCTTTTTATTCAAAACAAGAAGTGAATTGAGTTTTACAAATATAGTGTCAAAAATGCAATAATGCAAAAGGTTGTTGGCTTATAATTTGTTTTACTATTAGGTATATATAATTATCCTGTTTTGCAAGGAAACTGAATATTTTTTTTTTGCAAAATTGTGTAATATAAATTAAAACTAGTCTAGGTATCAGGATTTATGAGTAGATATCAGATGATTTTCATATTTTTGGATTTTAGATTTCGTTTTATATTTTCAACGATTAGTGATCAATGAAAGCATAAAACCATATGCTTTCCTTCTACGCTTTGATTAAAATAACCGATGCTTTATGTTGATAGCGCTAATATTATTGTTTATTTGGTAAAATAAAAATAAACAATTATGGGAAATAGTAAATAATAATGCTTCAATAAATTTAAAAAAAAAGCATTAAGATATTTTAAGTTTGGTCGTACAATTTTTTTGTTTAACAGTCTTTCCTGGTAGCGTTGAGCTTGGTTGCCGTATGCAGTGGTAGCATAGTAGCATGGGGACCAGGTGGTCTATCACCGTGGTCTGCCATCCCGTGGTCTTCTCATTTGACCTACGCTGCAGCTCCAGCACCATACGCCTATTGGCCACAACCCCATCTTGTTGTTGCTGCTCCCGCACCAGTCACCCAACCAGGGTAAGGAACTTGATTTCAATAAAATATCAATAAAGTACCTGCAATCGTAATCTATCAAATATGTTAACATGGATGAAATATTTAAACAATAATCATTTTTTTTGTGTTTTTCGATTACATTTTGGAATAGAACAATTGAGACAAGTGCGACGTGTTTTTACAGAAAGCACCTTCGATAACATAATCTAAAAAATTTCGAGGATAATGGAATTCACACTTCTTAGGTGTGATCGAAAATCATTTTTTATGCTTCCAGAAAGAAATTTATTGAAACGGTTCCATTTATAAAAAAATATCAATAAATGCTTAAAAACTCAAATTGTAATATAATACCTAATCACAATTTAGCATATTGACTTTTAGTTGACATGTAGTGATAAGATATGTACGAAATTATCATTTAGTGATATAGTCCAACCAACGTTTATATCGTAATTTATAAAAATTGTTTCTGAATATATATAATAATGTATAGTACAAATCAACGCCGAAACTATTGATTCTTTAAAAATTGATGTAAAAATATCAATATAAAATTTAGATTGTATAATATTCGCAATGTAATAATAAATCGCAAACGTATTAAATAAAAAACTGTATTCCTTATAAATATGAGACTATAATATATTGCATGAAATAAAATCTTCAATTTTGCAATTTTAATTAAGACAAAAAATTATTTTCGCGGAAATACACAAATCTATTTAGAAACACACAATAAAAAATAATAAAAGAAAAACTAAAAATCTGCTATGTATTATTATATTATATATATACTGGAACAGAATTTTTATGATTAAAAAAGTTTGAATTTTGAATTATTTACCCAAGGCAAAACAAAAATCAATACGAACTTTTTATATGTATAATACTTAGACGTTTGTGTGAAGTTTCAAGAAGCTCTGATTGATGATGTAAAATGATATTGAACGCCTACTTGTTTAACAATATAACATAGACGTGTAAGCAAACCTGGCAAAAGTCGTATTTTTCCTTAATGTTGTGAGGTCGATGGCTTTTTAGGTTAATAGGTTAAAAAATCAGCATTAAAGGGTGGCATGTCATTTGCAATTTTTTTTATCTTCATGCTGTACTTTATTTGTCGAATTTTACTAAAATATTTTAAATTCATACAAAATTTTTACTATTATATTATCTAAGCAATATTTTTTTACAATCATTCTAACGTAATATTTGTTTATTATTTTCTGTCACTGACGTTCCAAATAAAATATACAGCTCTTTCAATAGGGGTGGGGTGTTCGAAATTTGTTAAATGTAAATAAAACAAGTTGTGTGTGAGTTATCCACTTATTTACTTTTTTTTCATTTGAAAGTATATTTTATGATGTTAAATGTGTAATACAATTTCGTGAAAATGTCCTCCATGCGTTGCTTAGTGGCACGTAATCGGATGGTCCGATTTTTAATGACTTTGTCGCATGGATCTGGCAATTTTTTTTGGATAGTGTTTGTTATGTTGGCGATTTGAGATAGCAGCAAAGGAAGAAGCCTAAAAGTGTTAAAACACGTGATCTTTATGGTCAGTTCCATGCTCTCGAATCGCTTGTGTAGAATGTTCATCATAAATTGACGATTTGCGCATGTTGTTCAACGCTTTAAACCTTCCATATTGATTTTCCATACTCGATTAAGCAATTGGCAACAAATTTGACAGATTTCACTTTAACAACATGGTTACTATAACCTAACAAATTTCAAGCGTCCCTATTGAAAGACACTATATAATATATATCTTTTCATAATATTATATATGTGTAACATTTTTATTTAAGCGTCATTGCTCGTTTCGTATAGCTAGTGCAAATTTACAGCTGATTGTTATTAGAGTCTTTCATTTTTTGTATGTATTAAGTAATCTTTCCAAAATTCTCAAGATTTTTTATCATTTTAAAATTATTGTACTATGCATGAAATATGACTAGACATGAAGATTTTTTCCCGCCAAAACTTACCCTTTCAGGTTTTGTGGCTTAATATTTATTTCATTCTCACGACGATGCTCAGTATTATTACGGTGAGCGGTGGAATTTTTGTTTCCATTTATTATGTATTTAAAACATATTACTGCTGATAACAGAATTTCTGATTTTTCATCACAATGGAATAATATGTATCCTTGTCAGTAGACCGGATTTATATGACACAAAAATTTTGAATGAATAATCAAAGTGATTATTTACCTACCATCGTCATCAATTATCAGATTTATTACTATTATACAAACATGAATCTGAAAACCAGTGTCGCTCGATTTCTTACAGCTCATTCGTTAATATGATTGAAATGTATTCTTTTTTAGATATGTCGCGGCTACACGTGGATCTCTCCACGTTGCTCCCCTTCCTGGAAACACTCCTTTGGCCAGCCACCACATCAACCTTGAACCTGCACCAGGAACTGTTTGAAAACTCTCAGCCGAAATTGAATATCTCTTTTATCTCAAAGAAATCAGTGTTTTGAAAGTGTAAAATAATGTCTAAAATATTGTGATCAGAATTCATTACCACTAACGTTGTTTTGTATTTTTTTTCTTTGGAATAAATCAAAATTATTTTAGTAATGATTTTGTAAATAATTTGATCCTAATATTTTTGTTATTTTCTAGTTGCGTATACAGGTTATCATCGACTTACGACCGAGATACGTTCCGGGGCTTTGGTCGTAAGTCGAATTTCATACAAAATATGTATGTACTTACACATTAAAATAAGCTGGGTATTTACTTATTGTTAAATTTATACATATTTAAAAATAAAATATTTCTTTTATTAATATTGAAAATCTTTCGTCATCTGTACTTATATAAGTACAATCCATCGGCTCATCATCAGTAGTGGAAGAAGCAGTAGTAGTCTTTTTAAAAAACAAATCTAATTTTAGTCAAGTTGTTTGTTGTTTTTTTTCGCTGTATATTTCGTTATAGGAAGCAAGATCTTCCTAAATAAGGCGGTTTATACTCAAAAATCTTTCGTTGTCCAAATCCATCTTTGCGAATATTTGCATTACTTAGTCAATCAGAGGGAATTTTATTTTATACTTTTTTTTGGTCGTAAGTGCGAATGGTCGTAAGTCGAACCGTCGTAAGTCGAGGACTACCTGTATGTGAATATTATCACTAAAATTAAAGCTAATAAAAAAACTACATTAATATATATAGGATCTAAACGTTAAAAAAAATAACATTTAAAATATCGATACCCGATTCCAACTGGAGATATGTATGTATATTGAGTGAAATAATGGAGTTGTGATTTAGTTTTCTTTAATAACTTGATTTAATCTAACATACAAAGTGCCTTATTTTTGATGACTATGAATGCTGGACAGTTTTCAATCTTCAATCAAATTATCGACCCTGAGCCCCTTAATTCTGTAAAGTTACTTCAAAAGATTCACCACTCAAATCCTTTCGACACTCAATAAAAATATTCCCCCTCGAAAAACTTTTTTTTCTGTGGGCTTCTTTTTCGCGCCAAAATTTTCAAATTAATACGTGAGAATAATTTTTTTTTTTCAATAAAATTTTTCCCTATTAATCTTTTCAAAACTTAATTGTTTTTGGATAACTTTTTTGCGCCAAAATTTTCAAATAAAAAAATAATCTTCTCTCCGCCATAATTTTCAAAACATTTTTAATCCATAGATTACTTTTTAAACCTTTGTCTTTCGATAACTTTGAGTAAAACATATTTTTTTGATTCCAGAGTAACAACCTAAGAATTGAGTTCAGTTTCATAACCCAAACTTACGTAAACCATTACATTTATCAACTGTTATTGTTTACGTCGAATATTGGAGGCTTGGAATATGTTAAAACATACAATTAAACAAATGACATATGTATTTAAATATTTAATACTTAACACATCAACCAAATTCTTTGCGATTATGATTTATCTATTATTTACATCACTTTTGTAATTCTACTATTATTTCATTGGTTGTGAAATTTTTCCATTGCGCGGCGTTTTCTTTATCGGCTGGCCGCCAACTACTTCGAGGGTTTATTGAATTCTTTAATCTCTGAAATTATAGTGACATTATTATAGTAATTTTAGTAGTTCAACATTACTCTTAAATGCACTCTTATCATCACAAATCGTGCGCAATCTCCTTGTGCTATATATTACAGACAGATTGATAAATTAAGATGGAAACAAATTTTGAAATCGACTTCATCAAAATTATTATATATTAAAAAGAGCCCAAATCACTTTATACTTTATTACCAGTGGCGGCTCGTTCATATACACTGCGGAGCTGCAGCACCCCCAAGAAAATTTGATAGAAATGAATTTTATTTATTTTTATTATATCTATAATATTAACTATTTTAAAGTGTGGCATGTGTTTGCTGAGCGCGCGCCGATCGCTCTTCAGATGCATAATTGTACACGTATTGTGCCGATAGAGTGTACAGTAATATGAGGCGAGCGCTGCGTAGCGACGTTGCTCCTAGAATTTTTTGTGTCCACGGTGTCACTCACTGTATGACGAGAAGTGCGTAGAGTGGAGGGGGGTCTCGCCGTATGGTCAGTGTCACGCTGCAGCTCGGAGCAGCGTCGGAGCAGTGCAGTTGGGTGAATTGGCTGATTTAACGTATTTGCGGCCACGCGGTCGTCATCTCTTTGCATTTTTACATACTCTTAACACCTGTTGGTAAGTGTTTTACGCCCTTAGTGTGCATGCCAAGCTTCTTCTTTTTTAAATATAACATTTGCCCCTATTACAGGATAAAAATTATGGACCTAACCAAGCCACCAACTGTAACTGAAATGAAGGTTATAAAATTTTCTACTCTATCTCTCGAAGAAAAAGTAAAGATCAAACAGCGAGGTCGTCCAACCCCAAATATTTTAATAGCCCAATCAGGAACTAGCCATAACAAAAAATATGTTCGAGCTTTTAATTCTGAATGGTATGAAAAAAAGAAATGGCTTTGTGGGTGTGAAATACGAAATACTCTCTTTTGCTTTCCTTGTTTATTAATGGGTGGTGATTCAGTATGGACAGAAAATGGCTTCAATAATATAAGCAGAATTAAAGAAAAAACGACTAAACATGAAATTTCCCGAAAACACATAGATAATGTCGTATGTTTGTCATTATTGGGTAGTGTCAATGTTATAGAATGTCTAAGTGAATCATATAAACAAACAATCATTAGACATAATGAAAATGTCATTAAAAATAAAAACATATTGTCAAAAATAATAGACTGTATTAAATTTTGCGGAAATTTTGAACTTCCTCTTCGAGGTCACGATGAAAAAGACGATTCACTTAATCCAGGCGTGTTTAGAGGTCTTGTTAATTTTGCAAAAAATTTAGATTCAGAATTAAAGCTTCATTTAAGTAACAGTTCAGCATTTAAAGGAACTTCAAAAACTATTCAAAATGAACTCCTGGATTGTATGCTACAAATATGCCGTGAAAAAATAACGACAGAAATTAATGAGACGTCTTATGTATCATTAATGGCTGACGATACAACTGATGTTTCAGAGCACACACAAATGGTTATTGTTTTTAGATATGAACTAAATGGTGAGGTATACGAACGATTTTGGGGATATTTTAATCCCGAAAATCAAAAAGCTGATGGATTATCAAAATGCATTCTAGAACAAATTGATGTACTTTTAAAAGAAAACCCGTCGAAATTAATTGCTCAAACTTTTGATGGTGCCAATGTAATGAGAGGGGAAAAGGGTGGAGTTCAATTTAAAATAAAGCAGAGATACAAGAATGCTCATTTTATACATTGTTATGCACATCAATTGAATTTAATAATGAAACATGCTGCAACCACTTCGAGTACCTGTAGATTATTTTTTACTAATTTATTGAAAATTCCTGTATTTTTTTCCTATTCTCCATATAGGTTAAAAATTTTAAATAAACAAATGAATGTTCATTTGCCAAGGCCATCGGCAACGAGATGGAATTTCAATATACGCACTGTAAATAAAGTATATGAAAATCAAGAAATTCTTAAAAAATGTTTTCAAGAACTCCAATCTTCACCGCAAGCTACTGATAAAACGATTACGGATTCATCGGCATTATTGCTTACATTAAATGACGAAAATTTTTTATTCTGGTTAAAACTATTTCACAAGTTAATGCCGCATGTTGAAATCCTTTATAACCAAATGCAATCTAGAGAAATCGACATATTTTCAATACAAAAAAATATAAAAAGCTTTAAGAATGCCATATCGAAAATACGAAATTCATATACCGAATTGTCTTCGTCACAGTTTCAGGAAGCTAGAGATATGTGCGACGTATTAAGTTCAGACATGGAACAAAGGTACTCTTTCAATAATCAATTATTGGCTGCTAAATTGTTTGACAGAGTAAACTTTAAAAAATATCTCCAGAAAATGCCAATTGAAGAAGTCAATCAAACTATCGAATCGTATCCAATGCTTGAGAAGGAAAAGCTTCTTACAGAATTTCACGTATTTTACGAAAGAGTGGAAATGCACAACTTTGATAATTTAATATCATTATTGAAAAATATTCATGCTAATAATTTGAGCGATGTTCTTGGAGAATTGACGAAGCTCTTAAAAATTTTAATTACTACTCCAATGACAACTGCAGAACCTGAGCGATGTTTTTCTACATTAAAAAGAATTAAAACTTATCTCAGGAACACAACTAGTCAAGAAAGGCTAACGGCTTTGTCAATGCTTTCAATAGAGAAAGATATGATTACGAAAATACCAAACTTTAACGAAAAAGTCATAGAAAAATTTGTTAATAGCAAAAATAGACGAATGGAATTTATTTTAAAATAGCTTTTTTTTAATTGTTATTATTTTTGATATTTCAAATAAAATCTAAGTAATATGGTCTTTTACTGAATTTTAATTTATCCACAGCACCCCCAAATCTCACACCCACGAGCCGCCACTGTTTATTACTGTAAAGTCATAGTTTGTAAATTGTTTCCAGTGAACAATACTCTAAGCATGAACCGGTATTACCTAAGCATAAATATTATATATTGGAAAATGTACACCCATCCCTCGTTTAACACGGAAGATAGGTTCTACTAGATCGCCGTGCTAAGTGAAATCGTGTTAAGATAGACTAACAAATGTATGCAATAGAGGGGATAGGTTTTTTAGACATTTTTGACACAATGAGTCTAAAATTCTATATGTCTTTATATTACTTTTAAGGTGTTAACTGTCACTTCTTGATGGAAAGGCATGATATTTTAAATAATAAAAACACATTTTTTTAGTACTTATTTCCACAACATATTTTTTTATCAGGACCGGTTTCGCTCATCGCGATCATTATCAACATTATCATCAGTTGATAATGTTCGCGATGAGCGAAACCAGTCCTGATCAAAAAATATATTGTGGAAATAAGTACTAAAAAAATGTGTTTTTATTATTTAAAAATGTCTTTATATTATGTAAACTTCAATATAAAAATAATAAAAATATGTATTAGAAGTACGAAAAATATACTTTGAATAGTTGTGAAATTATAAGCAGTAATTATTTTATCAGTTATCAGGATTCAACGAGTGATAAACACGGTGGGCAACAAGTGACTTAATGTCTGATGTATTGTCTATATATTTTAGGTACTTTTTGTTGTTTGAAATGCGCAGTTCTATTCCCGGTATACCCTTATCGCTACTCTTAGAATTTCGCACAGCTGTGTGCACATCTATGAAACGTCGAAACAATTTTTTTTCACCGAAACTGAAACCGTGTTAAGCGAGTATCGTGTTAAGCGAGGGATGGGTGTACTATACTGCACATATATGAATGTTGATGTAAGTATTTTAGTTCACTCTCATTTTATAATCGGTATTTCTGTTGTATATAAATATGTTGTATAGTTAAATAATCTTTTTGGTAAAGTTTGCTTAGGTATGATTTTAATGTTCTAAATCGGATAGGGAATCAGTTGGAAGTGTTTTATACAGCCTTGAAAAGAATTTCTTAGAAAAAAATGAAGATTAACCTTAAAAATTCTGCAACAAAATTTTAAAATGAAATAGAAAGGTTTACTGCCTCCTAAAAACTGTGAAAACTGATACAAAATATATATATGTGTGTCCTATTTATAAATAAGACGTGTGATTCAAAATAGAAATATTTTTTTACGAATAATACATTTTTTTACGCTTTCTTAAAGCATAATACCATACATATTATTTCCATTGTCTTCATGAAATTTCAATGATCTCTTTTTGTCAATAATTGAGATTGATATGTAATATAAATTTAACTTTGTTCGAATAGTCTTTGTGAAATGTATACTGGCTATTGCGTTAAGAGTCTTTTGTTTAATTAAATTATCAAACAAATGCTCTTACTTGACTTAGTGAAAGCTTCTTCGGGATGTAAAATTTAAGCATGTTTTTGCGATCAATATAATTGTTACCACCAATTATATTTGATCGATCACTTCGTGATTGCTTAAATCACTTAGGTTTCCAAGATTTTAAAGTGAATTATATTCAAACTTTACCTCGAATAAAAACAAAAATACCTCTAAAAATGGTCCAGTTTCACAAAACCATAAATGGTACATCATATACGACGGGATGAATATAAGTGATGCAACACAGAGACCCCATCCAGCTCCTACACACCAGTCTGGGAACTTTCTTCCCATGTAAGTGACTCCAGCGTTTCCAACGATGGAAGTTACGAACATCAACTGATTAATTTAGAAAACACTTTAAATTTTTTTGTTAAAATGATCGTATCAATTATTCTTTCCTAATAAGATATTTGTGTACGAAAAAACTGCTGACGAAGTGATTAATTATGGCGTAAAAGTTGTCAAAGCGTCGTATAATATGTATATTTTTTCACTCTTTGATATTGTCACTGGCCTTTCATGAATACTTTTATTATTCACTTTTAAGATGTTAACTGTCACTTCTTGACGGAAAGGCATGATATTTTAAATAATAAAAAGGCATTTTTTAGTACTTATTTCCAGAATATATTTCTTGATCAGGATCAGTTCGCTCATCGCAAGCATTATCAACTACAATTACAAGTACAAAAATGGCTCATACACATTTAAAAAAAAAATTAAATAAACAATTTTGGGTATATTAAATTGAAATTACATGAAAATTGAAGATTTTTGAAAGTTTTAAAAACATTTTTTTGGGAGAGATGATAACATAATTTGTTCGTAACATCCATACCTTCTGGTCATGATTATCACTTTTGGTTTGTTAAATGTCACTTCTTGATGGGAAGGCTTGATATTTTCAATAAAAAAACACATTTTTAGTACTATCAGTTGATAATGCTCGCGATGAGTGAAACCGGTCCTGATCAAAAAATATATTGTGGAAATAAGTACTAAAAATGTACTTTTATTATTGGTTGGTATCGCTGATAACATTTCATTTTACACATGCGATTGTCTGATAATTGGGTAATGGGAAACTGAAAACCAGCTACACAATATTTGGAAAACAAATTGTAACTAATAAGTATAATTATTATGATCAATAACTTTAGAGTTGATTTCTAGAATTAAGTTCTATATTCTGGTTGTATGAAATGAGAAAATATATTGGCGCGCTTAACTATTGTATAATGGACGAGAGATGTCGTTGTATGTAAACACTATATAAAATACTATAAATTCGAGTTACCCCTAATATGGTTGGAGTAATATATTTCCAGCAAAGCGGCCATACCCAGTGCACTTTTTTACCAATCATGAATTCGACATCTTTCACAAAATTGTCACAACCGTATGTCCAGCCTACGATTACAACTTCAATGAAGCAAATCATTATAACTGTAATAGATGCAGCATACCAGTCAACTAGTTGTACTATATACATACCAGCCTGAAAAAATACATAAATTATATTTGTGTTCAGAGGTGTACATAAATTATTGGAAAATAGAAAAAGTCGTAGTAGTAGTAATTAAAAAAATAATTGCCAGAAAATCAAAAATATGCTTATTTGACCAGATTGATGAGTATCTTTAACTGTAATGTTTTTGAACATTTGATATATACGAGAAATATAAGAAATTTAAGATAGATGAAAAAAGTTAAAAATTCTAATTATAAAATATTAATTTATGTTGTTAGTTATTTTATGATGAAATGAAACTTTAAAATTTTCTTTTTTCAAAAGTACAGCCAGTTTTTGATTGCAAAATGCTCTTTAATAAAACAATAAACGTGAAAATTCTTAGGCAAATTTTTGAAATCATAGATTGTGGAGTCTCAAAACTGTTCAAACAAGGAATCGTGAATTTCTCGACTGGTATTTCAATAAAAAAATCTCCAGGAAATAATTAAAATTTATAGCAGTTTTATTTCCAGGATAATGGTCAAGTCTGATCTAGAATCCAGAGAATCAACATAAATTACCCAAACAAAAAGCATATTTTATTTTTTTGTGGTACCTAAGGCACTTTACCCACTTGTGTGGCCAATAACAACACTTAAAATAAATATCCATTAGCTCTTGCTACGCATCTGTATCTAGAACATCTAAGTGAATAATTAATGATTTTTATAGCATGCAGTGTAAACTTAGATACCTACGTTTGTAGTACAAATAGTGGATATCAGAAAGAAAATAAAACAGGCGATAAACGCTACAAGAGTCCTTTGTTTTAATAAACATGGAGTTTCATCGGTTATTGCTGAAACGATTGTTTCTAATGTGACAAACTGAAACAAAAAAAAGCGGTATAGTATTCGAAGAAAAACTTACGAAATTAATGTAAGATTTATTTGAAATATTTATGATTATCGTGCAACATTAAGAGGCATTTTAAGTAACGTAAGTATTTTTTGATACCTAATGTGACTACCAATGCGGCTTTAGAAGAAACCGCAGCACCACTGATCAGATCTTTACACTGCGCCAAATATTTGAAAAGAAATGGGAATACGCCCAAGATGTTCACTGTCTCTTTGTGGATTTTAAAACTGCATATGACTCTATAGATAGAGAAGCTCTCTGGAATATATTGAAGGAATTCCAAATACCATCAAAACTTATAAATATAATAAAAGTATGTATGGATGGATCCAAGAGCAGAATTCATATGCAGTGTAGTCTATCAGAATCCTTTGAGGTGACAGCAGGACTAAAACAAGGAGACTCCTTATCACCTATGCTATTCAACCTAGCTTTAGAGAAAGCCGTAAGAGAGGCAATGAAAGCAGAAGGCGGAGTTATAATGAATGGGTCCCACAAAATATTGGGCTACGCGGACGATCTAGTGGTGCTCGGAGAATCTGAAGACGAAATAAAAGACATTTTCACTCCTTTGGAGGAAACAGCAAAAAGGTTAAACATACGAGTAAATGTGGGAAAGACTAAGTATTTGAAAATGACAAGAGGCAACGAACCCTCTGGAGACATTGTAATAAGAAACTCCTCGTTCGAGAGAACCTCTCTTTTCAAGTACTTGGGCTCTAATATTTCCTCTAGAAATGAGATGACTTTGGAGCTTGCTGACCGACTGAGAAGTGGAAATGCAGCGTACTTCGCGCTAAATAGTCTGTTTAGGTCCAAAATGCTGTCCATCAAAACCAAGTGCCGGGTGTACAACGTGATCATTAAGCCGATAGTCATGTATGGATGTGAAACCTGGGGTTTAACAGAAAAACAAGAAAAGGCCCTCCAAGTATTTGAAAACAGAATCCTCCGGAGAATACTTGGACCCGTTAATGAAAACCACCAGTGGCGCATTCGTACGAACGCTGAGCTCTTCGACCGATACAAACCAAGAATCATTAATGTCTTGAGATCGAGAAGGCTCAGATGGGCGGGTCACGTTGTACGATCTGAGAAGTCTAGAGCTCTCCATAAGACTTATGAAGGAACACCAGCTGGCACCCGACCTCTCGGTCGCCCTCGACGGAGATGGGCGGATAACATTCAAAAGGATGTTGAGAGGCTGGGGATAGTCAACTGGAGAGAAAGAGCGCTCGACAGAGATGCCTGGAGAGAGGTTGTGCAGTCGGCCATGGACCTGAACGGCCCCTAGCGCCATTTTATAATAAATAATAATATATATATTACAATATCATATAGAATAAGACATACCCCGTATATTCAATGCATATAATTGCGGTTCATTTATATGTTTGTAAAAATAGGTTCTATTTAGTTTGGAAGATAAAAGTTTTTTATAAGGCCAATATTATAGTAATAAAAAAAACAAAAATCTTTAAACATGTGACGTTTTGAATTAACAGGTACTCTACAAAATGACTCGCTCATTTATAGAAAATATTTATTTTGGAATAACAAAAAATATGCTAAATATATTTTTAAATTATAAATTCTTCAAGAGGATTAAAGTATCATTGAAGTATTAAGGATATGGTATTTAAAAACAGAAATCATATACTTATGTTAAAATATTATACGAAATTAATATATTTTTCAATGCTTTTTTGTCTTCGTGATAATCAGAAAAGTGTTCATCAGAATCAATAAAATTATTTGCTATAGACGATCAACTAAATTTTCTCGTATAAAAACTTTTACTAGAATGATATGCTTAGGTTTATTTTTGGCTAAAAGATCACTTAAATCACAAACTTAAAGAAGCTTTCAGAAGTTTTTATCTCTCGATAAAATTGCTTTTAGCTTTGCATAAAAAGATTTAAAAAAAGGAACTCTTAAGTTTTTGTACCCGCTTAAGTCAGCGTTTTTTTTAAACAAAGGAAAACTGACATTAAATACCATATTTTCATAAGAGTTATATGTAAATTTAAGTGGTATTAGTCAAATTAATATGTATTTTTTTTTATCTAGAAATCTAGTTATTTTATGTGTTATTATAACATTCGAATTTAGTGATTACAATTTTCAGTATGCTTAAAAATATGTAAATATTAATTTATTAATGACATACACGAAAACAATAGACTCGTCACCATGATGAATAGCTTTTATTTCAACATTGTATATTGCACTTAATCGGAGACCATTGCCGAGTATTGTAATGATGTATTCAACAATGTGTTAACTTCTTTTTCAGCATTCAAATAAAGGCATATGGTATTCAATTTGGCAATATATGCATACACTAGATCAAAATACACCAGCATAAGTATTGTATATTGTTTACGAATTCATATTGAGATACACGTATTCCGATGGAAAGCATAGACGACGCAATAAAAACTATTTTTTACACCCAATCGGATGCACGAACATTTTCGGATGACATACGAGTATGTCAGACGTGTTTTCCTATTTTTATTACTTACGCAACTGTCAATCCCGAGAAAGAACAGCATAGTAAAAAATAAAATTGCCCACAGGTTAGGCCACGGTAGCATAGCTATTGCCGCTGGATATGTCACGAACGCCAGTGATGGTCCACCAGTAGCGACAGTACTCACTGGCAACCCAGTTCGATGTGACATAAATCCTATCACTGAAAACACCACGAATCCAGCGAAAATACTCGTCCCGCAGTTTATTATTGGAATCAGGAGTGAGTCACTGAGAAACAATGGAGGAACAAAATAACAAATCAATTAAAATTCAAAAGAATATGTTGCAGCCATAAATTGTATTTTATAAATATTGGATATTATGTCAGTCCTATTGCCGAGTGGAGAACGTTGTTTGGTCGCGGTTTATATGTTCGCAATGGATACTTTCAATTGAAAAAATTGTTTTCAAAGGAGTTCTGATCATATATTTCATTCTGAATATTAGGCGCATTGAAAGCAACTAGCTTACAACTAGAAATGTTTTACTATGACTTCATATGCTCAATTTAAATATCTCCAAAAGATTTCTATCCTTATATAACATTTTGAGTTATGTGAATATAATTTGAAATTTCTTACGATAAATTGTTGTTTTTGAATTTGTTATAACTCGCCATATTAATGATACCACCCCAACCAGGACCGAGTGAATAAAATATTTGCATGGCTGCGTCGGCCCATACCTGAAAATATAAACAAAAAATATCGAACACATTCATTGATTTATTATTTATAAAAAAATATTGGTTGGATTTTAATGGTATTATTTAAATTTAAATAATGGCAACCCATTTTTTATTTCAGAACATGGCAGACACTTAAATGACAAAATTTAGATAAACAAAATAAGAATAAAAAACAAAAAAAAAAAGCTTATACGGAGTCTGATTATCTTGCTCACGTTTAAACAGTGTTTAAACAGTTATACAACTACATAAAAGAGATTTGTTCAACTGCAATAAACTAGATTCTTATAAACTTAAAAAAAATATGTTTGCTAAAGCAGGTTTTCTCTGAATTTACTTAGTTGGCTTCTTCGTTAATTTTTAATTAACACTATTTTATTTTTCTACTTTGTTTTTGCAACCATTTTTACATGCGATGTTACTATATGAGCTATAAAAAACCACGGCATTTTTGTGACTGTGCCGGAATGTCGATAAAGTTACCGCTGACTATATTTACAGCTGGTAATTTTTGTTCACAGGGGTTCAGTCATGCAAGTTCTTGTCAAACTTAGAATAAATAAGAAAATAAAATAATGTATCTATAATCTTTTAAGCGAAAAAAATGTCATTTATGATATCGACTGAAGGTACTTCAGGATATATTTATATATCGACTGAAGGAAAGTCGTAGCCCGTGACGATAGTGACAACACATATGGAATCGTACAAAGTTTCCACAGTTTAAATTTGGAACTTATTGTCAGTTTTCTTTGATTTTTATCGAAATGGAATAAGATTAAGCTCCATTGAAAATGAGCTAATTAATAAACTGAATTCGCTTAGCAAAACGGCGTTATCAAAAGTTTTATAAGATGCTATAAAAACTATGTTGACTGTTGCAAAAATTCATTTAAATATTTAAGGAATAAAATGTATATATATAAATGTAATTTCAAACAAAAAAGAAAAAAAACGTACCGATGGGCGAGCCAGTTGACTCCATTGTGGTGACATGTAAAAGGCAATGCCGTCCATCGCACCAGGCAAAGTGATGCCCCGGAAAAATAGAACAAACAGTACTAGGAAGGGGAATGTGGCTGTAAAATAAACCACCTTTCCGACGGATTTCACCCCTTTAGCGATGCAAGCAAACATAAAAATCCACGAGAAAGCATTTCCCCAGAATATTGGCCAGACGATCGTTCCGAGCTCGTTTATGCTGCTCGATATTTGTAATATTTTTGTCCTGAAAATAAAGTGCATTGTGATGTTAATAAATCGCAAAAATAAAATTGTATGAACTTTTTTGTCGCTTAGATTTGGTTCACTTCAATCATTTTTAAAAAGGGGTCCGAGAAATGATCACTATTGTATAAACTGGACGATTTTTTTACCATACGAAATCTTTGCTAATAGTCCAGTTTTTGGAACCATATAGTGTCACAGAATAAAGTTAAAAAATGATGTATATTATTATAAAGAAAGATGAGCTCATTGCAATATTATTATCTAGGGTCACGGTAAAACATATAACAACAAAAATATGAATTTAAGCTTATCATTATTTCATCGCACGAAGAGCAAAAAATCTATTAATATATCACTCACATATTGTGCCCAGTTTCTCTATAGCCATAGAGAAACTGGGCACAATATGTATTATATAATAAATTTGGTAAAAATCACTTACTGGAAAAATTCATCCGCAGGTGTTGTTATCGAAGAGTTTCTCACCCAATCTTTGTCAATTTCATTTTCGTCTGTCAACTGCCGAAAATTAATAAAATTGACACAGGCCTTTAATCAACATAACTGTTGTTGAATTATTATGTAATGTGATTAAAAAAAACAATGACATTAAATAATATTCCCAAGATTAATAAAATTATTGCAACCACAGTTAAATACTTTTGTTGAATTTTAGCGTATTTTTGTTTAAAATAGATTCACTATTGAAAATACTTTTTATCAAATCAATAGATTGACGTGTAAGTAAATTTGAAAACACAAGAGTAGCGGTAATAATGAAAAGCCGTAATAAAATTGGCAACCATGTCACGGTTTTACCGCAGAAAATTGAGTATTTGCACAGTAAGACATGTCTGCGTATTTACCTTCATGCAGAGTTCCGTATTCCATGCATTGTCGCAGTTTTCCCAGGGTAATGTTTTTCCGAACGAGTTCACGATGAAAAGTAGAGGGTAGGTTAATATAAGGCTATAGTATGACGTACATAGGATATTGACTATTATTATAGCTAAGCCGGCACCTTCGAAAAACAACATGTAACATACATAAAATATAAAATAACAATATTGTTCATTTAAAATTATCAGTTCTAAGTAAAATTGTGAAAAAAAAATATTATCGACGATAAAGTTTTAGAAATTATAAGAAAAAATACTTTATGAAAGTTTTATAATTTGATAATAGAGCAGATACAGTTTTAAACTACAACGTTGTCTTTCTTCATAGAAGATATGGTAAAATAAAAACAATTCAATGTTTTCATCAAAAAAACGTTCTATAAAATTATACAAGCATAAGCCGAATTGAGCTAGTGTTTTTATAACAAATATTCAAAAAAATATAAACAAATTTTATATAAATTTTAACTACTCTTATCCGATAAACTATATTTTCCAATATATACATCATTTACAATATTTATAAATAGAATTGAATTTTGATAAAATATGCGTAAAAATCAAATATAAAAATCAAATTATTGCAACATGTACAACGTTTTAACTTTTAGGTTCAGCCACCTGTGTACATTGTGTTGGAAGCTCGTGTTATAAAAATATTTCATTTGTATCTGTAAATTCTTAAGCTGAAGAGATCACAAACCTTTAAATATTGGAGATATTCTGAACATCGAAATGCATCCTATGCTGGAAAATTGTCCTATGCTAGTTTCCATGAAGTACAATGGCAGTCCACATAGAAACAGCATTAACAAATATGGCACGAGAAATGCACCTAATAGATTAATAACATAAAATCGTGTTAAATGTTTGTGATAATTTATATCATCAGTTAATTGAATAAAGTATTATGTCTAGTTAAATAAAAGTGTCATTTAATTCTCTCGAATATTTTTATGCTATATTTTTATCCGCTATTCAAATTTTGACACTTGAATATTGTGCAAATAAAAATAAATTATGTTAACGTGCATAAAATAACGATAGGACAATTATTTTTAACGGAAGTATGGAAATCTTTCTGAATTTATTGAATAACCTATCGTAGAAATACCTCCACCATTTCTGTAGCACAAGTATGGAAATCGCCATACGTTGCCAATTCCCACTGCATATCCGAGACATGATAATATGAATTCCCGCTTATGCTCCCATTGTCCCCTTTCAGTCTTTGGCTGTACGATATTAAAAATAGCATCACATGCCGAAAACAACATACATTACTTATTTTGTCATGTTAATGTTCAAGTTTTTTTCTGCACTCTAGAACTTGGAATCGGAACATCGCAACAAACAATAAATTAAAATATTATTACTAGGATTTTGTTTATCATAATTTATATAGACAATTTAAGATATTATCGTTGAATAGTCAGTTAGAAATATTTTTATAATCTGTGAGATTTCTAAAACTCAATCTAGCATTGAGTTTATACACGAAAAGGAAAAAAATACAGGAATAGAGAATTTTATATCTCTGAATATTGAATCATTACAAGCAATAAGGATTAGATAATGGTTTATTTTTTGTGACAATCTAGTAAATCAACTTTCGATACATTAAAAGTATTGAATATTTTTTTTATTAAAATCCAACATGATATGTGATCTTTACTTTAAATTCATACATAAAGAAAGTACTGCACATTGATGACATTCCTGAACTTGTTATTAAATTTCTAAAAAGATCACTTTTAAGGTGTTACCTGTCACTTCTTGATGGAAAGGCATGATATTTTAAAAAATAAAAACACATTTTTTTTATTACTTATTTCACAATATATTTTTTGATCAAGATCGGTTTCGCTCATCGCGAGCAATATCAATTTTTATGCTAGGTTGATAATGCTTGCGGTGAGCGAAACCGGTTCTGATCAAAAATATATATTTTAAATAATAAAAACACATTTTTTTAGTACTTATTTCCACAATATATTTTTTGATCAGGACCGGTTTCGCTCATCGCGAGCATTATCAACTGATAATAATACAGTTGATAATGCTCGCGATGAGCGAAACCGGTCCTGATCAAAAAATATATTGTGGAAATAAGTACTAAAAAAATGTGTTTTTATTATTTAAAATATAATGCCTTTCCATCAAGAAGTGACAGTTAACACCTTAAAAGTGAAAAATATATATTGTACAAAAAATGTGTTTTTATTATTTAAAATATTTTAAAAAGATGTTTAATACTTTACAACTGAACTCTGTCAAAATTATATTTTACTATATAAAATGATACTTCAAAAAACTAGTTAGTAGCTAAACACTCGTTTTCCAGGGATGTGACACAATTAATACTTATTTTTAGTTAAGTAACTAAGATAATATATTGTTTTGGTTCTGGTATCGTATGATTCTAATATCCGATTAAGAATAGCTCGTAAACTATCTTCAAAAGTATTGAACTTTGATAGCATTATTAGAAAAGCTTTTTAACTCACTTCGACTGTTACAGTTTCGCTCATGTCTTCCTGCCACAGTCACTCTGTGTCTAGCACTGAGTGCATATCTGATAGTTCAAGGCTGTCATTATTCAGACAAGTACTTGGTTACTCATTTACTTACTGATAGGCACACTTTATTCCACAATGAGGATGTGAATATTATTATTCACTTGTCTTCTATAAAGATTGCTACGCTTGGTTACCTTGCGATTTCATCGGGATTGATTGATAGATGCAATCTATTCCATTACAACACTTTATGACAGAGTTTGACAACATTTTTAATATATGACTCATCAGCAGGCGATTTTATTATATTATATTAACATTTTCAGTCCATTGTGAAATCATTTAGTTTGGCATTTAGTAGTCGGCTCGAATAAATCCATGACACTTCTTTTAGAAACATATTGCTGTGTATAAGAATATCATTATTTTGTTGAATTCTACTCTACTTTTAATTCTTAACAAATGGACTTCTCAGAGAGGTCATTTCAAAATTTTCTTTACGAAAACTACGTGCTACTCAATTGTTTGATATATTTTTATATATAAGTCAGGATAAAAGAATACTTTATGAGACTGTACTTAAAATAATAAAAACACATTTTTAAATACTTATTTCCACAATATATTTTTGTTTAGGACCGGTTTCGCTCATCGCGAGCATTATCGACTGATCAGTTAATAGTGTTCGCCATGAGTGAAACAGGTCCTGATCAAAAAATATATTGGGGATATAAGTACTAAAATTTGTGTTTTTATTATTTAAAATATCTTGCCTGTCCATCAAGAAGTGACAGTTAACACCTGTAAAGTGAAACTGTACTTATTAGGACTAACTCGTGAGTCACATTACAAAATAAACTGAGTTATTTCAAATTTGATATGAAATTATTATAAATAAATAGTCAAGTAAGAGAGATCTTAATTTTGTCACATAATATTAATTTAATTAACACTGTCGTTTTATTTATATTTTCTGAAATGTAGTAGGTATATTCCAAAGTTGACCGAGTATTTCGTCATCTAAAACGTCCCATACATAAAATTTTAAGTATTTGCTGAAGACTTGACATTTTACCTTAGCCAATGAATCCTGAAATACCATAAAACCGCAACGAATAGACTCGAATTCTATAGCCCAATAGCGAATACCGAAGAAATATCTTCCGGAAGTTAATGGCGTAACGAAGAATAAAGGTATGTCAAACATTTCATATACTTCATCAACTGCTAGCGATCAGCAAAATCGGTTCTGATCATAAAATATATTGTGCAAATAGTACTAAAAATTGCTTTTTAAGTTTCATTCAAAAAATTTTTTTTTTAGTTTTATTGTTAGCAGGAAATAAGCTCGGTCGTTAAAACAGGAGAGAAGATGTATTGTGTACCTTTTCTAGAAAGCTATATATATTGTAGATAAGCAAATGACCGCTTAAGTATAGTTCTGACGATGTGTGAGCCGAAATAGCTATCAACTATATCTTATAAAAAAGTTTGTAGAACTAAAATACATTGCTATTTTTTCACCGTGTTATAATGGAGTTCTACCAAGTAAATACCAATTCAATCAATGAACTAAAAACAGTGTTTTTATTATTTAAATATAAAACTTTTCCACTAAGAAGTGACAGGTAACACCTTAAAAGCAGCTAAAAATATTTCTTAAATATCCTATTGAAAAAGATATACAAATAGGCGTTCTAAATCTTTCTACAAAATCTGTTATTTTTTCTTTATTTTCATGAAAAGTGTATACTCTTATTGACATTTGTTTATTTGATAATTATTCATTGATAATTAAACAAAATATTTTGGTACATGGATCTCACTTTTTTTTGCTTACTTTGCTAGATTAAATAATCGATGCTACGCGATGTACATATATCGAATACTTATAGAATTTGCATTTAATTTCGTGTTTAATTTAACGTTAAAGGTGCGCATTCTATAGAGTTCTTAGATCTAATTCAATATTTCGATCCTAATTAGTCAAAAATCGAATCGAAAAAATTCTCACGTAAAATTTAACGTGACCGCATTATAAACATCAGCGGTCTATATGGTCGGTATGGAAATGTCTCAAAACTGTACCGGTACGAAAAAGTTTGAAAAAAAATATATCAATATGAAGCTGTTTTTCACCGCAGCAAAATCTAACCACTGTTACACATAATCTCTGGCTTACGAGCACTCGTCAAAATGTTGATGAATTTGGTAGCTGACAGATCATTTAAAATATATTTGTTATTTATTATGTAAACCGATTCATGAGATTAAAGTATTTTATATGATTGAAGCAATGTTTGTATTGTTATATTAATAAATATTTAACATTTTTTTAATGATTTTCGTTAGTTTTAGCTTAGTTTAAAAACTCATAATACTTATTAAATCATAAAATAAGAAAAGATTTTAATCCGGTGTTTTCAATATTTATAACTGAAAATAAGATCCGGTCTTGTAATTATAATTCATGATGAAAAATGAGAAAATCATTGCTCCTCGTATATATTAATAAAGTATTGGAACCACGAGTTCTTTTATTAAGCAACATTTTCATATTTTATAATCACTGTCAAAGAAGCATCTGTGTTTCTTACTCTATGTGCCTCATAGTTGGAAATAAATCGACTATTATTCTATTATTTTTCATAATGCTGTTGCACTATAGAGTGTATAAAAAAATTTATTTTATTTTTATTTCATTCAAACATTTATTTTTCAAACGTTGTTTTTAATGCCATCTATGAATAATTTTGTTTAACAAGTAATAAAAATGACATCGTGTGATATACGTTCGTGCTGTAGTTTTCTATCACATGTGTAGATGGCGAATATTGGTTTCAAATAATCATAGATGTATAATTTTTTTCAATAGCTTAGATTTATATAATTTGATTTCACAATAGATCGCGCACTGCCTGTTCAACGTTGACTTCGTTTGCTCACGTTCTTGACAACTAAAATAATTTATTAATTTTGCTTCGATGAAGTCCTAAAATCTCCAATTTATCAATAAGTGAATAGGAAGGCAATGTAATTTGATATGAAGTTCAATTGACATTCTAGTGCACATTGTTTTTATTTGATTGTGTCAAATACTTTCGTATTTTTTCCGCTAGAGTGGGGAAACAGCAAACACGCTTGCATAATTTGTTTTTATTTTTACTGTGGCGGGAAGTTTGGAAATATTCACAAGATTTGATGAGTTAAAGTTTACGCAAATCCGTTGAATAAAAAGACTGTGTTAAAATTTTGAATGATTTCCTTGATTATCCATCAACAGCGTTTGCAGCAACCTTGAAATCATCGAATGGTAAGTACATAAAGAATGATTATTTAATAATGTAAGACTATGTATATTTTATTATTTGTATAGCTGATATGGATTTTTTTGTGTAAATGACAATTATTACACGTTGAGGAAAAACACCATACAATTAATTGAACAAGGAATTGCAGTGAAGAGTAAATTAATGATATGCAGTAGCGTAACAAAAAAATAAATATTGTAATATGTTTGTTAATTAAATACTATTTTATTAATCGTATGTTTGGTGTAGTGAAATATCGATAGAAAATAACAAATATTTTTAAATGTACAACAATGAGCTTGAAAATAAAAGAAATATGCCGTGGTCCCAAAGCATTTTACTCAACATTTAGTTTATGAATTTCTTCTTGTAAAAAGATTATTTATATTTTTAAACAATATTCAAAAACATCGAATATCTTAATAATAAAGGTACGTCTTATTTATTTACTTATTTAACGGTGACAGAACAAAATAGTATAGAAACTTATACTTATAGATAATATAGAATGTTAAAAAATTTTCAATTCATCTTACGTTGAAATTTTATTGAATTAATTCATACCTGCTGTTTTCAGGAAATGAATTACAAATTAACTTGTTCTTTATAATGCTATATCCGCAGATAACAGTTGCGTAAAAAATGAGTATCATATTGTTCAAGTTTCTCAAAGTATATTATATTACCGAAACCTTTTCTTCTCAATAAAAAATATTGTAAAAATATTTTTATTTTGCTAATTCTTGATTGCAATATTTCATATTTCAAAGTGGTAACGACTTTATTTGAGATATATTTTCAATTAAATCCAGATTATTATATGTTGATTTTTTTTATTGTTTAACTAATGAATAAAAAAGACGCGCGCTTGGGGTTCTCTATGTGTTTCGGACCTCTAAAAATATTTTTAGAGTGAGATTTAACTATTGTATTCGTATTGTTATATAATTTATATACATATATTATAATATACATAACATAATTTTCGTATTCAAAATAGTAGCTGTCAATTAAACTGCATAGTTATTGTTGGTCGAATGGTCAACGGTATTGGTACTATGGCATATTCTCATGCACACAGGCTCGAATTTCGCCAAGGAAAACTTCATTAATCTATTTTTACATAAATTTATAGTTTGTTTAATGATTACAAAGATTTTTTCTTGCCCCAAGGAGGTAAATAGCGAGTGTTATTAGCAATTTTCTAGCCATACTCTTTTATACTGTAGATATTCTGGTAAAATCATTGATCGAGCTACTGCATAATTCAGCAATAATACCGTAATTTCAGAAACTAGTTATGCATTTTCAGTTAGGATTTTTTTAAATTGAACTAAAATCATAATTTATATGTAATAGTGACGATATTTTTTGCACGAAATTGTTTTCAAAACGGTGTGATTTATAAATAAATAAATTTCATACCCAAAGTCTCCAACTTGAAATTAGTTAGATTGAAGACTTAGTTTTTTTTATTATTATTTAATTTAGCCTCGAGGTTTTACGGAACACAGATTGAGTATCGCTATAATTAGAATATAACACACTCACTGCTTGCTATATGAGCACTTAAATAAAAAAAGTATAGTGTTAACGTATATTAAATCGCGTGTTAACAAAAAACCTATTAAGCATTTTTTTAAATAATCATGGCAATCATTTTTGTGGGATATATTAATTATTCATTCACAATTATATTGTCATGCATATTTGACCCTTGTACTCGTTCTGGCCAAGCTTGTCGGACTTGTTCAATTTTAAATGCATCGTGGGCATGCTGAAGAATTTATTACGGAATGAATTTTAGCATGTCTCTTATGATTGCGATTGCAAATGAAAAAATAAATTAAATATTTAAAAATGCATTTCTGCCAACGACATGTTGAAAAATAGACCGATGCAAAAAAAATATCGTCTCAAATGAGCCAAAACTACGAATGTACGATAATTTTTTCATGTCTTGTCTTTTCGATTGCGTTTTTAATAATATTATATTTCTATAAGCATTTCTGTCAAAATGTAGTATTTTGTTGCATATTGTAATTAAGACATTTTAAATTAATACTACTGGATAAAACTTTGAATATATATGTTCTTTTTATTTTTTGTTGTTGTTGTTAAGCTTTCGATAAACAAAAAGCTAGCAGAATATCATTAAACATTTTTCTAACAAAAATACCTGAACAGTTGTCAAAGACGGACGTAAATTTTAAGTCATTTAAGCAACATCACATCTTCAATAGTTGCAAATAAATTGGAACCGGTCAGTACTAGTTTTTTGAGTTACAGTGTTTCCATCCTAAATTATGTATATATACAGTTCCGAAGAATATATATATTTGAGTATCATAATTATTTTATAAATATTTTATACTAAAGCTCAAGAATGTATTAAGTAGTTTAATGATTTATCATAATTAAAATAATTACCATCCTGTATACCTTGGCATTTAATAAATAAAATCAATTGTATACAATCGCCTTAAGATGTTTTTCATGGACCATTCTGTATTATCAATGATTCTCAACATAATTTTTCAAATACATTTTTATTCAGACCTCCCTGAAATGACATTTTTTTGTATGATTAAATCAGTGGTCAGAACTGAAAAATTTCTCTGGTTATTTTGAAATTTTAACCAATGTTTGAATTTTGTATATTATGTTATTTTACGGCATGTGAAAACTATGGTAGGAAATGAAAATAAATTATAGGGTATTTGAATAAACTCATTAAAATTTAGAAAATATTATATGGATTCGCATTTCTATTTGTTTTAGGTTTGTAATTAAGACATGTTTGATATTTTTTGTTTTTACAAAAGCTACTGGCAATTCGACTCTGTAATAAATGATGGTTCAAATAATTATAATATATGGTACTTTAGTAGCTATGCAGATTTTTTATTCACATGTATTTTTCGAACATGAAAACTATGTTCGATTTCTTAGTAATGTTTTTACATGTTAATGACAAAAACAGTGCCAATAGGTTCAATGATCGATCATAGTAATCTGATAATAATATATAGTGGTACATGGACATCAAGAAAAGCCTAACAGAGAGTTGATAAACGTTGAAGTAACGTCGAAGTTAACGATCATTTAGCGGGAACTGTGTGATGAATGTGGGAATCCCCTATATGACGGGTGATAATTTTCATGATGTATAAAGAAAATACATGTTTTCAATTGCGTATCAAACACCTTACTTGCAAGATAACATATGTTTCATGTCAATATCATCGTGTGATTAAAATTTCAATTTCAATGAAGTATATAATGTTCATTATTAATTTATTGAAAAAGAAATGAGCCATGATTAATAATGTATTGCTAATTAATCCAATACATGTAAAAATACAAATTTTCACCTGGAAAAAATAATTATTAATTATATTTTATTTCAATCATCTTGACAAATCACTTTTGGTTTCTAAAATATCTATTATATATCAGTATTGCCAAAACTATGTTTCGAGAAAGATTAGTGGATAGCTAATCGAGAAGAGATATTCGACCAAAACCTGATCTATTTTTACACGCTACAACGACTAGAATAATACTAAAATCTTTGAATTCATGTTGATTTGCAAGTTAATGAAATTTATGTGATTTAATTATTATGCCTCATGTCAAGAAGGTTTTCAATTCAAGGAGCCGAAATCACACATTTAATTAAGAGCTTCTTTCATCAATGTTTTTATGTATTGTGTATGAAAAATACTAACTTCTAATTTATAACATATGTCTTATTAATTCTGTATTAAAAATTAACAAACGTTCCTATTTTCAGATTTGTTGATATCCGGTTACTTAAAGTTTGAAGAGAGAAGAGAACTTTAAGTAACCGGATATCAACAAACACACCTTTACGCTGGATCTAATGTTTTCTGTAATTGATCTATAAATTCATTTATTATGTAGTCAGAAAAGAGTGCAATAATGTCATAATATAGAAATATCAGTAGTCACATAATGTTTTATCACAAAACGCTTCACGAGTGATAATTTTGATAGGTGGCACAAGGTATTATTTTTATATCGGTAACTTTATACAGAAGTGTAAAAAAGTTGTCTTGTGTGTTTTTGATTTGTTTCAAATTAAAAAAATCTTGCTATGTATTTTTTTAAACTCAATTTATAAAGATGATGAGAGATGCAAATACACCCATCCCTCGCTTAACACGGAAGATAGGTTATGCTAGATCGCCGTGCTAACCCAAATCGTGTTAAGCGAGACTAACAAATGTATAAAATATAGGGGATAAGTTTTTTTAGAGATTTTTTTATTAAGAAAAAACAGATAGGTTGAACTTATGAAAATTTACTGATAAATAATGATACGGATAAAATATATTATTCAGTGTCACTATCACTAGAGGATATTAAGATTGACATTTTTTGATCCAAAATTTGTATTTTTGTCTCCAGAGAAATTATTTTTCTACAAAATTTCGGTTTTGACATTTAAAATTTTATGTCGTTACATTGCTTAAACTTCATCATACAAATAATAAAAATATGAATTAGAAATAAGAAAAACATACCTTGAATAGTTGTGAAATTATAAGCAGTAATTATTTTATCAACGAGATGCAACGAGAGACTAAATGTCTGATGTATTGTCTATGTATTTCAGATACTATTTGTTGTTTGAAATGCGCAGTTCTATAGTAAGGTATACCCTTACCGTTAATATTAGAATTTCGCACAGCTGTGTGCACATCTACGAAACGTCGAAACATATTTTCTTTCACCGAAACTGAAACCATGTTAAGCGAGGGATGGGTGTATATTATTTCAATTTCATCGTCGGTAAAAATTGACTTGATGTCATATGCTTCCGAGGTACAAACGTATAATTTATTTTAAACTCTTACACCGATTAAAATAAAATACGTTCAGGGTTAAGGTGTTTGACCTCATTGATCGTACACGGGAAGTGTCCAAATATTTAAAACATCTGAGAATGGGGCCGAAAGAGATTTACGAAGTGGTCCGTCGAAGGCTATGTTTGAAAAACCCTGATCTAAACAATATGAAAGAGAGAAAATATTTTTTTCTCAAAGTTTGTTTATTGGATTACAGTACGGAAAAATGTGCACATTCATTGGTTATATTTTGTTTAAATCTCATGAACGAGATTGTTTTAATTTATCTTATCATTTCGATACCTCAGTTCCAAAGCATTACAACGCAAAAAGCATAGTTCGAAAGAAAATTCACATCTAACTTAAATTTAACTTAAATAAAAATGACATATATCAGGTTCAGAATTTAGAACTATTAATCGGTGAATTTTTTTTTATTATAATCCTAGAGAATAATATCTGTTTTCTAAGCATTTCGCCACACTTAACTCAAAAGTTAAATATTTGAAGATTTTATCGACCAATTCATCACAATTGTGATCCTTTGTTTATCGTGAATAGGTTTATCAGGCGAAAATCACGTCGATTTCCATAATAGTTCTTGGCTTGTTTGTTATCAGGTTTGTTGATTATCGTAACATTTATCTGGCCATTTAAATAGGTTCTTATGCAAAATGCATTATGAAAACGACATTGGAATTTAGTGGGATTTCAGAAAAGTATTATGAAATTTATTTATTGATACGCGTAAATTTCCTTATTTTCCAAAAAATATTGCAAATAAAATTTGATTTATTGACCATATTATTATATGTTGTATATATTTTAATTGATATTTATTTTAACTTGGTTTAACGAGGTTGGTACGAAAATTCATATTTTCAAATGAATTTTCAACATACATGAACCTTTTGTTGTGAGCCATTCCCTAGTCTTATAGAGCCTAACAAAGTGAAAAAAATGGAAAATAAAAAATCAACGGGAAGTTATTATACTAGTAATATTATAAATCAGACTCTACTGTCAATATTCGCTCAACAATCACGCTCTTCCTATCCGTCTACAGTGAATTGCGAACGAATCGCCGTATATAACGATCAGAAATTTCAATAACTAAAGTCAATAATTTTATGTAATTAAAAACAAATTACATGATGTGTATTAAAAAGGTATTAGAGAAATGATTAAAATATACAGTGTAATCGCTTTTAAGTTGTTAACTCTCACTTAGTTAAAAGGCATGCTATTATAATATTTAAAAAAATCATAGCTTAATCGTTGAAAAGCAGTCTTACTCAACCATTTTCTTACTTGAATCGCAGACATGTGTTTGTTATATTTTGTGCGCCAAAAATTTTTGTAAACATATATAACTATACCACAGTACTACATGTATTTTTTTAAATATACATTAATATAAATATTGGCGGTTTTTGATACCAACGCAAACTCTCATATAAAAATCAGATGTATGTTATTTATATGCAAAGATCCTTGGTTGGCCGTATGTGGCCCGCGAGCCGCAGATTGATAACAGATGATTTAAATTAAGAAATAGAGAAATTATTCAAACTCTTAAGAGATCTTTCATAATTAATATGGCAGCTCAGTGATTATTAAATCATTGAAATCGCTAGACTAATTATTTTGTTAATTTATTTGATGCGTTTATAACACTTTACTGCTTTAGCATAATTTAATATATGTATATTGTCTACGTAATTGTTTTATTGTATTATTCATATTATTAATATCGTTTGTATTGGTAAAAACAAGCTATATAAGATATGCTCAAATAATTCAAGTATTTTCGCGAGGTATGTATAGCATATACAAATCATTATTGCAACGCTAATGTATTGAATAGTTATACTATGAAACGATATTTTTTAATATACCGTGACAGATTGCTCAAGCAAAATAAACTGATACAAAACACATTACCTATCCACTTACTAAAAAAATATACGACACAAAGCAAAACCGGTTTGCGCAGTTATACTGATATAGATACAAGTAAATTTGCCAAAGATGTTTCAATGAATTATTCATAATTTAAATTAAACCAATGATTTTGGTTTAATTTAAATTATTAATAGCAATTGTGAATTTAGTTATATCTAGGATTCCTTGATAGTAATAGAATCTTTAATTGAGTAATTCCG
This sequence comes from Himalopsyche japonica, assembly GCA_028555115.1. NCBI lineage: Eukaryota > Metazoa > Arthropoda > Insecta > Trichoptera > Rhyacophilidae > Himalopsyche > Himalopsyche japonica. The sequence goes on along the minus strand of JAHFWJ010000491.1, from coordinate 84,268 downwards.
AAAATTGGTAAATACTTAAACATCGATTACGTTATGTAATGTTCGTATGGTGCTAATATTCATAGAGTTAGTATGGCTAGATAAAGGTATTAAATAAACAAATTGCAGATCTATAATGAGATATACTATTTCTGGAAATAACTTAAGTCGGTGCATTGGTCTTCCTTGGGGGCAGAAATAGACTAGCGATTCTCCATTAAGCGTAATGAGAAAATGTCACTGTGTGATTTTTGTATGGCGAGCGGATTATTTCGCACCCGAATTATCCGGATATGATGATGGTATACAAGAAAAATCCCCACTAAGAATATGCACCATATAAAACTAATACTTTAATTTAGATTACTTTGATTTTTCGTTATTTAATAGATAATTGCGTAAATAAATAATTGTATCCTCACAATGTGTTCATGTAAAATATATTTTTTATTGAGAAAAAAAGTTGTATAGAAATTGTTTTCTTTATTATTTTTTTTTGCATGCATGTGCTTTACGTATTGCTGAATAGGAAATGTTTGAAACTTTCAAAATATTTTCTTTCCACCCTCATGAAGGTTTCTGGATTACTAGTGTATAACCACATGACAACGAAATTTTTTAACCATTACAAAAACTCCTACGAAATTGTCAACCATATCACACTTTGAGAATGAAATTTTGCATACTGTCAATTTGTCATAAACTGTATTTGATTTCGGAATAACTGAATAAAAACATTTTTTCAAAAATTATTCACCCAGTTTGATTACTTTGATCTTGATTGTTCTTGATTAGAACTGTTTTAAATAGAATAATATAAAATAGATAGAGTGCCTGACGATGCCGAAAATCGAAACCCTAGTTGTTAATGACAAACATGCGGAATCGTACAAAGTTATAACAATTCAATTTTTTTTTTACTTCAAATAAGCAATTTGCATAAAAATTGAGATCCTTACCATAAGGAATTTACCACCTGACTTTTCTTATTAGGGAATTTTATTAAAATGTAAAAAAAAATATTATTTGATGTTATGTATATTTATATTGTGTCTGGAGTTTTCTGTGTTCGTTAAATTATGTTTGTGGTATATTTAAAATGCGCGCTAGTCTGTGTGCGGAGTGTTTTTGTGAGCAATCATTGTGGTATTAGAATAACCGGCTTTAGATTAGGCACTCTCGCGATTAGGTGGTTTGTATGCCTTAAAACGACAACTCACTTAAAAATAAAATGTTCGAAAAACACGAAAACATTGTACATGTAGGAAGAGTAAAGAAAAACTTTGACGCACAATTGAAACAATCATCTTGATGCATCTTGTTATATCATGATCTGTGTGATTTTTGTATGATTAATTAGAAGAAAAAAATAACACAATTGTGTCGTTTGAAAATTAAAATTGAAAATATTCGGTTCTGAAAATAGAATTTATGAATACATCGATGAGATGTATAAATGAGGTAGTTTTATGTTCACCATCATTTATCGACATCAAGCCTGATCAAACATATAAGAAGTAATCTTTGATGCTATCGATTAAAACAATACCGTAATCTGTTATCATTTTTTTTTATCTGACCACGATTTTTTGCAGTAATAAATATGCGCAAGTTTTTATCAGCAGGTATCAGAATGTTTTACTGCATTCTGTGTCGTTCTTATACACGTATTTAGATTTTTGCCTAATTGGATTATTTAAATTTCAATCGTTATAGCGATATATCGCTGTGTCACAAAATTGATCGCGGTATAAAATCAGAGTTAAAAAAAATTGTTTATGTAAATAATGTGACGTGAATTGACCCTTAATATAATTAATTCGATTGATCAAAATGATTATTCTATGATTTTTTTATAAAAGCAACGATATTGATAATATTATGGGTATCAATATAAAAATATCTTAGATAATAAAAAATATGGTTATTGATTAGTCTGTCGGTCATTTATCAAAGGCATACGCCATTGTGTCTTTGAGCAATTTCTGACAACGTATCCATTCATATCTTTCTAAATCGTATTCTCATTTTTCTTTTTTATGCAATACATAATGATAACATTTCTACAAATTATTTTCCGACAAAACATAAGGAAAATTTAACACATTTGTATGTACACTCATTGCGAATTTATACGTATAAAATTATTGATTGTTTAAATAACCATAGCTAAAATAATTGTTCCTTATCATATTAGCAATATTTATTTGAAGATTTTTCCATATTGTTTATATTATTCATATATGTATACATGTTATCCTCGACTTACGACCGAGATACGTTCCTGGATTTTGGTCGTAAGCCGGATTTCATACAAAATATGTATGTACTTACTTAAGTTTTTTTTTCAATATCTACTGCGTTTCTCTTTTTTTGTCACATCTACTCCGTTTACCAGTCATTATGGGCACGATTTATTGATTATTCACTTCAGAAATTAAATGGGTATATGTATTACTTATATCTTATCATATTAATGTGCATCTATGTCTAAGTTCAAAAACAATGTGTTAACTGAATTATGTATATATTATATAATTTAAAAACATCGAAGGGAAGAAGTGAGAAACAATGATATTCTTTGCGCACCTTCGCGATCTACTGATCGGCAGGAAGTATTTATGGCATCATCTTTGTTTACGTATGAATCAGGGTTGATAAAGGCGCACCGTAATGCATTTTAGCAAAAATGATATTTTTTTGGTCATAAGTCTAAATGGTTGTAAGTCGAGGACTACCTGTATAATGATCGGTAAAACGTATTGTGTTTCAATAACTCGTAATTTGTTTTTGATGAATAATTTTTAAGTCTAATAATTTCATAAAAAAATTAAAATATTATTATTCGTATTTTTACACTGAATTTAATGTGCTAGTGATTTCCGAAAATCTACATCTTAGTTTAAGTATTTAGAAAATGGATGAAAAAGATCACATTTTTTTGGATACAAATATTTATATAATCGAGGTATACATAGGTATTTGATACACATTTATTTACAATTCTCACGGTGAGAGAAACCGGTCCTGATATCATATAAATATAAACATTTGAAAATAGTTCTTAAAATTGTTTTTTATTAGTTAAATATAAAATAGGAAATCAATGCTTAAACGTGTCAACATAGAGATTTGAATCGCAGATTGTACAATTTATTGGAATAAAATATAATGAACGTTTACCATTCGGCTTTAAAACCTTTGGGGTTATTAATACTAAGTTTTTCACTGAAATGGTCTGACAATGTTCGTATATTTAGACTGAAAAAGTTAATGTTTTATAAATTATCTAAAAATATTTATTACAAACGTATTCTCTTGAATTAATCTCGAAAGAACTCCTTGCATTCTTTTTGAGTGTTATCTCAAGTAATTTTATATTTGCACTTTGAAATTTTTTGAGGTGGTCGAATCAATACTATATTATTTTTAACACGTATTTAGAAAGGTAAGTAAGTGGTGTCATACATATTTGATGTTTGTTTTTGGAGGCTCCGGAATATGAACATTTTAAACGATAACTCTTGAAAATTTATAAAACAAAATATATTTGATATAGACGATATTAAATGATTGATTTTTTTCAATTAACGCTGATTTATATATATTGTATGTGAATATATATTAGATTTTTATATGTATCAATAAATATAAGATGATTTCTTTTTATTATGACGATTATTACGATTATATGACGTTTCTTTTATAAATATTAAACAGTTTAGTATCTATAGTAGAACCAATCTGTCATTGGGGTTTCATAGAATCCATAGCAGGTGTTGAAAGTGTACAAAGAATACACTATCGCATACACATACCATGCAACATCACGACAAGGGAAGAGTGACAAATCGTTCAGATACGACATGGACGTAATTTTTATCGCTAATGCCGACCTCTTGTATCGATGTTATTGCAGCTGGCTGCACTAAAGATAGATTCTGCCAAAAACAACTAATACCGACTCATGTCAAAGTTGACAAATGTAGTCTGTATATGATCTTAAAGCACAAAAAAACACTAAATGAGTATCATTCACACATGATGATACGTGCAAATACGATTTATATGACAATGAAGTACGACATCTATGTATGAAAAATTTAGTTCCATGTGTTACAGATTCAAATACAAATTTCATTTCCAAACAAAATACACGTTACAATTTATATGGTTGACAATATATTCTATTATAACTCTTTTCTTGATGTCTTTATTGAATTATTTGAATAAAAAATTAATAACAATATTTACTCTGCTATTATAAACACTTTAAAGCTTCCATTTTGTAAGTATTACTGAAATTTCGTTTGTAAGTCATATTCAAGCTGATTCAACAGTAGAACTTTTCGAAAGCTTTGGAACTAAAAATTAATAATTTCAACATTGATTGCATTCATTTATAATAAATTCTGTACATCTTCTGAGACATGCATAGAATAATGAATCATATATTATAATGTCACTGATATATCACGAATATTATTGCTTGTCAGATGAATGACAGTTAATTTTATATGAAAACAATATACTTCAATGATTGATTGGCGTAAACAAATATCATTTATTTTTGTATTTTTTTAAATATTATTCTAAATTTAAAACTCCGAGATATAATTTTACTGTCTTTTGTTTAACTTATTGTTTACAACGATATAATGTTCCAAATTAATAAAAATACATATTTTATTATTCTACTGATATCGAGCATATTATTCCTTGGTGGCAATAAACTTTTTTATTGTGTTAACGAAGGCATTAATGTATACGTACTACATTTCAAGATATTGTATTAATGTAGTTGGTTACATAGCGTAGCAACAGTGATTTATCTATTTCTGTGTAAAAAATAAAAAGTAAAAATAATTGTGACAGCGTCTTGAAAGTTTAGATACCGTATAAAACATGTAATGAAATTCAAAAAATGATTTATTGCATATCAATCAATTAATTACAATGACAGTGACCGTCCGCTGAGGTCAGTATCAGTGAGTTGGCAGCCGTTACATACGATACACCAATCGACGCAAACTAGAATAATAAATTCATTTTAATTATATAAACGACAAAGAATTTATTCTTTCATGTCAAAGTATATACATTAGAAAGTATTTTGGCTACAATTTATGTTTAGATCAAAATATAATATTTTTTTTTCGTTACTATTAAGCACCAGTGCTGTAGTGGAGGGTATAATTATTATGAGGCTAAGAAAAAATGCATAGAAAAATATTTCCTTCTCGGACCAAAAAATCGTCCATAAAAATTTAAGAATAATTTTGATTTCTCTCCACGTTAATTTTCTTAACTACGGTACGTTGAAATGCAATACGGCAATAAGCTATAGACCTTATGTGGTATAAATACTCTCTCACATTATGATTTCAGAATTGAGACATGACAACTATTTTTCTAGAATTCTATACGATTCCCTTGTATTGATTCCTATGACATTATAGGACAAAACTCGAGATATTCTGAATATATCATTTACATTTTTGCGAAAGTTCGGTTTTTAATCATCAAAAATTAATAACAATGGCTGTGAAACATACGTCAGTTTATTTTTAGAATTGATAATGTTTTATCGTGGGATACAAATCAATACTGCTAAAAACGAGAATTTTATCTCATTAATTCGTAAATAAAATGATAAAATATATAAATGTAAAAATTATACATGGTCACTTTTTAACAACTTTCTACTATCACCGATATCCCAATGTAATAACATGTTTTTTTTTTTTTTGTAAATCCCAGAACAAAAAAAACACAGTTATTTTGGAGGTTTTGTTATATATAATTGCATTTTTTTCAAATATAGCATGAATACAGACATAATAGCAAATTATTTGTCAAAACGTGAAAACCAACTCAAGTGAACATAAAAGTATTTACTATTATTTTAGTAAGTAGTTTGTATCGTGACACTTATCAGAATATTTCCCGTAAAGATATCATTATAATATATATCATATGAAACTCATTTGATATACGGATTTTAATGAAATAAGATCATATCTATGTCCATTTTGGCATTAACGCTAGTGCAGCAGCAACAGCGGAAAGCTGATAAACATAGTGATATTTTATCACAAACACCACGTAATTTTTGCTTTATTTTAGTTTGGAAATTAACAAGCAAGCAATTTTAATTAATTGTCATATTTTCTTTAACCTGTTTAATGTTTTTTTTACGTTTCTTTATATATTAGAAATAAGCATTCAATAAATACTTTTGATGCAAACGATGCTATGACATGAATAAGTGCTGCGTTATATGCAGATAGTTGAAGAAAGACAAATAAATTATGTAATAATCACATCCACATTAAAAAAATATATAATTAATTCAAAATTATAATTATGAGATATTTTTTCATATGGAAAATTTGTAACGTTCGTATATTTTAGCCACGCTTATTAAAAACGGGAAGATTTTGCCAAAAATGTTGCCTATTTTTAGACTGACATAATGTTTTCTGTCGCATTCGTGAATACATAATGAGCTTACTCCACAAGCTGCAATATATGCTGGAAGATCTGGAATTATGATGTGTTATGCAGTGATGGCAGTGTCGGCACACGGGCTGATTAATTCAGGGATTACTGATCAAACATTACCATTTTAAATTATTATTTGCATTAAAAAAAGTCAAATCAGTATTATTTTTCAGCACCACTTCAGTAAAACCAGGCGATATATAATATATTTGTTTTTTTTTTGTTGATAGATGGTGGTATACATAAGTTCAATTTGCAGAAAATGAATATTTAAATATGATTCTGTAAAACAGTTTAAAGTGAACCAGATAAAAGAAACATTTTGCCCCACCAAGCTAAACAAACGTGTTTCATTTGTTTCTTATTTTGATTGCAAACTTAGTACCATTTAAAACGCCGAGTGAGACGTGAAGTGCTCTGATATTAAAAATTTTCAAAAATCTTTTTTTATGACTGAATCACATTTTTCAGGGTGAGTTTAATTGCGTTTTATTTTAGTAAATAAAAACAATAATTTCAATATCTACTTTCCTAAACGTATATGAAAAAATCAATTGGATATATTGTAAATTAATGCTCGATTACTTTATCTGTGAGCGAATAATAATAGTTTTATTTATATTTTAGAAACATTGTCGAAAACATCAAGTATGTAAAGGTATGTTGTAGTATGTTGTAGATAACGAGGCAGTTATTTTGAGTTACGATTTTTCCTGAAATCCCGGGATTGCATTAGGACGATCTCGAAATCGGAAACCCTGATAAGTGTAAATGAAAATTAGACATGTCAACATTTGAACGGTATATATGAATTGCTTACACAATGGTAATTCATTTTTTGATAGAAAATGAAAAACAAAACGTTGCGTGTTAAAAATATATAATAAGAATCTAATTTTTGGTGGAATAAAAATACAAAAAATGTACGTATTCTATACAATTTTGAATACGAGAATTGTATTTTTTAATTGACGAAACTGATATGAAGTTTTGCCAAGATGAAAAAATGACATATTTTTTTTTGAAAATCAACTTGGTCTTATCGTGTTAAAGGTTACCGTATCTTCGGAGTGTGGTGATGGAAACGGAGACCAACTCTTCGGCCACCGCCAGCTTACTGACGCAGGCTCACTTCGCATTTGCTGACTATGCGGTCTTCGCATGCATGCTCTTGCTGTCGGCGGGCACAGGAATTTACTTCGGATACATGGGCCGCTCTAAGACATCAGATGTCCAAGATTATCTTATGGGTGGAAGAAACATGAAGACGTTTCCAGTGGCAATGTCACTCGTCGGCAGGTAGGCACCTTTTCCACTTTACCAATGTTTTCATTTTTATATATTATTTCTTGTACACAAATACGGAATTAAGTGATTTTCATTAGATTACCTGATGTTAAAATCAAGCTATAACTATTGGGTCTCTCGACGTTCTTGTACGTCTTTATTCAAAGCTGCATTTCAATTGTGAAATATTTTTTGACCAATCTGATTCTAAAAATTATTCTATTTAGACTAGCCATGTTCAACACGCAGCCCAATTTAAGATTTTCAGATGCCCAATTTAATTAATTAATTATTAAGTAAATAAAATGTTTTGATAAGTTTTTTGGTTGTTTTTAAATAAAAAAATGTCATTCTAATTATTTCCGCTTGTTTTGTTTTTTTATGCGGCTAACCATTTACCGGTTATATTTTAATTGGCCTACCAAACAATTTCTGTTGGACAACGCTGATTTGAAATTTATTTTGCAACAAGAAAAACAAACTAGAATCAGATTTCACTACAAAATTGTCTATAAAAATTTGACGTCGTTTAATATGAAATTTAGTATTATGATACTAAATACTTGTAAAAACAGAAAATAGCTTGGAGTGAATTTACGAGTCATTGAATTGGGGTAGAAAAAATTCTTAATACTTTTGAAACTCATTGCTTGTTGTATTGACATACGGGTGGCGACCGGTCCAGCTACGTGTCTGGGGTCACAGTCCTGGGAACCCCTGCGGAGATCTACAACTTCGGGACGCAATACTGGCTGATAATCGTCGGGATCCTCATCAGTGGAATATTTGTAGCCCTTGTCTACTTGCCAGTATTCTGCACTCTAAAACTCCAGTCATCGTATGAGGTATGATTTTAAACATTTTTTCATTATTTCCTTTTAACTTCGCGTTTCCTTATATCTTTGTAACGATTACATCATTGATTATACTGTGCTTATAAATGGGAAACACTTTATAACAGTATTTTTATTATAAATTTTGTTATGCAAGCCTGAATCAAAATTGTAAATTTCCATGAGACTTGTAAAGAAGATGTAAATTAATATTGTAGAGTCGGAAAATTACAAACCACGAAAGCCTTGGATTATTTATTAGTCCAATATAAGTTTTGTGGAGCATACTATATATAAATATTTAATGAGTCAAAGATAGAATACGGACGCTCAACCATTTGATCAAGATAGACTTTAAGGTTAATGGAACTGCATAAGATTGGCAGCGCAAAAAACGGTAAAGATATATAGGTAACAAATGTCTTGAAAGTAGGTTAGACAGATCACGGTAAACCTGAGCAATCATGCTAGGAGTATCACGAAGAAGAATATATGTATATGTATAATGTTAAGTCAACTGAAAAACATTATTTCATCTACATTTGTACCCATTACTACGATTAATGCAAATGTTTCGGTACAATAAATGTAACCAGGGCATTTAATATATTAGCTATGATTTTTAAGTATATATTATGCGTCCCTTTTTTGCGATCTATTTTTATTTGGATTTGGTTGCTGAGTCATAAGGTACATTGTATTAATGTATTTATATAGACTTTATTCTTTTTACAGTATTTGGAGTTGCGGTTTGACAAATCCCTGCGGACAGTGGCGTCAGTAATGTTTTTACTGGATGAGGTAAAATTGAGTGCATAATAGTATTTAATTTGAGTAACCATTAATGTGTGATTGTATATGTGGTATTTGCAATACATATTATAACAAAAATTCGTGTTACACATTGTTTTTCAACTGAAATCTCATGAAATTTTATGTGTAATATACACAGAAACCCCCAATTACACTACTCCGAATTACGCGCTGGCTTGAAATATTCGCCGCAAATCGCCCAATTGCACGCGCACGGTCGGCTGACTGTCTGTGTGCTGGATTTTGCGAGCGCTATACATTTTATCACCTAATAACTAAATATTTCGTCAATATTTATACATTTTTTGCAAAACTAAGAATAGTATTAGTTTTGCATTTTTTGAGATAAAAAACAATAAACCCTAATTTTGTTTGAGATTCACACCCACAATTACACGACTCTAAATAACACGGTCCCGACTTTAGTGTAAATGGGGGTTTTACTGTAGTTTGTGATTTATTATCGGGTTTAATTTTGTTTAACCAGGAACGTCTGGGGCAATCGTCAATTGATTATGAAGTAAAACACATTTTTTGTAACAGTGACATCTACAGATGAGAATAATTATCGACTGAAATTATCACTAGAATTGACATTCATAACATTTGCAATTACTCATTTGACATTTACAATGACTCATTTAACATTTAGGTTATGTTCACATATGTATATGTAAATATTATTGTGATTTTAATAGTTTTTCTTATTTTAATGATGTTAATGTTAGTGTGACTTACAAGTTTTTATTTTGTTTGAGTAAATGATAATTAACTTCAAGTTTGCTCCTATAATTTACCCTTGAACTTAAAAACATGAGTATTATAAATAATATTTTATAATTAAATAATAAATTGCAAGATTTTAATTTTATTTTATTCTTGCATGACGTTTTTTAGCATGATGTATATTTTTATACTATATTTGAATTTAATAAGTTCACTTCACTTTTACAATATTTTATAATATGTAGAATACCTGTCATAATGAATCTAACCGATTTTTTTGGAAACTGTCAGTTGGCACACTTCAATTTTCATTTACTCAATTACTATCATATTGCTAACACAGAAGCTTGAGACTTAAGCTTTACCTTAATGGAAAAAATTATATTTTACTGCTTGTCTCACTAAAAATTTGAATTATTGAAACAAAAATATATTGTTTTTTTTTTTTTTTTTTAAATAATAAAAACACATTTTTTTAGTACTTATTTCCACAATATATTTTTTGATCAGGACCGGTTTCGCTCATCGCGAGCATTATCAACTGATAGAATACAATTTACAAACAAGTCTATTTATACAAAACAAAAAATTAATTTGAGTTAATGGTAGCAGGTGTACAAAACCATGGGTACAAGAACTAGGAAACGATTTACATAAAATCATACAATATTGATACAAAAAAGGTAAATTAGTATAAAAATTAAATGTTCGCAATCACTTATTAAGAATTAAAATTACAATTATGGTAAATCAATAATCCATTAGGAGCTCTAAACAATCAATAAGGAAGTAAGGAGTGGGAAATTTTTAATGACGAAAATAACCCACAATCACTACTTAATGGAACAAAATAAATTAATACATGAGAAGTCGATTAAAGATGAATCGATGAGATGGGAAGATATGGTCAGTCAGGGGCGTTCCAATATTTTCTGTAAAAAATTAAGTAAAAGGAGGCAATATCATTTTTCAAAAATATGAAATAATAAAATAATTTATATTTATATGAAATATATATTTATTAATCTAATTTAATGAGTATAACAATGGTGACGACGCAAAAGTAGTTTGTTCATTTATAAGGTTAGAATTAGGCAAAAATTTATATCGATTAATTTCAAGGATTTCTTGTTTATCTAATTTCAGTGATTTGTTATTGAAATGCAGGATTTTGTAGTTTATAGTAAAATCACATGAATGTTTATTTTGAAACAAATGGTTTCCAAAAGTAGAAATCTCATCGCCTTTTTTGGCACAAGCTAAATGTTCCTTAAATCTAGTATGAAAGGATCTTCCTGTTTGACCAATATACCTAGCCTCACAGGAATCACATTTTAGAAGATAAATACCACTTTGGCTTAAAATATTAATTTTGTCTTTCGTGTTAACTAACATTCGACTAAGATTATGATTGTTATAAAAAGTTACATTAAAAAGTTTTTTGTCTAACTTCTTGGATATGTTTTCAGAAACTCGGCCTAAATAACTTAGTTTTACCCAACGTTTTTCAACGGAGGGAACATCAATCATCAAGCTCGAGGTTACATTTAATAAAGCTAATTTTTTAGTTTTTTTAAAGACAAGTCGATCAATCAACTTTGCATCGTATCCATTGTTAAGTGCGATCTGTTTAATGGTGTTTAATTCTAAATTGAAATTTGATTCTGTCATAGGAATTGTCAACAAGCGATGAATAAAAGAATGAAAAGTTGACAACTTATGTGAAATGTGGTGTCTAGACGAGCTACTTATGATATTGTCACTAAAAGTCTCTTTTCTGTAAATACTGAAACTATGACGATTATTAATTAGTTCAACGGTTAAATCTAAAAAGTTTATTTTATGCATACCCAATTCCATTGTGAATTGAATTGAACTATGAATCTTATTCATATTATTCAAAAAAGTATGCAGTTGCCTTTCGGTACCTCCCCAAAGTACTAAAATATCATCTACATATCTATACCAATAGATGATATTTTTAAAAAGATCTAATTTTGTAATTTTTGATTCAATCAAATTCATGAAAAAATCAGCTAAAATTGGTGACAATGGACTGCCCATTGCCAAACCATCCAACTGTTTATAAAATTTATCTTTAAATTTAAAATAATTTTGATCTATGGAACAGTTAATGATTGATTTTACATCTGTAGCCAACCGGGGATTAAAAAAAAAAAAAAACAAATTTTAATTGTTGAAACTTTGTTGATAAATTGTATTCTATCAGTTGATAATGCTCACGATGAGCGAAACCGGTCCTGATCAAAAAATATATTGTGGAAATACGTACTAAAAAATTGTGTTTTTATTATTTAAAATATAATGCCTTTCCATCAAGAAGTGACAGTTAACACCTTAAAAGTGAAAATATATTGTGGTCGAATTTTATTTTGTAAATAAAAACCATTTATTTTTTAACTTATGTTTTCTTTTTCATTTTCAGATAATGTTTCTCCCTGTCATTGTTTATGTTCCTGCTTTGGCGTTTAATCAAGGTAACTTTTCTTTTGTATTTATTACAGGTCGATCAACTCACTTTCGATTCAATTGTAATCAATTATAATGAAATGTCAACTATAGGTGTGCTGCTACTTTTAAAATAGGAAATTCTTTTATTTAAAAAATATATTATAAGCAGCAAAGAGATAACACCACTCAAATGTTTTATCGAGTTGACTATAGAATAAATATAGTGGAAAAAATACTCAATTAAAAAAATTATTAAAAAACCAATTCAATTAACAGTGAAGACATTTTATGAATGTTTTGCAAAACATTTTCAATGTAAATATATGGATTGAACATATAAATACATCGAAAACTATCACAAAAAAGTATATAAATTGTAAAATAAAATATTGGCACAGTCCTCTGACAGACATTCCACTCGAATGTGAATAAGGTGGGAATGTTTCAAAATTTTAAAATTCTGGAAATCAGATAACATTCCATAGATGACTCTGATTTAAATTTATCTTAAAAACCAAATATATTCATAAATAATCTCATAGTAGTGTTTTTGTGCCTGCACACCATGGCGTTTATGGCGTTCATGGCGATTAAGTATGAATTTCATAAATAGTAAAATAACAGAGAGAAGCCAAATAACAGTTGAGAATTTGGAGATGTTACCTGCCAAATATACTTAAACTTTCCACGGGACTGTTAGTTCATTTTTTCATGAGCTATAAGGATTTTTTATAAAGAGTTAATTACATTTATAATATCATCAATGATGTCAAAAAATGTATCATTTATAATTTCCTCAATTTAAAACCTTCCCCACTCTTTGATATTTTATTGAATCATTTGAATTATGAGTACTTTTTTCTTGAGAAAAAAATGTTCTGCTTGGATCTATCTTCTTTGGAAAGGATTTTGGGTATGTAGTATTTCTTTGAAATTTTTTAAATTGTACCCTGAGCGTTCATTTACCATTTCAGTTACTGGAGTCAACCTTCATTTGATTGGGTCGATTGTCTGTCTTGTGTGTATCTTCTATACTGTTTTGGTATGTAATATTTACATTAATTATTATATTTTTACTCAATAAATTATAATTTATAAATTGACTAACATTTTTTAACTTCTTTCCTATAAAAGCATTATAAATGTTTCTTTTCATTATTTTAATAAAAATACAGTACATTGAAAACTTGATCTATTGTTCTTGCATTCACCGTTTTCATATATTATATGTTTATGGTTCTGCTCAAACTCCCAGCAATGTTGAACGACACTGCTTTCATTGTTTCCTGGGTTTACACGATTTATCAGCTTAATATTATGGTCCAGTTACAAATATAATATCAATCAATTGTCTTAGTCAGACTAGATTTTATTCCGATCTTTTTTTTTTGTTAAATATTTGTCATCTTGCTCATAAGCGCTGGCAATCTCTATTCAACCACTATCTTAAATATACCAAAACTTCAAGTCTACAAGCACCAAATTGTTGATATGATGCTTATTCATGATGTCTCCACTGGTGATTGGCCTCCTGATCACTTTTAAACTGGCCATATGGTAGTCTTGCTGATTCCAACAGTATTCATTGCAGTTTTGTATTAGATTAGAAAGTGATTTTGATTAGCAACTATAATGTCTCATTAGAAGAAAGAAAATTCTCCTACATAAATTGTTTTCCCACATTTAAACGTTTTTTTCAAAGTTCTTCAAAATTCATTAATTAGGATTTAACTGTGCTACTATACCATCCAGTGGAAACATTTTTTTAATTAAAATATATTTTTTAACGTTTTCATGATTTTAATCTATGATGAATAAATTATGATAATAATTGCTCCTTTTTTATGAGAATAAATTATTCACACTTATGTGGAATATGTGAAAATATTGATTCTCGAGTGCACTTAGGTACAAACCTGTATGTTTTATGCTAATATAAGATCAAAGGTGTATTTGTTTTTTTTTTCGTATTCAAAAGCAAACAGAAAATGTTTAGTTTCTTTTATTCAATATTTGCACTTATGAGTATTTATTTTTACACGGTGTCAAACAGTGGGGTCAAATGAGCAATGAGGGAAACAAAGTACAATAAATCCTCGATATAACGGACTGATGTGAGTAAGCAGGTTAGACTTAAACCAAAACTGTCATATAATAAACTAGTCTTTCCTATTAATTGATTAAATTAACGACAAGTACATTACTTGACTAGGCCGGTGAAATTTTATATATGGATGTAAATTTTTTGTTTGCCATTTTATATCTGATCAGCTGTGTAATCCTATAGTCCTTGTTCATAGAAAATTATTCACTGTCTGCATGGAAACCAATATTTTGAAAAATCTACAATCCGAACTATATCCACAGTTTTAATATACTTTAATGAAGAAATTTTTAATGAAATCATGGAATTTTCGGATTGAAAAAGTGTGCCGGTTACTAATGCCGATTTATTTCAATAGATGGAGCTATACATACATATGTAAGATATATGTTTGCTTTTTAGCTGTCTTGATAACAAAATTCAGATCTTGATTAGTCAAATTTTCTGAGGGTGTTGAAATTGAGATATACATATGTGGAAAAAATTTAAAATTCATTTCAAAAAATACTATTTTTTGGTGGAAGCTTTAATTCATTACTTAATTTTGAAGATAATTTTTGCTGAAAGCTATACCGCTGTATACTTATGATGAGCATGCTCCACCTCTAGATACTAGTAAATGCTTGTAAAAATTTCAATGGGAAAAACAAAGAGCGTCCAAGTTAAGTGAAAATATTTTCGACCAACAATTTTAACCGATATTGGATGAAGATGTGTCAAACGCAAAAACAATTTGCAGCTAGCTTGAATGTTGCTCAGCCCCTATACAAAATTCGCTTTTTTAACTGATACACATATTATTTATTCAAAATATTATTAAGTGACTGTAATGACACTGAATGACACTGACAAGAAGTGAATTTAAGTTCCTAATCTATGATATCATTTTCCAGGGAGGACTTAAAGCTGTAGTATGGACAGATACATGGCAGGTCGGTGTGATGTTTGGGTCAGTGCTTCTGGTTGCAATAATAGGAACAATTCAAGCAGGAGGATTCGAAGAAGTTTTCAACAATGCAGCTGCTGCTAATCGACTTGAATTTTTTAAGTAAATATTTGTCTTAAATATTACTATAATGATTATGAAAACCAAAGGTTTTCTTTTATAAAAGATTTGGCAATACTTTCAAAAATGTGTTTTTCTGAGCATACCTGTATGTACATATTTCTATGTACAGCTTGTAGTTTTTATGATTTTCAGATAGTTTTTAAATACAAATTATGTTTCTTAAGTCATGCACTGAAATAAAAATATATGTGTAAGCTTGTCTCACAAATTGAAACCTTTTAGGATAAGTATTTCATGTGATGTAAAAGATATGTGATTATTTTTTTAGCACGGACACCAATCTCTACCGCAGACATACTGTATGGGGAACACTATTTGCCGGATGTCTTTACTGGATTGCATTCAATTCAGTCAACCAAACAATGGTCCAAAGATATATGGCTTTACCAGACCTGAAAAAATCAGTACTGTAAGAATTTTTTTATCGTTCTGTTTATATTGTTTAACAGGATTTATGCTGTGCTTTGTTTGATTACAGAAATTGAAAGAAATTAAACACTTCCATTAAAAAGTATTCAGGTCTAGTTAAAATAAATTTCTATAGGTAAATGTAATGGCTTAACTTTTTTAATTCTACGGGGCTGATGATTGTGATGTAATTTTGTCACTATAGTTTTTATGAAAACATAATGTTTTTAACTTTTTTTTTACTTTTATTTAATTTTGTTGTAACTGATATATGAAGATAATTTATTAAAAGATCACCACAAACAATTAAGTTTCATAAGTCAATATTAGCCGAGATAAGAAATAATTAAAAATTATTGTTAATTTGGGAAAAAAATGCTTGGGACTTTTCGACGTATACCAGGTGAAATAGGCTGGGACTGAAAGGGTAAATTTTAATTGTCATCAAGTTTATCTCATGCGGCTTAAAATAGAAAATGTTTGGTGCATTGGATGTAATTATAAGCTGTATTGCCAAATTTTGTTTTTGGAACAAAAAATATCGTCAGTATTTATGGCTATGTTTGTTTATATGGTGATTTTTAAAAGTGTAAGCAGGATTTATAAAACGCAACACACTGTGGAAGCCTAAGAGGGCCGGAAAGCATGAAATTGAAATAATATGGATCAGGTGCTGGCCAAGCACAGGGGTGGATGTCAATTATTGTTAATGTGATATGCGATGACAGGGCTGTAGGATTGTTCTCTGTGGGTGCAGCTTGCGTGGTGTCGCTGTGCTGTTACACGGGGCTGCTGGTGTTTCATCGCTTTGGCGGTTGCGATCCGAGAGCTGCCGGTCTTCTTCATGCCGACGACCAACTTTTACCTGCCTACGTTTCGATGATCGCTGCTACCATTCCCGGTATACTTGGAATATTCATCGCTGGAGTATTTGGTGCTGCTTTAAGGTATTTTGTTAATTATTTCATAAATAGTTTTTGCTTTTCTCACTGTTGTGTGTGTTATATTTACCCTCTTTATCCAATTAGGTCAATCTATCAGCATATTTTAATGGCTAATATTTTATTTATTTAATATCAGTAAAATTTGAACACTTGATTTATCTTTTTGTCCCATATTGAACATCTGGAGATAACCATATATTTTTCCTATTGTATATCTGATAAATAAATTTATTATAAATTATTTACATTTATAAAAAACAAATGTTTTTTTCTTTTTATATAAATACAAAAGATTTTATAATCTATATGAAACAATTATTAATCATAGTATATATAAAATTTCAAAAAAATTTATCACTGACATGTTAATATATTGAGATAAATAGTATAAGAAGTGCTACGTTTTTTTTTGTGGATAAAATGCCATGGTATTTGTCTTAGGCACTTTCCAAAACGATCTAAGACTAAAAGAGTTAAAGTTATCCCATTGGTAATATAATAAAGATATAACAGGTATGTTTTTGTCTCGATTTAGTGAATAATAAGAAATAAATAACAGTTTTAATGTAGGCATACGTCTACATATCTGACCAATAATTCATTTTTGATTATGTTGATTGGAAGATAGCCAGGTTAGGTTAGTTTAGGTTAGATGAATAGAGGGTCATTGATAATAGGGTGCAGCAAGTGCTGTTTGTGTATTTAGTTTATCAGGCAGTAAAAATTATGATGCTTTTTAGCTTAAATTAAATTTTGAAACAAAACTACGGCTAAAAAATAATGTGCAATTTCAATTAATCTTTACAATATTCAATATGGAGAGTTTCAAAATAAATATATCTTAATCCTATGATTCATACGAATAACTAGTCTCTTACTTTATCTGTTTTCAGTTCGATGTCTGTGGTGTTAAATTCGTCAGCTACAGTTTTATTGGAAGACATAATTCGTGGTCTAGCAGGTAAACGACCTAGCCCAAGATGTGCAACAATGATCGCAAGAGCTACGGTTGCTCTCTTGGGCCTTGCTTCTCTTGCAGCACTTTTTGTTGTTGATCGATTAGGTGGAGTTTTGATTGTAAGTGAAATCTTTCTTTTAGAGTGCTTAGAGCAAAAGGAATTCATTTTTACTGTTTTCAGCCATTGACAATAGCCTTAGGCTTACAATAGGCTTAGTTTTAGTGATTTTTTTTTTTTTAATATTTGGAATCGTTTTGAATTATTTTTTTCCAGACCAGAACGGATTTTAAAAGATGATGAGTTTTTTAATCAACTCAATATAATAGATTTAATATATTGGAAAACATTGAGTCACTGAATCTATGATCCATTACATTATTAAAATAGGTATCAACATCACTATCTGCAATTGCAGCCAGTAGCACATTTGGAATGTTCACATTGGGAATGCTGTGGCCATGGGCGAGTCCCAAGGGTGTGTTGGCGGGGGCTGTAAGTGGGGCGCTTATTGGTGGTTGGGCAGCCATCGGTGCCCAAGCTGCTTCTGCCGGAGGACTCATTCCCCCTGACAGACGACCGGCTTCTCTTTCACAATGCACAGCTGAATTTAATCTCACCAATGTTTGGCCAATGGTTGTAGAGGTTTGTATCATATATTCACTTTTTTATTAGTTTATAATAACAAAACCTAAAATCTATAATTTTAATGAATTCAGTTTAAATCTCTTACAATTTTTAAAATGCTAGACTTATTAATTATGAACTCAATAAAACAGAGGTTGCTAACACGTACAATGTTTTATTTATACGGCTTAATTAATTTTTGCATAAAGTAATTTAAAATAACATAATAAAACCACATTCAACAGAAAATTGTGTATGTATGCATTCTCCTTTTTAGCCAGGTAAAATGTATGGGATACAGCAAATGAACATTTTAACATTTAAATGTATAAATATATATTATATATGATTGACATAGTAAAACTATTCACAAATTTCAAAATAACCATGCATACACTAATAGTGTTGCCAGCCACTTTACCCAGCTGAGTGCGCATATTATACTGTCATCTGACAAACCTAACCAACCTAACCTAACCTAAGCTGTAATGTCATTTCTACACAGTCTAGCTCTCGTCAGTTCATTCATGCATTGATTAGTGAAAGTAAACATGAATAATAGTGTTGTAAGTTTGGACACATTTTGACTGTAAAATATAAATATGATAGAATTTTATTTTTCTTTTAGCCATTGGATCCGGAAACAGTATTTCCTCTTTATCGAATATCATATCATTGGATTGCACCACTAGGACTTTTTACAACTCTCTTAGTTGGTGTAATTGTCTCATATTTTACAAATACTCAGCCCATTACTAGGTAAGCTAAAATACAAAACTCTTTTTTTACTTTAATAGTTTTAGCATTTTTCAAAATGAACCATATAAAAATTAAACATTATGCTTTATTTCGAAAATGAGGTAGAAGTCTCTTGGTCAATCCTACTCTTTCAGAAAGAGTTACAATGTCATTTAGACAATATAAAATTTTATGCAGTGTATAAGTGATTTTAAAATCATGATATTCAATTTTACCATTAAATATTCAAACCTTGGATTGTAATATTGATGTGCAGTGCATTGCCAGTTGAGTCGTTTTGATAATACTTTAAAGTGGAATACATAATTCTAATAGTGTAACGAGTGTAAGCTATTTTACTAATTATTTATATATAAATAAATTTATATATTTAATGTTTAATTATAGTTTAGATCCTGACTTGATATCACCTGTGATTCGGCGTTTTCTGCCATTAGAAACTATGAAAAATTCAGGTCAAACTCTGAAGGCTAGAAACATTTCTGAAAATAATAAAGAATTATCCAAATCTGCTCCGATTGAAAAGGGTCAGTGTAGCAACTCTCCCTCTACAAGTTTATTGCTGCTGGAAAAAGATTTCCCCCGGGTAAAATACAAAATCTGAAAACTATTCTTAATTTACATATATAAAATTAATATTCTTTATTACCTAAGTTTACATATATTATTTTGTAGTTAAAATATGTAATTGCTTCTCATTTTTCAGGAGATCAAAGCACCAAACCATTCACAAAACAAGAGATGATATAAGAACATATCTCATATGTGACAGTATTAAAAGTATTATTAATTTTTTGACGATAGTTTATAATATTAGTAGATAGTTTTAGTTATTATGACATAAAATATTATATTAACAAAGAAATTCTTTTTTTATATTGAAATCATTGAAATTTCGTTTTCTTATTTGATAATTTTTTTTTATAAAAAAAATGGTGAGGTATTTCAATATTGTTATAATTACTATTGTAATAAAGTATAAATATGACTGCAACTGCTTTATTGTTATTATAAATTCCAAAACAAAATATTCATTTTCAACACATAATGTAATGCTAAGTAACACAATTACAGATGAGAGGAATATTTTTTAATGCCACTGCCATCTATGCAGATTCATATGAAAACTGTATTGAGACATAAATACAATATACCCCAAGGTTTGTATTAGGGAAGTTTTAGCAATGGCATCTATGATTTATTTAAAAAAAGCATTTTTTTTTTTTTTTTTATATTTTCTATTATTCTATTTTTATTTTAAAACATTCAACTGAATAAATTACAAAACATTAAAAACAGTTCAATGAAAATTAAATGTGTCTAAATTTATTTTCTAGTGTTCATATTCTTATATTCTTCTTTATATTATTCTATATATATATAATAATCTTCTTTATAGCATGTGTCTGTTACACCAGTGCAATCAATTATTAAACAAATTATAAAGTAAAATGGCCATGTTTAGATAAATGCAGTAAAATTTTGTTAATTCTCAAATTAAAAGCTATAACATTATAAGGACCATGGGTCATCAGCAGCTTCTTCTATCTATTCCCATGCAAAATAGCAGAAGTCCAATTATACTACATTTAATAATAATTTCTCAAAACAATTTAAGTCTTAACCAACGTCTCCTATGGCCTGATGGACTACCTTTCACAACTTTCTCAACTAATAAGAAGTATAAAAAAACTCTTTTAATATTTCAAAAATGTGTATTTTTAAAGTATCCAGATGTAATATCGAAGTTATAAATGGCACACTGTAAGGCTTCAATCAATTAAAAAATTTAAAGTTTTCATCTAATTATTCTATGAAGAATTAACATAATCAAGATCATCGTATTGTATGTTTTAGGTAAGTATGCGTTTACAGTTTGGAATTCTGAACAGCTTAACTGGCACCAACCCATCCTCTCTTTCTTCTATCCATTTCTTGAAAAACTCTCCACCCTGACTAAAATGTATAAAATTTTTCTTTTCCCGTCTCATCAAAAAACTTGTGATCTATAAATGCTCCCATTAAATATATTATCCTTGGAAAAGGGTTGTTTCTTAAAAGAAATGGATACGGTAACCTATTGAAATATTACTGCGTTGTTCGGACATAATAATTGAGTAAAATACAAGCTAGAATGGTAAGGACAATGTAAATAATTGATAATAAATCAATTGAGAAGAGTGCTCTTTATTGTACGTAGTTACACAAAAACGTGATAGCCCACATTTCAAAAATTTGTGAATAAATTTAGATTTATTTTTAAAATGTATTTAAAAAAAATATTTTGCAATATTAACAATAAAAGGGGATACAAGGTCAACCGTCATCTGATTGAAAGTACTTTTTATGTGTTAATTGTATTGTATATGTATATAGGTGTCAAGGCATAATATTTAAATTTGAATTGTTGAAATTTAGCTCACTTTGACTGTTCAGTAAATTTTGTTGCATCAGTGTGATAGATGCCGATGCCTGAAGATGCCGAAAGGCGAATCCTGGGTCATTAGTGACAAAACATGTCGAATCGTACAATGTTTCAAAAATAAAAATTTTACATCGAAACTCCATTATCTTTAGGTAATGTAATAAATTTTATTTAAATAATAAAACAATATGTAGTACTATTTCACTTAGATATATTTTGTAAATTATTTTTATAATTTTTTAAACATTTATTTTGTATACCTAATACAGGCAATAATTAACTCAAGAATGTTTCATAAATAGCCATATTTTTTATTTGCAAAACCGGTCCTGATCGTAGTTTTAACTATTATAGTAATAATTCTTTTTGGTGGATTTTACAGCACAGGGAGCTGATTTTCAAAAACAATCGTTTTTTCAACTTTGACTAACAAATGACGCATCCTTATACAATGAACATTCTTAATACACTGATTTTCTCTAACGTATTGTTAAAATCATTTGAATATAAATAATAAACGAGCGTACTGAAAATATTATTTTATATATATGAATAATACTGTTTACAGCCATGAGATGCAAGATTATATAAAAAAAAGTGGCTCAAACATTTTTGCGTAACTGCGTCCGATTAATATTCGTAACAAAGTCGTCCCGCCTCATTTCAAACCTATAATAAAGTTTGTTCAAGAATGATTCAATATTTCACAATCATTTAATATGCAAACGAGAAAGTAAATTTTGTACAGCGCTCGCATAGGTACCACAGGCAAGTTACACAAATTTTAAATAATCTATATTATTATCATTATGGAAAGTGGAGATGAAGATGTAACGTCTGTTAAGCGCAAAATGAAACCGCTTGAATATAAATTGACATTTTAAGATTTTCGTGGTAGTCGCTTTTTATGAACGAACATAATTTAGACATAATTTTTCTCTAAGAACAATATCATTGTATGAAAATATAATCAAGTAAGACTTGGCTGATTTTTAAAATAAAATATACCACTATTTGTTTATATTTTATTTTTTCTTAAAGATTTATTTCTATCCAAATACCGTAACATTTATTTGTATTTAAAAAACGACTTCGTTCTCGAAATTAACTATGCTGTCTTTTATTAGAAAATTTTAGTAAAATAGTATTTTTGTCAGATCTCAAGTATATTATTTATTACACCGAAATGAATAATATTTTCAAGAAATATAATATTTTGATTCATGTCTGCTCCCGTTGTGAAGCATATGGCCTCATAAAAGTATCTTGACTTATTTTTTAAAATATATAAGAAATGCTAACTAGTGAGTTGCTCAATCTTTTTTTACATAGAGTGTATGAATCGAAAAACAGTGCAAGTAAAGAACTAGTGTTTAACCACTCTGAAGTGTATACCTTGTTTTTTAAGGATTATTTGGGGTGATGAGGGGTAATTTAAGTCATCACAAACACTCACGATTTCGAAAAGAATCGAAAAATCTATTGAATCTAAATGCGTTAGATGTCAACTATTAAATCATAAGTACTTGAAAACATCGTTAAATTGAATTTAGTTGCTCTAATGATAATATCGATTCGTTTATTTCTTTTTGCAATAGACATTTAAACCACATACTTTTGGCAATTTTGGGAAGGCAGACATATAAGTTTGTATTTACCGCATGAAGATCTTCCAATATCAAAGAAAAATTGTATTTATTTATGGGTGTTTATACATATAAGTAGTTTCTAGTGTTGTCGTGCCCTAAATCACAGAACTGCACCACGTATCCTTGAATTCTGAGCAATTATAATAGAGATTGAGTTTAAGCACACTAGTTTGTTGATTATAGCTATATATACAGAAAAAAATAATGGAAGCAATGAAATTTGTAAATAACATCAAGAAAGCTTAATCAAACGGAAAAAAATATGTTCATTAGTATACTAAGAATTAAAATGAGTCTCCACATTCACGTTAAACAATTTGGGAAATCGCTGTACGAACTCAACTGTATAACATAGGATTTAATTCATTTCAGGCATATATAAAATAAATTAATGTCGACGATTAAACAAACCAACTTTGCAGAACGCACGGGACGTGAATTATATTAATAACGTGATGTTCTAACGGTCGCAGCCAGACAAACAACACGGTGCATAATATAAATTCAACATCGGATTTCATTAATTAGCTTTGCACGTGAAGTAGGCAAAAGTTTGTGACGGTGGTAAACAGATACTCAACCTCGGTGTTCCATAGATTTATAGCCATACAATCGGACTCCTTTCAAGACTTGCATAATTGTAAACATTGCATAGCTTTCAATTACAATTATTTATGTAATTTATCCTCTGAGAAATATATAAAATAATAATGATAGGAAACTATTTATTTATATAACATAAGATGAAAAAATAAATTGCCAAATCTGACGTGGCATTAATAACTTTCTTGTTCATATAGAGGCAAGCAGAAATCAACAACTTTTCGACATGCACTCTATCAATAAAATTAGAAACACTTTTCATTTTTTTTTTGGGTTTTAATCTGTATCATTGTAAGGTATATGTTTGAGTTTTATGGTTAATATGAATTCAATTTGAACATTTGCTTTCTGGAATATTTGGTATTTTTACTGCCGTGAAAATATTTAGGTGATTCAGTTGTTTTCCTATTAAATATTTAGTTATTAGTACTAATCAGATGTTTTTGACAGTGATGGTGAAACAATTTTCTACTTACTTCACTGACATACACCAAAGCTTACATGTATTGATTGCAAATAAAATTTCTCTTATTCCTTGTAACAATGGAGTGTACACAAACACCCCATATCTCAGATCCTTACATCATTACTACGAGATATATCACAAAATCTTACTCAGATTTTTTCTGAAATTCAGCTTGGATCCAAACGATTGCCCGAAATGAATTAGGAATACGGGTTTTTAGAGTCCGTTAATAATTGAAGACATAAAAAAATTTAGAAATGATCGATAAAATTTTTGGTTATATATTTTATGCCTTATGAATTATCGTCTATAAATCATACTTTAAAAATTGAGTGTAAATCAGTGGTTCTTATTCTCCTTGGTGGATTTTGCTGCTGCCACCAACAACTTTGTAATAAATATTGATATATTTTTTAAAAATAATTTATACCGGTGCGCTCATGAGATATTTTCGTATGACACTGATGTTTATAATGCGGCTACAGAAAAATATTACATGAAAGTCACTAGGGTAGAATTATGTATTTCTAATAAGATTGACTGTCAAAAATTGTTTATTTTGCCTAGTACACGAATATATTTTTAACAGGGACTGTTTATTTTTTATTTATTAATTTATCATCAAAATTAGGTATAGTTCTGGGAATGTTTTATGTCTTATAGTAGTGTCATGTGACGAAATGATGAAAGGCGTATGGTGAAAAATTAAAAAATTATGTATGGCAATTGTTTTGCTGAGTGAACTGAAAATAATTTAATGCGATCTTCAAAATAAATGACTTTGTGAATGCCTTATAACGACATGCAAATTCATAAAGGCTGTGAAGTAAAAGCATTGCTAGTCATTCATTTGAAGTAATTTCATCGGAAAAGTTTATCAAACAATGGTGCGGGCGGCAGGTAAGAAGAGGTAAGAGGATCGCCCGCTTTTCAGCCATTACAGTTTCTAAACTGTATGCAAATCATGCCACCTTGAATGCCGAACGTGTTGAAGGAAAGGCTTTCGCGGAATATGAATGGGGAAATAAGTAAAAGCTGCAATAACTCGGCGAGGCTGAAATAGAATCAGTTAAACAGAGGCTGCGAGTATTTATGAAAGTAAGTCGTTCCGAGGAAAATGCGAGAATCGTTTGAAGGTAACAACACGCCGTGCGAAAACCAGACGCGAACCGCACCAACAGTCAGTAACGTTTCTACATTTCGACGATGTAATTATAACGAAACAAAACAAACTGTACCATTGACTAAATAGCTTATTTTATTTTGGTAATATCGATACAAACTTGAATAATTTCAGTAAATTTTTATTGCTCCTGTTTGAATAATTTGAAGGGGATTTTCTATTAATTATAAATTATCATATAATTTTGACTATGAGTAAACGAACGCTATGTTCATTTAATTATTTAAAAAAGAGCAAGTAAAAGTAATAAATTTTGCAAGAAATAAATTCAAATCAAAAGTATGATTTATTGTATTACCTAAGAAAACGAACATTACTAAATACCGTATGGATTTTTTTTCAGCAATTTGAAATAAATAAAGGCGAACAATAAGCCATGGATATATGCAAGAGCACATACATATACATATACGTACATACATAGACAATTATCTTATGTTCTATTTGCTAATTTAAATAAAAATAAAATCTGTCATTATTCAGGTATTTGAATTATCATCTCGTTAGTACTGCTGAATGATAGCTTTCCGTAATATTGAAACATTTCGAATGCTTCTTTTCTTTTTTGTCTTTGAAATAGTAAAGTTTTCCAGTTCGTGTCTATGAAACTTCGCCATTTGTCTCCCGCAGTCCGCTCAGCATGCAGCGGGAAATGTTCCCGCGCCGCTCACCTGTACTCGGCGCAAATGTTATTCCGGTTTGCGTAATTTCCGCGCAATTAACCGACGCGTCTCGCGGCAGCTTCAACGCCCAAATAATAATTTTATTAAGCTTATGAGGAAGTCATTACGTGTGGTAGAATCGCGGATATACGCTCCACAGGAAGGTTGAGATCCAGACTAATGTGGCACAGATGGTTTCGCGCCATTTTACGAGTATTAGCGCATGAATGTTTTCACGGTGGCCATTTGTCTGTTTGGGAGTCTTGTTTGATGGTTCCCGATTGCCGCAGTCGTGTTATTAATGCATTTAATGCTTTTCGCCGCGGACGAGTTAAATAATATTATCAAGTTGTGAGTTGGCATCCTTTACGACGCGCAATGAAACCTGTTCTCATTCATTGCGATTCAGGGTTGTCAAGCAGATTAACAAAGCCAACGTTGTCCGAAAGAAAATTAATTATATTAAATCTCTTAAGTCGTATTAATTTTTGTTTCTCAAATAAAAAAATGGTGTATTACTACAAGAAAATAAAACTAAATGCACATTGTAATAAATGCCCCATAATTTATTTAATTTTTATTGAATCCGTTTTATAGGGACTTTAAAGTTAGTAGCTTCTATTAAACCAGAAGTTTCAATGTGATACTATTCAGAGAATACGAAAAGCAAATTTACTTTTTTAATTTTTATTTTTTATGTAAAATAAGCCATTAATGTATATTTTCGTTTCACATAGGAGAGGATGAAAGTATCTTAAAAACAAATAGTATTATTAATTGGATAACATTGTTTCGTATAAAATAATAAAATACCATTTTATATATTGATTGAATTGGCATTCACTTGGTAGAACTCCATTATAACACGGTGAAAAAATAGCAATGTATTTTAGTTCTACAAAATTATTTTTAACAAATATAGTTGATAGCTATTTCGGCTCATGCCATCGTCAGAACTATATAGTAATAATAGTTCTGACGATGGCGTGAGCCGAAATAGCTATCAACTATATTTGTTAAAAATAATTTTGTAGAACTAAACTACATTGCTATTTTTTCACCGTGTTACCATTTTATATGTTTGAGATGAAAACATTATCAACTGGTTGGTTTCTCATAATTAGGCAATTATACAACATATATCTAAATGAAGTACAATAGCTTTCAATATGTGTGAATATTCTTTTTTTAATTTGTATTGTATCAGTTGATTATTCGTACAAAAGTATAAAGTTGTGAAAATACTATTAAAAATTGCGTTTTATTATTTCAATATAACGCCTTTCCACCAAGAAATGACAGTTGATTACTTTGTTGAAATTTTTTGGTTAATAATTATTTCCAGCATTATGTAATAATTGGTGAAAATATAGGTATTTTCACATGCGCGTAACTTATTTTGAGTAAGTTCTCCACAAATGAAATCGTAACGTGATAAACTTTTGTTTGGTGTTATCACTCTGATAAATGACAAGATATATATGTTTTGTGCATTTCCAAATAACACAACGTAAATAATTTCATATTATGTAATCCATTTGAATATTATCACGTCTTGTTTCACTTAACGATTGATCGTATCTGATAAATACTATTTCAATTAATATATTATGTATAATCGCACGTGGAAGTATAATATCAATATTCTAGATAAGTTTTGAAAGGTCTTTCCGAGAATGAATATCTCTCAATATATATCTCAGAATATTTTCATTATACGTAAGCTCTGCGACGGTAAACTAATACCCCTGTAATGTAATTGGATAAATGATTAACTGCTAAAATATTTGGTAAATTATGGATTGAGTAGCATCTCGCGCCCCTTCACTTGCCGCTTATGCTTTCTGTTTTGAAAGGCTGAAAAGCCCGTGTTTCATAGAGCACGATTGCGTCGAGTTGTGATTTGTTATTTTAGTGCGCGCTCATTCATTTCAGGATCGTTACTTCACTTGTAAATCTTTGCTTTACGCGTTCCGTGCGAGATGCTCTTTAGAACACGATAAAATTTTAAATTTGGCGGCTGCGAAATATGTTATTAGGGATGGTACACCATAAACCACTGTGGAGTTTAATGGCGTGGTACATTTTAACGGCTTTGAAACAATGTTGCCACGCGGTTGAATTCAGTCAACAGACAAACTTAATAAATTACCAAGGTACCTGCAGCGTGCATTCATTTCATGAGATTATCTGACCAAATAATACTGCTTAAGATTTTTAATGTCAGCAGCATTAAGTAACAAATATATTTTTATGAATATTTGCCACGCTAATTGATAAATTAAAAAAAAAACAACATTTGCGTCTTAGAATACATTCCCTTATAACATCAAAACATTTTTGATTGTTCTGATGTTCAAAGAAAATTGGTATGCATGACAATTAATTAATTTGTAATCTACTCAAATATGCACTGTTGAGTCACAATCGGCAAAGGACGTGATAGTCAATTATATAACTCAAATTATTATTTATGTTAGTTATTTTTTAGTCTAATTTTTAGGTGTTTAAAATAGAGCTCATAAAGATATAATATTTTATGCCGTAGAAAATGGATAACGATCTCAAAAATATACAAAATAATGATATTAAAATGCAAAATTTTTTTGTAAATAATTTTTGCATTTTATTATAGGTAAATTTATTTAAAATGGGAAAAAAATCTTAAGTCTTATGTCAACCAATATTTATAAAAAATAAATTTGAAATCTCGGATATAACTGATATATTCTGCAAATGTCGGTTATTCTCGAAATACAAAATTTAAAAGTCTTAAAAATATCGCATGCCAAATATGTTAAAAACATAAAAAAATATGGTTTCTAGTCTCAATATCGCGTTTTAAATGATAGATTCGATGAAAATATTTTAAGAATTTTGAAAACATTAATCTAATTATTACTAAATTATCATTATCAATATAACACACATTCAATATATAATTTTATGTTTACGTTTCAACTGTCAAAAGTACTTAAAGAATTAAGGCGACAAAAATTAAGAGTGCTGTAAAATGCTGTCTTATTAAAGTTGATTTGCATTATCTATAGACGCAATTATTTTATCAAAGTATCTTTCGCTATTGTTGGTTGCATGTAAAATGTTAAAAAATGAAAGCGAATTGCAACTTACTCCGCCTAAGAACTCTTTTTGGCGTGTGGGGTAAATAAGGAATGGAGAGATACGTCGACAGTGGAGTGCTGAGAAAAAAAAACTTTATTGATCTCTAAGCCTGATCACTATACAATTAACTTTCCTTTTTTATTTGGATGACAGTCAATTAACTGAAAATATATTCGTATCAAAATTTGAGTAACATTTATATATTTATAATGTTGACGATTCTAAAATATTGACAGTATTTCACTACATTATTTCTATGTTTTTGTTAATATAAAAAACCTATGATATAAATAAATATTGGTATAAATATGTTGATCTTTTAAGTCTTCTAGTTATCACAAGTAGGAGATAAAGTAAGATGCAATGAATACACCAGAAATTATAATATAAATGTTTTAATATTTTTGTATGTCTTACGTTGCAGTTGATACGGGTAAAAGTAGAGTTTTTGTAACTATTAATATATCACACTTTTGGTGAATCAAAAATCATTCACGAATTCTTTGTTTCGCCATCCAAAACAGAAGAATTTTAGGGTATTATGAAATGCTTTAGGCACAGCACTGCAGATGAGGTCGACTTACCTGTCCATAACAACGCTAAAAAGGCCTCAGTGTCAACGCTGGATATCTCTCGGGGGCCAATTATGTTTAATTGCCGAGGCCTCGGGCTCAGTCCTGCGGCCCTTCTTTACATTGTTAGGGCCCTCTGAAGCGCCCTTACTAATTGGCTTGGGACCGCTTTGCTTGCTTTTCTCGGACTATGGTACAATATTCGAAAATGTTTTACATACATCTGTTTTCGGCATTTCTTTTCTCAGAAAAATAACAAAATCTGGCGTACACTAAACTGATAAACGCTGATAAACTTATTCTTGAACCGTACGTAAGGTGTATACCTTACGTAGTTTAAATGTTTTTTTTCCAAATATTTATTACCCTAAAAAGTCGCAAAAAATAGAAGCATTTTATTTTTTTGATAATAAAAATTCACGGCAAATTATTCAGGCAATGAATATATGTAAACAGGAAACGTATTATTTTTTATTTACGTGTAAAAATCAGAAATTCACTACATTTAATTATTTAGATAATAAAATGTTCTGTGTACTTCAGCATTTTTATTTGATAATTAAAAAAATACGTATTGTACTGTACTATAACATAAATAACGTTTAACAGTTCAGGAAGTAATTTTTATGATATTATTTTACCATTTTTGGAGATTGCAATTCTGACACTATTATTTAATGTCAAAAATCAATATTTTACGAATAAAATTTTTAAAGGAACCCAGAGAAATGATTAAATGCTATAATTTAATGGAAAAATATTAAATTTTAACTTTTCAAACATTGTACAATTCCAAATGTTTTGTCACTAAAGTCCAGGGTTTCGCCATTCATACTGATGCAACAGAACTGACGATCGATTTATCGTTAAAACTTACATATAGATTAACTCATAAATCATTATGTTATTATGTAAAGAACTTCACACTTATAAATGAATTAAAAAGACCATTAGAGACTTATGCCTTACGAACTCATTTAAATATTATTTATTTGATTTCTAGTGACTTAAAAAAATTTAATAGGGAATTTTTGAAATCTAAGAGATATATGATTGATATCTGTTAAAAATAAAAGCTATCACAAATCTGAAAAAAAAAAATTCAGTGTTGAGCATGATTGAGTAAGATTGAGTAAATAAATAGAAGATAAAACGGAGGAAACTCTCCCCTTATCGTCACATGTGACATGTTATAAGTTGCGGGGAGGGTAGTAATCTACCCTCTCGCTAAATGTCCTGCAGAGTGGACAGATGAGGGCGGCGATGAATAGTCTAACACTTGTGATGGCTTGACAGACGCTATTTTGTAGATACTTTATTGCTTATCTTTCTTGGACGATTGCTTCGGACAAATATTGACAATTGATTTACTCATGCTTGATTTATTGTGGACGCTAAGTTTAGCAAAGCAGTTCGTTTTCTCACCCCATGCGAGCCGTTAATAATATATGATATTTAAGAAACTTTAATAAAGAAGATATACGATACTTTTCCACTGTTATTGTTCGTAATTTTTGAGTAAAATCGCTCGATAAAGAATTATGTATCGCAGAAAAAAATGCACAATAGCCCATATCCTAAGTTTGGATAGTTGAATTAAATTAAACAATATATTATGATATTGAACATTTACCGCTAGGTTACACGATGTTATATTGATGTTAATAGAATAAAAATGTTATAAATGTTTGTGTAATAATAGTTGTTTTTGTGTTTAATTTAAATGTAATATTTTCTATGAATTAAATGTGGCAACATTGAAATAAGTGTTCCAACTCAAGTATTTTATGGGATAGAAAATAAAATATACACAATATTGAAGCCGCTTTTAAGATACTCGCGTGAATTTTTCCACGTGTCAATATTATGAATAATCAAAATGCGAGAAAATAATCCTGTTAGCGCGTCAATAATGAAACGGAGCGAACGAAATCTCGCCCATTCATCGCAATCACATCGGGACTATTCAGGAGAGCGTCGCTAATCTTTCATTTGTCGTCGGTAGGCGTCGGCGTCGGCACCACTTACCGAGCGACGAGCGAGCTTTTGTAACGCCCAATAATCCACTTACAACACTTCATTCTCTAACGGACCGAGATGATCTCGTTTCAGCGAGGCTTTTTTCCACACCGCCACCACCGCAGTACCACGGCGGTCTGTTAAGCTTTCCCCAAGGCGACGACTTTACTTTCGTCGATTAAGTTTTTTGGATATGTGTTTTTTGTAACGTTAAACAGTGTGATTTACAGTCGACCATGGTTGAATCATAACTCAACTATGTGTTGCACTTTATTCATCAGCAAAATAGTGAAATGGGAGTTTTTATATCTAATATTCAGAAAAAAAATCAAACGTAGATAATATGAAAACATAATAAAAAATGAAAAATCTTTACATTTATAACTTAAAGATAAAAGAAAAATGATATTATTAATCTTTTTTGTAACTCACATCGAGAATACTTCTATAATCCAACAGTTGATATCGAACGTGATAGACGAAACCTGTACTGGTAAACATGTTAAATGTGGGGTCTTTCTAACGATAATTGAAAGAAAACACCAAAAAATTCATTCCATAATATATATTTTGTATGTAATAATTCTTATACACTACAAAATGAACGAAAACATGTCTAAATACAATATATTTATATAAACATTACGACACAATTTTAGAAATGATTTTTTTTGTGTACCCTGTTTTCCTCACCAAGAAAAAATTATATCCGAATAAATCTGCTTACACAAAGAAAGGATATTTTGCATGTTAAATATTTTTGTAGCCTAGAGCACGGAGTAGCGTTACGTTAGCTGGACTTTTGGAATTTTTAACATACGCTTCGGTCGACTTACACTTGGAAGCAAGGCAAGCCGTCGCCGATTTCAGCTTATGAGAAACATATCTTTTTTAATTCGAAACGCTATAATATTTCTTTCTATAATAATTTACTATAAAAAGGATTGTTTATACAGTAAGCCATTTTGTGATCGAAACGATCAATTTAATCATAAAAAATAGTACTTTACCGACTGTTAGAAACGTTAGTAAATGGAGATGATTTATGCGCTGGTATAAATAAGTAACATGTGATTTCAAAATAATTGGTAAAAATGAAGATATTAAAAATTACATCATCAATATCATCGTCAAAAAATTGTTGAGTACGTTTTTATTTAAAAAAATTCTTTATTTAAAATTTTTGTCATATTTTATTTTACCGAATATAAAATTTTATAAGATTATCAAAATAATTATAACTGACATTTCATTTTTTGTCAAACTAAGCTAAAATGATTTAAAAAAAGTTTCTGTAACATATTTCGAAACTTTTACATTATACAATATTTGACGAACTGTTTGTAGAGCATTATTTGATCCTCCAACGTCTATTCAGTAGATCTCCAATAATTCAATGATAACATCACAAAATAAAAGAGGATTTACACAACTGTATAAAAACACCGATTTTGCGGAATCCAGATAAAAGAAACTGCTTGTAGGTGCAATTCTGTTTTCTGATCCCTGGATTTTGGACGTTTGATGTTTGGACAAAGGAGCTGACTTCTTTATTGCCACGATAAAGCGAATTCTCTAGTGAAAAAAATCAAGACACACCAGAAGACTTTTTAGATTTTATTTTAACTACTGTACTGTCAATGGAAGTGTTATATTGCTGTTAGACAGACCACATCTAGATATGTATGTTATAAATATTATATGTAGTGGCAATATTATATCTACTATGTATGTTAGAAATATTATAGTAGTAGTAATATTATATTATATCTATGTCAAAGGCGTCCGTGAGTGGCTAAAATAATTTTTCAGAAATGAAAGCTAATCTATCAGAAAGGATCGATTTTTTAAAATAATATTAAAACGTTTCATGTAATTCTTCTGTCCAATATCGGAACACCTGTGACCTCAACTTATCTAGTATGGGTTATCGTACACTTCTATCGCGATATTCGATAGAAAAGAAAAGTTGATTTGTCCTGTAAAATTTTAGATTAGCACTAAAGCCGATTATCTTTCACGAAACGAAAAATCTCGCCTACACTCGCACAACATTTTTTTTTCAGTACTAAAAAAGAAGAAAAATAATAAAAAATACATGCTTTGCTGTTTGGATATTATTTATATATAAATAAAGTTTACTAGTCTAAACTCTCCATGGGCTTATATTTCCACTTAAATATAATTTAATAACTATTCAAAAATATTTGCTTTTGCAAAATCCAGAGAATAAAAACGTCTAATGATTTTCATATTGACCACGGGATAAATTACATACGTATATAAAAAACTATTTATTTTCAGGAAATAGGCTTGTTTTTGGTTTACCATGTCCTTTCCTAGAACATATATTTTTCATGGTGTTTTAATAGAGATTTTTAGATAAAAGCTGATTCATTTCTTCGGCCTAATTTTTAAAGAGAGTCAGGATAGAACTCGGCGAGTTTGTTAATCGTTTTCACTGCGTCCCGATTGTTGTTACAGACTCTCAAGTGATAAGGAGATCTGTAGCGTGTTCAGCCATACAATATACATAAACTAATCAACGAATTTAATCAATCGAGATTGGTAGCTTCGTATTGTGTTGTATTTTTGTAAATTCATAAAGAGACAGAGAATGTATATCATCTATTTCGAAAATCTTAACACATTCCGACAGATGCCCAAAACTTTTAAATGTTTTTTAATGAGTACACTTGGTTATATAAAAAATAACCGGCGAAACTACAAGCGCAATACAACACTTTATCAAGTAATCGCCGAATAGAACAAAGCTTAAAAAATCCTTAATGTTTCAAACTTATATATAAATATAGTCTATTGAAACTTTTAATTTTTGTGAAGGCTTAAATAACTCTTACAAAGCCATTAATTTCCCGGTCTTAACTCTGGCTTTAAACCTTTTGTACACAGTAAAATCATTTCGTTTACATTACATTCTGCTAGATAGAAGTTAAGCGCGGAAAAAAACTAAAAAAGCACGCAATTGGAATTTCGTAGGTGCGCCACGCCATACCTTGCAGGCTGGTTTATTTATTTGCCTACATATGAGGGCAATATCAGCGTCGTCGGCCAAAGCGCCGGAAAGTTTTTCTGTCTATTTATTTTTTAATACAAATAGAAAAACGGACGCTCGAATACTTGGCTGGAAAGCATTCGAGCAAACGAGGCCGCGTGCAATGTTTAATTATCAAATATACCCCACGAGGTTTTTCGTTTAATTTACCCCGACGTTTCCCAACCCGAGGACTTAGCGTCGAGTGGGCTTCAGACGGTCTGCAGGACCGACAACAAAAGAATTTAATAATATAAAACGGGCCGGCCGTGCGAGTACAGCATTAACGTAAAGTATTCGGACGCCGCGGCTATTTACAGCAGGCATTACCTACTGAATGGGAGTTAAATGAAAACACACATACCTGGATGACGGCGGAAAGTGGAGAAATAAAGAGTGGGCGGAATGAGGATCGGACCGGAACGCCTGCGCCTCCCGCCCTCAGGCGACGAGGAATATAACGTCCTAAAGAACATTTCAAGAACACAACTGAAAATTTTTACATTATTCTCATCTTATAGAAAGATGTGCATTATATATATTATATTGTATAAAATAAATTCTTAACCATATGTTTTACAACTATACACGAGAATCTAAAAATTCTAATAATTATGACTAGCTGTCTCTCATATTTATAATAAATAAAAATTTGAAAAATATGGATTTATATTTGTATGTCTGTAAGAAGTAAATCTGTCAAAAATTAATTTTATTTCCAGGTTTTTACATTAAAATTCGTAAGTCAAATCAAATAAAAATTAAATTAAAAGACAAACTTTAAATTAAAAGACTTGATAAGAAAATATTAATAACTAAATTCAAATCCATTTTTATTTGTTTCCATCCTTTACGTTTAATATAATACAATATATGGAACCATTTAATTCCACTAATAAAAATTTCCCCAGATATATTTCGTAAGCCGAATAAGTAAAACAATGAATGTATTAAGTGGAAACCTACTGTATTATTTTTAACTTCCAAAAACGAGAATATAACCCAACGTAGACAAACATGTTCTACCTAACCCAAGAACTTTGAACAGAGCTTTAAAGCTTTGAAAAATAACTGTAACTCATTCAGCGCTTTCCTGCTGTAAAAACAATCCCTTAAATTGTGCATTGGATTCCGAATATGAAATTATTTCACCGGGTATTATGTGAAAATCCAGTATGCTACTTTTCCACCACCAACAAATATAAGAATATGTAAGCTTTTGTGCTACGTGTACTCGGCTGGAAAAAATTACAGAGATTTTTAATATTCACTGTTTACATTTTAATGTGCATATATAAGCTCGTTATCCAGACTTAAAGTTAATGTACTATTCGCAAGAATAAAAAGAAATTCACATGGTTAAGAAAACGGTAACTAGCTTATATCTGTTTTATTCCTTTTTTATGTTTGTATTTACATTGCTTAAGTCCGGGATGAAAATTGGCCGCCTCCATTTATAGATCCTTCATTTTCTACGCTAATTGCTGAACACTTGTAATTATCCATCCTGTGAAATGTCATCTATCAATTAAAGATCGAGTCTGTCAGCTCTGAATAGGAAATGAGAAGCTTTTTGGAAGATTTCACTCGATTTGACATGTGTCCTTTGGAGCTTAGAAAAACCTACCAATGTCATATCTGTACCGATGAAGCTAAACGCCATTATGGAATTCCACCAAAACATTAATCTCATTAAAAGCATTGATAGTTTTAAACCAATGGATGATTAAATTGATTACCATTTCACCACGGTTAAATATCTGTTTTATGTGTTTCACTAAAAACGAATTATTTATTCTACAAAATATCGAGAAACAAGTAATAAATTGCTTATACATTCTATCAGTATGCTTTTTAAAAACTTGTTAAAACTGTTGTTAACATCAAAATTTTTGTTATTTATCACTTTTAATGTGTTGAATATTACTTCTTAATGGAAAGGCAAGATATTTTAAATAATAAAAACACATTTGTAATGAGAACAATCGTTCCTGATCATAAAATATATTGTTGAAATCGTGTTAATTATGTAAAGAATAACATTTATGTTAAAGATTTTGAAATTATATTATGCGGTAGATTCGTCCATAAGTTTTTGGAATTTTTTTTTTTGATATTGGCTTAAGATTTTATTTCAATAATTGTTTAATAAAGTGTAGTACGTATTTATCCTCATTGAAGAGCACTTTACGATCCCCATCAGTCGGAAAATGCGTATTAAAAAGATAAACAAGCATCATGTTTAGTTACGTAGCCTGAAGAATAAAAGCGCTATTTTTTCCAATTTTATATTATATAATAATTTTTGTGTTCAAAGCTTTAACATTCTGTTGCGAAATGTAGAAAACAGTTTATAAAAATACACGGCTTCCGCGTTGATAAAATAAAATTTCCACCTCGCCAACAAATAATATTGTGTAAGACTCTTCCATTCACACGATGTTGATATTAACTTTTCATTTTATGAACCTCCGCAGTGTGCGGTCGGAAAAAGCTTTCCATTTCAAAGTAACATAATCCCATTCGACTGAATATGCACAAACAGCCGTAGCTGCAAATAAGAAACGGGCCTCTGTTTATTCACTCATAGTTTTCCGCACTAATTTCCTTTGGTAAACATTAATTTGTGCCAACAAATAGAATCGCAAGGTAATATTTGAGTGAAGTTAGAAGGGCCGCGGTCTGTAGTGGAGATTGGGGAGAAATAGAATCGCTTCAAGCTGGACAGGCTAAATCCTGTTTGCTTTGAATGATTAAAGGTGTGTGTGACCATCGCAAAGGGAACCATCCAGATTCGCAGTGTCAACATCTGCCGATATTTGGATTCCTGGGAGCCGGTGTTTATCGTCGCGGGGCACGTGCAAATGAGAAGGGGCATATTTCATTTCATATTTACCTGTCCGTCGGTCGAGAGGGCAAAGGTATGTCTAGAGCATAAAGAGTAAGCTCTGACCTCTCACTGGCAAGGTGGTCTCTTTTGAAAATGACCTTTGAGCGCGTTGGAAAGCGGAAGCGAGTCAATAAATTTTGTACTTTTTTTTCGCATAATATACTAGTGTGAGAGTTTTTTCCGCAACTTTACATCAAAGACTGAGCTTGCATCGTTAATTTTTGTGAAGACTATACATACATAAAAGTCAGTATATTATTAAAATTTTCAATTGTATTTTATCAAAATTATTCTTGACAGCCAATTGTCAGTATTTTGATTAAAATATTAAACTCAAATAATTATATTTTATCGCGTAATTTAACCTACTTAAAACACTTTCAAAATTGTTATTGTTTTTATTAGGTGTTATTCATGAAAACTAGCATTTATTTTATACGAATAAATGAAGTCGAAGTTTTTGAGAGAATATTAAGAAAAACATACTTTTAAACAATTAAGCAATGATTACAACTTTGTACGATTCCACATGTTTTGCCACCAACGACCCGGGTTTCGCCTTTCGTCATTTTCAGGCATTCTTTCACACGGATGCAACAGAAAATTTGATATATAAATTCCATCAAGCACCTTCAGTTGATATCACAAATTAAAATAAGCAATGGACGAAATAGATGAATTATAACTATATCGCACGAATTGATTCTAGACTATAATTAAACGTACCGAAAATTAAGATTTAGGAGGGTGAAATGAAAAGAAAATTTTATGAAAAGTGAGTCGATTCATTGGTTCATTTATGATATCATAGCGAATTGTTGTCCATCAAAAATAGCAAATTTGAATTTAAGCAGTAATACAAACACTTTTATTACTTAAAACTTACAGTATAATCTTGACAAGTTCTTGACTTATCAAATATATATATATATTAAAGATAGTCCATGCAAAACGTTTCTGAAATTTAAATTGTAGAAATCCATTATATCGCAGTAGGTAATTGAAAATGGTATAGTTTGTAACAACGTACGTAACAAATATTAGAAATTCCTGTTTTGAGTATTTATTTATATCAATTTCAGCATTTTGATTTTTTAGCATAGTTACAAAACTGTTTAACAAAATTATAAATATCAAAGATGATTTAAGCGCACTGCAATTCAAAATACTTGAATAAAAAAAATTTTAAGCTCGGTGATATAAATATAAAACATAACCAACAAAACTTCAATTCATCAAAGCTGAGCATATCTATTAATTTTTATGGCCAATCGTGAAGTAGATTGCGTCAAGATGCCGAAAGGCAAAACTTGGGCCTTGAGTGGGAAAACATGATGATTTATAGAGTTTGAATGATCCAATTTTGAAAATTACTGTCTATTGTGAATTTAATCATCCACTATTTTTTAGCTATTGCTTATACACAACTATTGTGAAACTAAATTCTTCGATATTTTTAAAATTAATTCAAATAAACTCTTTTTTATTTTTATGTATGTGGTAATAAGACGAAGTTCAAAGTTAAAAAAATTAGAGTCAGAATGAAAAATTATATGTTAATATTCAATATAAAGTGTTCATCCAAAAGCACCACGGCTCATAATGATGCATACTGAAATACTTAATTTTATTTTACACGACATGGAAACAGTTCCTACAAAATTGTTGAAAAGAGGAATTGGCGTAGCTTCATACACAGCTCATATTTTTATTTTTTCCTGCGGGAAAGCTTAAGAATCCTCGAGCAGCTTTTGAAAGGGGAATGTGTATGATAATGTTTAGTAGGGTACTTAATGCTCGTCTATTTTCCTGCAACACTATGTATACAGCAGCTTTTGAATTGGAAACGTTACTGAGATCCAAACGAATGCTCAAAACTTTTAGCGGCTTACGTACGAATAAATTATATAGAATTGTTTAATTGTGATTGCCTTTTCTGTTTCGATTTAGGACTTTATAAAAAAAGAAAATTTTTGGAAATCTTAAAGCTTCAGTAAAATACCCTCCCATATAAATTACATTTTTGTAATCAGATATTTTCACAAGTACATATTGAGTAACTTTCGTTCTGAATGTTGACCGACACCGGCACCAAACATTGACATTGGTAAAATAATATTATTGATCTATTGCTTAATAATTACACCAATCACCAAGTAATAATAGCTAATTTGATACTTTCAAGATAAAACTCAACGAGTGTTGGCTTCCGCTCTGTTCTTTTTCGAGTGAGCAATGTCGTCTTCTTCGGATATGACACTTACGACTCCTAGTCTTACCAAGGGAAGTATAGGTTGATTTTTCAATCAATTAATGGATTTCTATTTGAATGCCTGACTGTCTATATATTTTTCTTACTCCTCAGATCTTTAAAATGAGTGTCAAAAAATGATTTCGATGATAGTGTTTTCAAACTTTCGCTTTATTGTTACTTAATATTCGTGTAGAATTCATAGGATCTATAGAATAGTAAAACTTTATTCTACAAATCTCATATTATATTATAATATTCATTCATTTGATTAACGAGAATCAGTTTGAAAATTCGTAAGAGAATTAATAGTAAATGGCAAAAATGTAATTCTCGCTTGCAATTTTTCTATCTGATTTCGTGTATATTTTAAACTAAAATAGTCGTTTTCAACTACTGACAATCGAGACGATAATCAATTTGATTCTTCTTTACGAAATGCTACGAAAATACGTATGCTTTTAATTAAAAACAAAATGAAAACATATTTTTTCTAAGCTTAAATGTGCATTAATTACGATATTCTTCAAAGCTTTTCTCATTCCAGGCCGATGGCTACTTTTGGTATACAATGAAAAATAATTGATTAAAAATAATAAAAAACTGTATCAGAAAAATATTTTTGAGTAAAATCTGATCAAAAAATAAAATATAGGATT
Source organism: Himalopsyche japonica (assembly GCA_028555115.1). Classification (NCBI taxonomy): domain Eukaryota; kingdom Metazoa; phylum Arthropoda; class Insecta; order Trichoptera; family Rhyacophilidae; genus Himalopsyche; species Himalopsyche japonica. The sequence goes on along the minus strand of JAHFWJ010000491.1, from coordinate 43,230 downwards.
ACAAATAAGTGACATTATTCAATAGAATAAAGATTTTTCAACTAAATTATTTCGCTCACAATGGAAAGCTTTGCATACTCTTGTTGCAGTATCACGGCAATAACAGGATTAACTATTTTTGGTGACTATTATTCAGTTACTCAATCTGTTTTTTTCCGCAAAGCCAAAAAACAAGAATGGGCTATGAAAGAAAAATTGCCTAACACTTTCGCTACATACTGTTCATAGTTCCGATGTGTGGAAAGAATTAGTATATAAAAAAGTCGGTTATGATATTCGAATCATTGAGCCAGACAACCGTAAAACGTGATTCCTGAAAACAATGTACACCAATTCATAATACAATATGTATGTAAGAAATACGCATAGAAACCATTATCCCTACTGATTTCAAATTTCAAGATTTCCCAAAAGCTTCTTTACTCTCGCATTAAAATTTCCCGCGTAAAAATACCGTCGATTATCAAATTATATTAACATCCGTTTCCTGTCACGTTTGTTCTTCGAGATTTAAAGTAAATTCAAATAAAATGTTGGAAACGATCTTCGTACTTAAAACGGATGTATTCTTATCCGACAATTTTGACGTATGTCATTAGAATATTCTCCATTTTAGATACATTCAACTTCCGAACCGGGGTCAAGAACGAGAAAACAATGAATTATTTATTTTTAAACATTTCTTTCTTGTTAAAGCTTTTCGTTATTCAATTAAAACCAAATATATTATTCTACACAAACAAAAAATGTTTTTTAATCAAGGCAACATAGTTTGATGTCGATTCAAGTTTGATATATTTTCAAATAAAAAAAATATCCAATCCTTTTATATATTTCAAAGTTGTAAATCTATCCATATAGTCAACTTATCCTCAGTAACTTTTGACTATAATAGATCACTATAATCTTGCCAGCAACTATTGAACTCCTGCTCACTTATATTTACTTATCAAGTGCATATTTTGTAACAAACTATTTCTGAATCACTTCACAGAGTTTTATAACGAAATATCAATATGTAATCTTGATTATAGCTATCTATTCAAATGTATATTTTTTACACTGAGTATGAGTAGAATAATTATATGAAAAAATAATTGAGCTTTCCGATTGAAAGCCCCACCACAGGATAAAGCATTCTTATCCACATCACTCTATCCTCGGTAGACGTCGAGCAGCGTCGCTGTCGGGCGCCGATGTCGGCGTCAGTGGCGTCTGTCATATCAACCGCCACTTGTTAATACTCAAATAGATTGCGGGAAGCATCCAAAAGACCACATTTTTATTCCTTGCGTCTACTAACTGACTGCATCACTCCTGATAACCTCATACATATTTAACGAGTCGATTATGTAAATTGATTTCGCGTTTCTCACTGAGAGCAAGTGTTTTTTCTTTCTTTATTAACCGTTTTTGGCAGACAGAAGAGTCAGAGAAGATATATTATTTATATTCGTTTTCATCTTTGTTTTGGAAATATATATTGTTACTAACATTGGGAGATGTTAATTTATATCATCATATAAAATAAAATATTTTTTTTAATATTCGGAATGAGTAATATTTGAAAAATTTCTTTAAATCAGATGATTTAAAAAAAAACAGATCTTGATATCAATGTTAGTATACAGACAATGCATAAAAAATACGAGCAAAATATGAAAGTGATAATGATATAAATACAATATTTTATTTTTAATACGTTTTTACAATAAACCAGCAAGTAAAATTTTTTGGTAATAAGATATTGCAAAATGATTTTATCAAACGATTCTTTGTACAAGAAATGAGAAATAATATTAAAACTTTTCATTTTTATTTATTTTGAGAAGTATAGATCTTTTATTATCTACAAATTGTAACTTATGAAGATACTGGGTATATTCATTGGTTTACTTTATTTTTCCGGCGATAGTATAAAATATCATTGTGTGTAAAAAATAATGTCTAGCACTTCTAAGCACATCAAATAAATAAAATTTTATTTTATTCAATTTATTGTTAGTAAATGTGTAATATTCTTACACTGTATCAATAGAACGCGCGTTAGTATAAATATGAATCATTGAAGTATTGATTGAATTCTAAGGATAAGCTTTTTCGGACTTTAATAAAGGGAAATGAAAATTGCAATGCTATTTATTTCAGGTGAACATAAAAAGTTTTTTTTACTTTTACAATTACTTATAAATTTTAAGCAAAGCTAAATTCAGAGATGAAGAGTGGTAACGATAAATGAATAAGCAACCGTATATAGTGGAAAGGCAATAAATTAAACATCAGGCCTAAATGAATTTGGATTTACAAAATCATTGTACGATTTCGTCAATTCGAAAGAAAGAGTTTTTCGTTTGGTTCTTGAAATAAAACGTATGCTTTTCTTGCAAAGTGAAGAATATTTTCATATATTTAAAAATATAATATTGATTCTTTATTTTAAATAATAAAAACACATTTTTTAGTACTTATTTCCACAATATATTTTTTGATCAGGACCGGTTCCGCTCATCGCGAGCATTATCAACTGAACTTACTAAAAAATGTGTTTTTATTATTTAAAATATCATGCCTTTCCATCAAGAAGTGACAGTTAACACCTTAAAATTGATTCTTTAGTTTATGCTTTGACAAATAATAAATATTGCTCCGTTCAAATTAATTTGATGACTTTTTCAATAACCATAATGATAACAATAAACTTCGCCTGTCATATGATGCGACATGTCGTCTCTTGGTTATTTATATTTATTCATTGGTGGTTGCTCGAAAGCATCAAGATGGTTCCTTTTTTTGCAAAAGGACAGCTTTATCGTCAATTCAATTTACGCGACAGTGGTCCGCTAGTATGACGTGTGGCTAAATAATAAAGGCGGATGTGGATCTCCCGAGGGGCTCCACGGCGCTCCGCTGCGGTAAAACGTGACATTAAATATGCACCAGCTTTCTCGAAGTCTCTTTGAGGTGGAGATGACTGCCAACTTGGTCCAGGTGTGTAATTAACTGCATATCATGCAAGACATATAAACTCCTTAAAATATACCAAAATGTGAAAAATCTACAGTATATCATATTAATTTTGATTAACTAATAAACTATGAGTCATTTTAATGAATATATGTGTTCAAAGTTTCTACGAAAATAAATGTCACCTTCTTTCTGAAATTTTAACGGAAAATCTTTAAAATTCAGTGTTTGTTGAATATAATTAGAAATTTTTGATTGAAATAAACCTAAACAGCCGTTTCTCAACAAGCTGAACTGAAATTTGAACGCTATACTTTCTTAAACAGGGTTCTTTTTTCTGATATGAAAATAAACGAAAACAGAAATTTTGTAGAATTTCTGATTAATGTAGCGTGTCTCCAGTGCAATCAAAAAGTTCCTCATGACAGTAACCACACAACAGCATCCATCACTACAACAAAAACTATCACACAAATTAATTACAGAGTTAATATTGTTCGAATCATTACAAAATTACAAAGAATCGAAAAATAATGTAATATAACTGCATATTTAGTGTAACGATTAAATGAATCATTCGTAATATTCTCAGTATGGCAACAATGATAAAAATCAGATAAATTGGAATTCAACGTGCAAAATTTTCTCGAGACCACTATTTTCCAATTCATCTTGTTAACTACTTTTAATATGTTCACTTTCAGTTTTCCTTGAAAATTGATTGTATTAAATACTAATCAGTTGATAATACTCGCACTGATTGAAACCGGACTATGAAATTAAAATATAAAATGTTTATGAAGTTCCAAGCAACAGAGTAAGGTAGTATAAATTGAAAGGTAAGCGTTATGATCGCAGGTACCCATGGATAGTTTGTCTTTGGGAGGTGTCACAGTTAACCGAGTCTCATTGCATCATCGATGTCACCTGCGTAGTGGACCATACTTATTATGGTTGTCGCAACGTGCTGTGGGAGATTGCTTGCTTAGAGCTCAAATATATTTTAAAAAAATTCTATCAATTTGAAAATTGGGAAAAACTCACAAATAGTGTGTATTACGAAAACTATTCTTATAATATTTGTTAATAAAAGTATAATACAAAATCTTGTAATTCACACACACAAATATATTGTAAGCAAAATAGCACCACCAAACAGTCTTGAATATGATCAATCACTTGAAGTTAGTTTTAAATATTTAGATTGACGATTTTGATATCAAAAGGAATATTTTAATACCCACGGTGTGTATTATATGATGTTTTTATTTCTATCTTGATTATGGCGATAAAACTTCAGTAAATCATCATATTGACGTTAATAATTCAAGCTGTGTGAAAAAGAATTCATTATATTTATATAGAATATATTAAATAACGGTTTTCGCTGAAAACTTCTAATGAAATTTAGTTTTTTTTTCTAAATTCCGATGATACTCATTTCAGTGTGAAATAGTTTAATAGTCATTCATTTTTTTACTGCTATTATTTACATTAAGAATATGCATTGATAAATGTGTATTGCGAATGTCGCCTTTCGTTGTAACAATTGCAGGTTTCCTCTACATCTATACTTTAACATAAACGCGACTCGTTCGCGATGAATATTTGAACGACGACCTAGCAGGAGAGAGAATTTCATTGACGCAGGTAAATTGATGCAGCCCCAAGTGCCGCCCGTCACCCTAACTTCCGCCAAACTTCCCTGACAGCAGATCGACAATGTCCGCCCAAAAGTGGAATTTTCTAGTGTCCGTCCATTGCAAGAAACAGAGATAAATTTTAATAATTGTCTTCGATTTCAAGTCATTTGTTATGTCACCATTTAACTTTGACGTTTCCACTGATATTGGGCGAATATTGAGTATTTTTTGAAAAAATTACATGGAAGCCTGTTGTTGAAACGGTTCAAAATACTTGTATTCATAATTTAATATTTTTTTTCATTTTACATACAGTACAAAACGCTTTAAAATTTATTTTGAATTCCATTATTTTCTCAAAAATCTGTTAAAAGAAGCTCATACGAAATCGGAAATTTCAGTTCGCTGGTTTATTTATTAGACTGTCATTTTCAAGTAAATTTTGTCGGAATTTGGATATAAAATTTATCATTAGTTTTAATTTCTATGTTATAGCTTATTTGAATTAGGTTTTTTTAGTAAAACAAGTAAATTATTAAAAGGCAATACCACAGAAAAAGATTGTGGGTGTAACAAATCTTCATATAACCGCCAATGTGAATAAGATTATTAATAATTACTAATAGTTTTTCGATTGATGTAAAAGTATTTGTTAAAATTAGCATTATTTTTATCGATAAACACAACGTCAATTGGGTAAATAACTTGGACTTCGTCTAAGCTCTTACTAATGAAAGATAAACATCTTTTGCTGATAACTATGAGTCAACAAGTTGAAAGATGAAGTAAGTCAACACCCAAGTCGACGTCAAACGAAGCTTTCGAATCAATCATCTCTAGGTCTTGAATCTACTTGACAACAAGTTGCATGAACTATCTAAATATACACAGTTTCCTAGGATGACTAGTCCATATTTCATTGAGGTTAAATACGGCTATTTAGATATAATATTATCGGTGGAGAAAATTCATTATTAGTCAGAGGTAAACACTGAATAACAGAAAATAATTATGTTTATTTAACAAGGATAGATAGTCTTTGATAAAGAATATAAAGCCTCTACAGTAATGCTAAAAATCAATATATAAATCAAATAAAAATAAGCATTTTTACAAGCTCCGTGCAAAAATTATTCTCGATTATATATGCCTCTCAGTTAAAAGTTGTAACTTTTAAAATGACTGGCACATTACTATGAATTAAAAATAGTTTTTTAGTTTTTTAAAATTGATATGAGTTCCACAGTACGTCTTTAAATAAGATTTTTTTTCGTATTGTGTTTGGGCTTGTGAATGTTAGAACTGTGAAAAAATCACTCTCTTTCTTGTGATCTCTAAAACAAAGTATAGCAATGGATCGGTTAGCTTATTATCGGTCTTGACTTAGTCCCATATTTCTATACTTAATCTATTCGAAAAGAGAAAATGGTTGAGTGACTCATTATCAAGCAGTTCTTGTAGAAGGACATCTGTTGAAATGCCTTTATTAGTATTCTATTTGTTCTACATTGAGAGCGCATATAGTTAAGAAATAAAATCATCGAGTAAATAGAACAAGTAAGGTTCCACTAATAAATTGTCTTTGAATATGATTTACTCGGAAAATATATAAGTACTCAATAATTCAATCCATTGTCAATTATTTTGACGTATTCTTACATAATTGCTTGTGACTTCGGAACACTTTACAGTTTGTTTGTTAACGGTAATTTTTTTTATAATCAATTTTAATTGACGTCTATTTAATGCTATTGAATTCCATTAAATTCATGAAACCATTAATAGAATTATCACTTTTTAGCGATAAAAGATTCACAATAATTATTTTCTTACATATACCGATGATCGATAAAAAGAAAATTACTTAGCTTACGAAATATTTACCATATACACTAACTGAGGAAATAAAATAAATACATTGGTCGGTAAAAACTACAAATCTTTGGGATAAGACAATTCAATTATATTTTTTCACGCCTTAATCCATAATAATATTAAGATAAAATGAGAACGTTCAAATTTTATTGTCGAAATATTGAAAAATCTTTCATTTCGTGAAAATATACATATTTTTGTGCTTTATTAAAAAAAGGAATTTCATTGTATAAAACATATTCATTGATTTTATACGTTTTATAATCGTAAAGCCACACGGTACGGATTTGACGAATGAAATGTTCAATTCCACGCCGTGCTGAGTTGATATATTTTTCTGCTTTGTTTAATTTCAAATGAGATTTCGTGTATATGAGTAATTTTTTGAATAATGCGATTTGTTTAATTATCAATCTTTCTTAAACAACTGTATAATATCATGATAAGTATATTATATGGGCAGTGAATATATAAGTACTGATTCAGTTCTGAACGTTATTGTACATCAATTGTATACATTGGTATTATAATATTTTTATTTAGTTAGTATTTAAATTTATTTAGACTCATTTTTCTTTTTTTTGTACAGACGATAAGCATTCTAATTCAGGTTTGATATTCTGTCATAATTTGCATGGCCTAAGTATTCTACACTTTCATTCAAATGGTAATGGAAAACAAAAAAAAACTACTACACTACTACGCAATATATTATTATATTTTAAAACATAGTTGATTCACACCCATTTGCTGTCAGTCTTTCGTATTTCAAACAGTTATTATTTATTTAATAAAAAAATCTTTCTAATAAACGGGCGCTGTATTTGAGGATGATAATACTATATAACTAACGCTCACGAATCTCCCTTTTTTTGGACCTCACGTTTTGTTTATTACCTTCTGAAACTTACTCGCCAACCATTGGATCGTATTAATGGCGAAATAAGAATAATTGATTGCCAACAAAGAGAAACCATAAAAATCCATCAAAGTCCAAACAAACTTAACACGACCGACGCTCGCTTCAACCTGTCGTGTTGCAAAATTATTGCGCTGCAGATGTGCATTATAATCATTGCATGTTTTTATGTGTTTATAACTCGAATTCCTTGTAAGCTCAAATATAATAAACACGATTTTGCTTGCGTTATATAGGCTAATATAACAAAAGCTCCGGTTGACGAAGCGATAAAACAATTTTATTGGCCCAAGTGGAATAGTGATTAATTATTCATTATCGAGACATCACGAGCCACGAACGGTAGAGCAATGCTTAACAAACTGTGCAGTTTAAGATTCTTCTTTATTTTTTTTTTTATAATTAAGATAACATTTTTTGTTAAAAATCATACACATCAATTTGAATCATATGTGCTCATATTTGCAATGTTATGATTATGTCATGTCCCATTCCTTAGTTTACTACATTCGGTCGTTTGTTCTAGCAATGCAGTATTCAGTGACGACATGAAAATGCTGTAAACAAATAAAATTGATTTTTTTTAACCATATACATAGTAATTTAATGATGCGACAATTATTTCGAGGTTATCTAAGTATCTAGGTAGGTAGTTGATGGGATTCATAGGTTTGTATATATTTACTAAAAAGGTTCTTATTACAATTCAATTCAACTTCATTATACAATGAAACCTGGCAAACAATAAATATTTGAAACACCACAGACGGAAACTGAACCACCACCGTTTCCCTAATAAACAAATATTTAAAATATATCATTTGAGCAATTATCAATAACTAGCTGTCTTGCCTCCCACATAAAGTTGTATAATATATTATTTTTACTTAACAAATAATAGGAAGTTTTCATTGTTTCGAGTGTTGAGAGAAAGACTCTTGAAGAATTTGCTACTTATAAAATATTTGACAATGATGATTCCCGCGAAGGCCTTAATTTTTTTTAAATACTGCTGCCGATATCTATATCAACAGATGGAATATGAATTAATGATTTTTACATTTTAAAACGAAGACGTCTGAGATTCGTCGATAGAACTGTTAGAAAATTCAGTGAATAAAATTCATTTTTTACTCACAATTTAATCAAAGTTCAAATATTTACACATAATTTATAAAAAATATTGTTTTGTTAATGAAATATTTTAAATTTATATTTTAATACTCGGCCAGACCTTATAAATGGCGGATACAATTAGGATGATTATCATTTTGTACAAAAAATGATAATATAGAAACACTGTACGGTAAAGTCCCTCGTTACAAAGTTGAATTTTCCCTTCACTATTTAGATAGTTACCCAAAGTCATCGTTCTAGCAAGCAAGTTGTAGACCTGTGCGTAATAAAATTCCACGTGAGTTTATCGTTATGGGAATAGCGTGTGTGGGAAATACTGTTTCGGGTGGCCATCACCCCTGCTTAGTGAACTCGCAATGCAAACATGCATCTACCAGTACATAACTTAATTCACAGCCCAGAAAAGAAACAATTAAATTTGAACATTTTCTATTACACATACGAAGTAAGAGTCCAAGCACAGTGAAACAATCGAGATTTTGTGCAAGTATGAAAAATTGGTCAACGCAAACTATTCTACGCACACTCATTTAATTCTGATTGCTACTAACGTTCCCAATTGTAGATATGTATGATTACAAATTAATCCTCAAGCTACATCAAAATGTTAAAAAAAATCTTTATATTATATCATGACCATCATGCCGACGACCATACCACGTTGAAAGCACCGGCTCTCGTGCGATCACCGAGGTTAAGCAGCATTGGACGCGGATAGTGCTTGGATGGGTGACCGCTCGGGAACACCGCGTGCCGTGTTCTCTTGGCTATGGGAAGAAAAACCCAGACAGAAAACCGAACACCAACCCGCCTGGGCAGCGTGGTGTTGCTATGTCCAAAAACCCCCCTGGAAAAAAAATGGGAGGCCTTCATCCAGCAGTGGATCGACCCCGTCTGATGATAATGATGATGATGATTATATCATGAAAAAATATTTTTTCTTTCTACATGAAGAAAGGTAAACGGGGGCGGCGCCTATCTTATATTTTATTTTACATTAAAAAAAACCCATTTCAATATTAGCCGATTCATAAGTTCTATAGAAAATATTGTTATAATATCGTTAAATATCGATCTAGATGTGATAACTTACTTTTATGAGTAGGTTTCCATAAAAGTATCACGTTTTTAAGCTTTCGATATTAACGTTTTACTGCCCTGCATTCTACAAGTAGAAAGTTTGCAAGCCACGTAAAAGATTGAAGAATCAATTATTGTGATCGATAAAAGTAATATTTTATCTTGAAAATTAGCACCTCACAGTTTTCATGCTATCCAAATATTCAGGCGTTAAAAAAAAGTTAAGAAAATTTAAATTATCGCTTTTACATGCGCACCACCCATATTTTATAGTCTTATCAACACTAACACAGTGACAATAATGAATATTATTTTTTAAGATTAGCTGATTAATTTAATATATTAATGTAGTTTTGACAAAATGGTATCATATAACATATGGTATGTTGAGTGGCTCAAAAGTTACCCTGCGTCGTACTTTCAACATATTTCGTAAAATTATGAAAGGTTTATGGAATAAAAAAATAGTAACATAATTTGATCAAAAAGCTTTCTTAGAGTTTCTTTCAAGTTAATATGAAGTAGAACAAATTTCTTTGAGCGGTATTATAATGAAACAAAATTTTTGCACCACTTATTGAATAATAATTAAGTCCTTGTTGCTAAGCCAATTTGCATAACCTTCTGATGAAACTTCCATAAACACGTACCTACCTACCTAGACGTTTAAACAAGTTACGTAGTAAGATGCCAGCCTACGTGAATAGCCAATTAACGTATGCAAGGTAAACCTTCGTCCAGGCGTTTTCTCTTCGCTTCCAAGTTTTCCATATCTGGTCCATTTGATCTTCTCGAGTGGGCGTCCCGGTAGGCGTGCTCGGTAGGCGGGTTCATCTCCGGCCCGCCTAGCGCACTGCCCGCGGATTGTTCGATTGGATTCGGTATCGAGAAGAGAGGGGGCGGCGGCCGCCCAGACGACGGCAGGCGGCAGAGTGACGTCCGGCTCTAGATCGAGTGGACGCTTTTCTCGTCGGCGCGAAAATTCTACGAGAAAACTCACGCCGAATGTTATCTTCGTAAATAAAACTCGAAAACTATGATCGTTTTCAGATTCAATGATAAATACAAAGATAACTTTAAAAAATCGAAGATATGATAGAAAATATAAAACGGTTAATAGATAAGTGGAAAATACATCCATTATAGAAATTATATATTTATTCATCAAATAAAAACTAGCATTTCAATACAAAAAAACACATCAAAATTAACAATTTCTAAAATATATTTTGATAATTATGACTGAATCGACCATTGACTTAATTTTTTAATATCCCTGCATTAATTGTAAAATATACTTCTAACATAAATAAAAATATTCAAAAAAAACACCTGTGGATTTTAGTGTAAGTTTTACCTAAACGAATGCGTGTTTTCATATGAAAAGTAGAGCCCACTGTATCTTATTGGTGTGTCAACTAATAGATCAAATAGAAACAAACAAGTGAATTAACAAAAAATAATTTATATTCATAAATTTTTTTTTTATTGAAAACTTCTTTGAGGAAATTGCATCAACCGTATCAGAGCACACGTAAGTAAGTATCTTAATAGATTTAAATGTTTGTTTTATTAATTCCCAAAACGGTTCCCCTTAATAAAAAATATTTTTTGTGCTTTTCATTAACGTACTCTATAGAAAGTATAAAATACAATATTGGCTCTATCTTTATCCTATATGTGTTTCAGCCAGCTGTTTTCTGTCGTTTATATTTTGAAAGTAAACTTGTATGAGTGCAAATGTTATATTAATTAATAGAATCGTTAGATAACCCGAGTTAAAAAAAATAGCAGAAATTAAAGTAGAACGTCTCTTGTTGCTTTGATTTTGGTTATTTATACCTTTTGGAATTACCGTACTAACATAAATAATATTTTCTTTTAACCCTTTGAATGCTAACATCTCAACTGTTGAAATGACTAATTGTAGTGTGTTGATAGTTGACTCTCAAAAATATAAGAAAGTTAACAGTGTTAAAACTGCCTTGTAATAGCTAGTTATTTATCGTATTATTATTTATCTGTTTATCTTGATAATATGGATTAATTTGGTTAAAATAAACAACAATAATAATAATAATAAGTTAATTTTTGAAATATCGAGGCTCGAAATATTCTATTCTATTATAGCAAGGAAAGGATTAATGAATCTTTCTTTATTTTAGAATAATCTTAGGCTTAACTTTGAGAATACTTGCAATAACGCAAAGCAAGGTACCTTTAAAAAATTGTCAGAATCATTCAAAAATACTTTATGTATCACTCAAGCTATCAATATTGTGACCATAATAAGAAGTTATTCTAACGCAGTGAAAAAATAGTAATGTATTTTAGTTAGTTCTTCAGAATTTAGTTAATTTAAGAATTATAGATCTTCTGAAAGTTAGCTGAAATAGCTTTCAACTATATATCTTATTAATTTTGCAGAACTATAATAGATTGCTGTTTTATACCGTATTATAATGGAATTTTTCCAAGTAAATGCCAATTCAATCAATAGAATTTATTATTTTGAACAAATGTTTTTTGCGTTGTATTCATTATTGAAGAAGCAGAAAAAAAGAGGTATTTGGACACAATATAATCAAATAAAATATTAATGTGGAATCACATGACTAAATGAATTAATGAAGTATATATGTCAGGAACTCAAATACATTGTTTTTATGATCAATTCAATTATGCAAATAAAATTATGAAATTGGAAAAAAAATGTTCGGGTTTTATCTGTGCAATATCAATGAAATATTTTTTGGTCTTCATGTTTATTTTAAAACAGTTAAATTTAATGCTCTTCTGTGAACCTTATTTTTCCGTGTTTCTTCCGAGCTCATCGCTGACTATAATTGTACGCTAACCGAGTTCCAATATCTCACGTGGTATTCACAAGATAATAAATAATTCCGAGTAACTCCTCTAAAAGGGATAAGGAGGAGGAACTGATATTCGAAGAGGTGAGAGGGGAAGGGAGTTCCCTTCTGAAGCACATTCACCTCAACACTTTGTTGTACTTTAGTAAACGTTTTTGCATACTTGAACAGATCTCATATAAGATTAAGTTCAAGGAGCTTACAAAATCAAGTGATAGAAATATCGAAAATATATTTCAGAGCTTTGAGTAATCTTACTTATACGTATCATGATTAATAACAAAATTATTTTTTTAGCATCAATTAAAGACGCGTATGGATTCCCGGAGATGTATATAAATAATTACATCCCTCTGCTAGTAGCTATACTATGAGAATAAATTTCAATGAATACTATTGGTGATAGAATAGTTATGTAGAGGTCGTTATTCATTTTTTGTGCTCGAAACTATGTATACAATAGCTATTATTTTTCCGTCAGAAAATGACATTGAAGTGATATATTATTGTATACCTCTGATTTCAATTCACGGGGACACCCTAAGGAGATATTGTATTAATTAAATATTATTAAATTGAATCAATATAACTATCGATTTTATTGTTTTTCGTGTAATTTTGATTGTTTATTAAGCTGATTATTAAAGTTTTTGTTTGTTAAGAACATGAAAAAAATATTCATTAGGTATGTCTGCCATTTTTCGTTTTTCTATAATAATACGAATATAATTATAAATGGACCATTTCTTCAATATAAATAAGCGCATGTTTGATCCTAGCGTATGTTCAAGATGTGCGGCGCACATAATCGGCTGATTTTAGGTGGCGTCCAAGTTGAGTTAGATTTTTTTGTAGCATAACATCACAAGATCTATTGAAAAGAAATAAGATTGCTCCTTGACTTATCTGTAGTAATGTGAAAGTAAACACAGACTTATCCCGAATTCTGAATCATACCATCTTATTTTAAAAATAGTCATGCATTTCGAGTTACAATGTTTCAATTTGTTTGGATATTAAATGAAATATTTCTACAATTAGAGTATCGTCAAAATAAGAATCAAAATGTTCATTTTGATTTTTATGAATACAACCCCACGATCGTGGCAAATCTATTTTCGGATACAGGCGGCCAAAGTCCTAGACACAACCCTGATTTCGAAAATATTTTTATATATTCTTATACTTCCCGTTACATGCGCAGAAAGTAATATACACAACAGATGTAAATTCAATTTTATCAAATGTTTATCGTGAATTTCCTCGGGAGCAATTGCCCAAGACTCAGGAGTTTGCACTCGGATGTGCAGAAACTTTAAAATTTACTCACTGAAAAAATAGCAATGTATTTTAGTTCTACAAAATTTTTATAAGATATAGTTGATAGCTATTTCGGCTTACCCATCGTCAGAACTACACTGGGCGTGAGCTGAAATAGCTATCAACTATATCTTATAAAAAATTGTAGAGCTAAAATACATTGCTATTTTTTAATCGTGTTATAATGGAGTTCTACCAAGTAAATGCCGATTCAATCAATAAACTTTCAAATTAACTAAAAATATAATTGTTTCTCGTGGACATAAATACCAATGATTTTATTTTGCTGTAAGCATGAGCTATCTTAACGTTATTTAATATGATTACAAAATCCCTTATTGTATAAACTTATAAAGAAAGAATAGTCTGCGGTTTTCGATATGGGGATCAACCATGAAATTACTCAGGCCCATTGGCATCGCCATACCATTTCACCTCTTTGCTCTTCAGCAGACCTCACTTACCCTCCTATCTTCGAAGCCTGTCATGATGACGACTGCACCAAACACCTGGGATGTGAATTCTCTATCGTATAGACAAGATGTCTACCCATGCTTTCAATCCATTGGCAATTATTTTGACGTATTCTAACATAATTGCTTGCGACTTCGGAACGCTTTACAGATTTTTTTATTAGTGGTAGTTTTTTATAATAAATTTTTAATGCCATCTATTTTATGCTATTTTATTCCATTAAATTCATAAAGCCATTAATATAATTAACACTTTTAATATCATATAGTCAAATTTACAGTAACATTTTTTTTTATTTATACCGATGATCGATAAAAAGAAAAATATACTCTGTTAATTGTAACTCAAAATTACTTACCTTACGAAATACTTACCATATACGTTGGTCGGTGAAAACTATAAACTTCTGGGATAAAACAATTCATTTATATTTTTTCACGCCTATTTAACTTAATCCATAATAATATTAAGATAAAATGAGAACGTTTAAATTTTATTGTTGAAATATTGAAAAACCTTTGGTTTCGTGGAAATATTTATTTGCTTTATTAAAAAAAGGAGTTTTACTTTATAAAACATATTCATTGTTTTTATACGTTTTACAATCGTAAAGCCATACGGTACGGATATGACGAATGAAATGTTCAATTCCACGCCATGTTGATTTAATTTTTTTTTTCTGCTTTGTTTAATTTCAAATAAGATTTCGTGTCTTAGACTAATTTTTTGAATAAAGCGATTTGCTTAATTATCAATGTTTCTTACACAACAGTATAATATCACGATTAGTATAATATATTATCTGGACAGTGATTATGAGTTATTTTTTATTTCACACATCTACGTTGATTATTGAGATGTATAATTCTTCTCAAACTTGAATCGTTCAAACTGTGAAATGAATAGAGCACAAATAAATATTTATCCAATGAACATGTTCATCTCCTTTATACTCCATTGTTATACCATCTGATATTTTATCTGAAATCCACCCATTTAAAACCAATAAAATCATAAAAAGCAATAAATTTCCCATTAACCATTGTAATTATATTATATAATATTATATAATAGTTGCTTCGTAAGAACAGTTCTCATGAAAAAATCATGTCTCTTAATTTAAATTTACTATTGCTGCTTAAGACATCAATTTAAATACTAGACTTACTGACCGTTTGAATGTACCAGAAACCTGGTAATGCAGATCATGTAAATATGTAAAGCTTGAAACATTCTAATTTAACGCATATTTGTACTAATATTTAAAAAAAATATATTGTTACAATTTAAAATGATTATTGAACTGGTTTCACAATGTGCTCGTATTCATACCATTCTATATTAGGGCGTAAATCGTTCAAGCTATGCACAATAATGCACTTTGAATTTCCTAATGGCTCTCAAACATTGCGGCGAATAGAATTTAAAATATTTTTTGTCTATCAAATAATTTTCATTTGTTCGACTGAATTCTTCAAAACTATATGTAAAATGATACATAATATTATATTTGGCACTAAGGTTTTTAGGGATAGAGAAAAAATGTATTAAAAAATGGTCAATCAAAATTTATAAACCGATACAATGCCTTAGCCTGGTGTAATTAATTATGATAAAGAAAAAATGTTTACTTATCTATGTTATTCAAATATATATATTTTCTATGGGAGTAGTTTAGTGATTTCTACACTCCATTATGTATCAATAGAAAATGCTTTTACAAATGATGTATGGATGTACAATAATACTTTCATATTTCCAAACTACCTTTATATCTAATCCTACATATTTTATATATAGAGAGCGGGGAAAAATAGCAAGTTATTTACTATTTATATCCATCGAAGCAAAATCTTTTCAAAGAAAGGTGCAGAGACACAGAAATATAGCTGATGAAATCAAATTTTACATAGATGCTTTATTGTACGTTTGAATAATATAAATATTAAAAAAAAACACAGGCCAAATTAAAGGAAAGTGAAATAAATCGGACTGCAACTGTCACTTAATAGTACAATAAAACTAAGACATAAAAGCGGGAAGGAGGTGTTTATGGCTAGTAGGCTTTCATATGTTTTTTTATTGAAAACATTAATGGCACAGCGCAACAATAAACTACGTCATCGTTTTAATAAAAAATCATATTTTAAAAATGTGCTAAAATCATCTGCCGGCCCACGTTGAAACTATTGTAGTGAGTATTGCGCATAATGCTGGTTCTAGGATTCGACTTTTTATCAGATGAAATCTGAAGTCTGTATTACTGTGGATTTTTGTTATTGAAATAAGTTTTGAAAAATCCAGGAATTAAAAACTTTGAGGGGTATTTGTATTGAAGTGAGACATGTCGCTATTTCACTGAGCACGGATACCTGCAGATGAACTTGCCGTCTTAATCGTTCTAGGTATCACAAATGACTGGAACGATCAGAAATGCTGAGAGCAAGGAGGGCTCGCTCCAACAAATATTTTTAATTAACATCGTTACCTTTAATAAGACAGAATTCCGAAGTCATCGAACGCTTAATTTTTACGATGACGATTTAAGGAAAGTTAAAAATAATTTGCACATTATTTGCAGCAAAATAGTGGTACACTCAAATACGGGTCGGTTTTAATTGAACACGACTTAAAGATGTTTTTTAATTATTCAACAATTAAGAGTTTATTATCATTTTTATGGATTATTATTAATTTATAAATATCATTAGAATTTAAATTATACCGTTGAACGAAGTAAGAAAAATAAAATTCAAATATGTTTTTCAAACAAAGACATTTTTTTAGAATGCAGACAAATGAGACTATTTATCATTATTTCGACAATGTACAGATTTTTAAACTTAATTTTTTTTTTTTTTTTTTGAATATTAAAAACACATTTCGTTAATACTTTTTTCCACAATATAATCATGATCAAGACCGGTTTGATTCATCACGATTACTATCAAATGATTTGATAAGAAGTGACAGTATAGATCATAAATGTTATCTATCATTTTTTTAATGAGTAATGGTAAAAAATCATCATGATTATACTTTTATGTTTAAATGTTTCACTGTTCCTTGGACCAGTATGATAGAAATCTCTGAAAAGCCTCGAAGACATTCAACTTTCAAATTTTACTATAAAATTTCCGTTGACATATCACTACCTGAATGACAAATAGGCGTATGTAAAGTTATAAGTAAATGATTCAATCTCTTCAATTGTAGATGGCGCGGGCAAACGACTGGCGGCTTTTTTATCGCTCACTAAGAGAATGTTTTAAATACCAGATAGGATGCATTTGAAATAATAAAATCATTTTATCAATCAGTCGTTTGATAAACTCTTGAAATCAGTGCCGACTGAATGAAAACTGTATCACAGTGTTTTTAAGTATATTCTTGAAGTAAATACAAAAGCGAGCTAAATTTACAATGATGTCTCAATTTGAATCATTATTTTATTGTTAATAATGAAACAATTTTTATAAAAAAATCCCCACACTTACTACCAATTTTTCATGATTGTTTCTGAACTGGATAATTGATCTGACTTAATTTTGATCGCAAATTATTACTAAAAGCCACATAATATTTAATTTTTAAACTATTTTATTTCATTTACATACACAAATATGTTGTATGATTGTCTGAAAATAATATTCTCAGTTATTAAGCCATTGTTTTTCTACACCTATTTTTAATTTGCATTCTATCAGTTGAATATGATCGCGTTGAGTGAAATTCGTCCTAGTCCTGATTATATAATATATTTAAAAATAGTATTAAAAATGTGTAAAATTATTTCATATATAATGCCTTTGTACCATGAAATAACAGTGACCTTAAAAGTCATTATTTTATATTTTATATTAAGCCATGTTTATAAATCTGTTATTTCTCAATATTTTATTAGGTTTCTCTTTCTTCTTAATAAAACTGTGAAATCTTTCACGTAAAAAAACGTAATAGATTTATGGAGCGTAGTTCAGTAAATGACAAAAAACTGTATCGGGCCCATTGACGCATTTACATCGACATCTTCATTTCACAGGCCGTAGCTTTACAATTCCGAATTACATCACGATTGTTTATTTCATGAATGAATGATTTCGATTAGTGATCTCAACGAAAATTTATATTATTGAATCAGTGACGCACAAATATTCTATTGAATAAATACGAAA
Source organism: Himalopsyche japonica (assembly GCA_028555115.1). Classification (NCBI taxonomy): domain Eukaryota; kingdom Metazoa; phylum Arthropoda; class Insecta; order Trichoptera; family Rhyacophilidae; genus Himalopsyche; species Himalopsyche japonica. The sequence continues at coordinate 24,773 of JAHFWJ010000491.1, read as the reverse complement.
CATTTTGATTTCCATAATTAGATGTTGATTTAAAAATTAATTTAATAAACATAATAAAATAAATTTAATTTTCATATATCCATATGATTTAAATTCAGATAATTTCGAGGAGTTTTGATTTTTTTACATATCAACTTATGGATATAATTTCAATCTGATGATCGGCGAAATTTTCAGAATCTTATCGAATTTATGTTTAAATGTTTTCTTGAATTTCTTAATTCTCGGAATATGTAAATGAGCAAACACCAATATTTTATTAAAAAAACAAAACATGGAAGCGTATAAATTTTCCAACATTTATCTGTGTTTGAAATTTGGCCAAGCACTGGTGATCAGTCTTAATAAATATATTTATTGATTAAATTAGCAATTACTAGGTAGAACTCCATTATAACACGATGAAAAAAGTACTGTATTTTAGTTCAACAAATTTTTATAAGATATAGTTGATAGCTATTTCGGCTCACGCCATTGCTATTTTTCACCGTGTTAAATATATTTATCATTTATTTTTATTATTGTTTTCATAACATGAATATATGCTTATATGTATTAATGAATCAATCTGTATTGTATATATAAATAATTTATAAATGTTATAATCTGTGATAAGATGTAACTGTCACATATTCGTAAACGTAAAAATAATATACGGGATTCAAAAACAATGCTATTGCAAAATGTTGAGTTAAGACGGCTACATTCTGAACCGATAACACCTAAATTATGATATGACGTACTAGTGTTATGCAACGATGCTTTACATGCCAAAATGTATTAAGTATAAAGATGTACAAATCCAATAATGTTGTCAAATTAAAAAGATTTTTTCAATCAAATTATTATTCACGCCACTGAAAAAGTTCAATAATCCATACCTGCTCTCTATTTTGTTTTATGAATTCGTTCAACGGGCTTATTGATTTTTGTCGGTTACAATAAATTCAAATTATTGTGGGTATTGTTAAATTGAGCGTGACAGTAAACCTGTGAATGGATAGATATTAACAGATTTACTCTATGTAACTGCAGTTCAACATAATAGAGTGGAGCTTATCATTTCATAAACAAATAATAATTGAGACATGTACATACGTATTTTTTGTACATATACCTCTCAAAACTGAATTGAAACATTTACGTATTATGACTATATTTATGTAAAACCTTATCAACGACTTTTTTTTTAATATGGCAACTGTCCTGAGACGTCAACAGATGCCCCTTATTTAAATAAATACGTTAATTATATACAATTTTATACAGATAATAAGTGCATACAATACAAAACAAGATACTTGCAAAATTTTAAATATAATTTATGATTAGGGTGGTACAGAACTAGTACTACTAATCAAAGTATGGAATTTGAATAAATTTATTGAAATTTGTCATCATAATAAATACTTTTACTGAAAAAATGAGCACCTTTTTTACATATATAATATCATAACAAAAATACACATCGAAGTGTAATACATTGACTTCTCTTCGAGTGCGTTTTATTAATACATATATGTAAGAGAGTATTTTTAATGTAGATGGCAGTAAGACAATTCCTAAAGTGTAATTTAAGATTAATAATCTTTAAAGAGAACTAATTGTTCGCTGACTACTCATTATATTTCAAAATTAGATTACAATAAAAGAAATATGGTTGATTTAAAAATAGATTATGAACGGCGTCAAACGTTTTACGGAGATCACAAAAAACTGGTGCTCAATATGTAATTTGTCTATAAAAATATTTTTGCTATTTATGATACAAACAGAAGTTGCTTGATGGAATGTCAATATAAAATTCAAGTTGCTAAAAATTGTCATTAAAAAATTCAAATTAACTAAAATATTGTTGTATTTTCTATAATTAATTGCATTTTTATTAGGCTACATTTGATTCATTCAAATTATTTCACCAACAAATACCACATAATTACCATTATCACATATAATTGAAGTATATGGACTAATTGAACTGCAGATATCGTTCTATGAGAAGTCAACTGAGTTTGATAGTTGATTGCTATTTCGGCTCACGCCATCGTCAGAACGAGCCGAAATAACTATCAACTATATTTTTAAAAATAATTTTGTAGAACTAAAATACATTGCTATTTTTTAACCGTGTTATAATGGAGTTCTACCAAGTGAATGCCAATTCAATCAATAAGACTAGCGGTAATGCTAGGTATGTCTTGTTTTTAGGACGGTGTATGAGGGAGATTATTTATTTAGGCACTGCATACTTGCTTTCGATAGAATTCGAATAAAATACTACAAACTAAAATTCAGCCCTCTAGTAAACAATCAGTACATGAAATTGTATGCATAAGTGATACGTCACCACAAAAGTATTCTAATGTATTATTTATTCTCCATACATCTCCTATACATACTCCTAACATGATAGTTGTCAAAGGGATCATAGATATCATAAATTATAATAACTTTACAAGAAATTACAATTGCCACAAAGTGTAGAAGGGAAGTTTGCAAAATGATTTAACGGCATCTCTTTACAGAGTCGGTCTATTGTGAGATGCAAATCAACTTGTCTTTACAAGAGACAGAGGCTTACTCCGACATCCTTTCAAACTAAAATAATGGCTACCTTGTGCAATATTTACTCAGAATACGCCATAAGTTTATCACAAAAAAAATATCATACATAAATGAAATTATTCCACATTAATTTAATTTTGATCGATTTGAAAGTTGCTCTTGATCACTCTTGGTGCATTAGCAATGGCGATTACTGATAAGTGTATATTTATTTCATATATGTCCTTTACATTTTAATAATTACATATTTTATTATATTATATTTCCCTTATAAAAATTATAAAATTATTTATAAATTCTTATCGTAGTTCTCCTGCAATTTTTTAACTTATAGGCGAGTATTATTAACACTCAATTTCATCTAATAAGTCTCGTATAGTATTATTTTTTATCAATTGATAATGTTCGTGAAGACTGATCTATTTTCATATGGAGCTTTTTTTATTGGAATTGGTATTAAATGAATTGAGCTTTATCGAATTCGTATTTATTTATAAGAGCCATGTATTATAAGGGTAAAAAATAACAAAGCATGACCCCAGAATTACGTAATATGTATATTTCTTCTTCAAATATAGTTTACAATTAATATTGTAATAAAGAATGGCACTTAAGCATAGTTGTATTATATTGAATCAAAAAAAAACAGGTTACGTGAACAAATCAATCAAATATTTAAAAATAAAATTATCATTTTAATATGGAGCAAATTATTATTAAAAACCCTTTCAAAAAAAACTTTCTACTTAACAATAAATATCTCCATTCCTCAACGTCGTCAGTGACTACATCGCGTCGTCACTTCATGTTTCATATTCCTCCCCATCACTAATTGAGGGTGTATAATGCATTTCTTCGCATAGATCTCTCGCACTTACATACCCGGCTCTAGTATAACATAATCAGTCAGGGACACCGTTGACTTATTCACAAGCCCTGTTTAATAAAACAATATGTACATTTTTGAATCAAAAACTCTGGATTCCAAAAAGGTTTTCATGTGAAATTAAACATGATAACAGACGTTTTGTTCATTTATAGCCGTTTTTTTATTATTATTTTGGAGAGATTTTCAGTAAAAAATATGTTTTGTTATTGTTTTTATCAGTGTTAGTAAGGCCGCATCTGTGTATTAATATAATATTAATTTGTTATTGGAAAGTTTGTATTCAGTCTAAAAGCCGCGGATACACGAATTTTGTTTAGTAATTGTCGAAATAGGCCATGGTGAATCTTTTTTTGTGTCCCAATCCAGCGTAGCATTTTATCATTTTTTTTCTCTGAGCATACAGCAGTCATCGACTACTCCATATAGCAGCAAAGTTTTGGCTTAACTAAGGATATTACTTTCTTACTAACTTGCTTATTCAGATAACGCTGTCTTGCATACTTTGGATTTACTCGTGGATTTTAAATCGTGACATTTTTTATGTGTCATGAATACGGTAAAAAATCTCTAGAAAGTATTTAGTTTATTCAATATTCCGGCGTTAGATTCCAAATCAAATAAGTCAAATCAACGATTTATGTATATTGCTTTAGTTTGTGCGCATTTTTGAGATGACGTTGTAAAAAATAAACTCTAACTAAAATTAATAAGAAATGTATTCAATGACTTTAGGCATAGAGGATTTGACTGATTTGGCAACTCTCGCTAGACTAACAATGATGATATATATATGTTTTTTTTAAATGTAATTGTAAATTCAGTTAATCTTAACAATGAAATAAATATTTGAAGGAACAATTCCAATTAATTATAAACTAAACATGTTGCAATTTCTTTCACACGGCAATCATTCATCATTCATGCTAAACATATTAGCGCTTCGAATGCCAACCCTGGTGTCAATTGCGGAGGTAAGCAAACTGGGGGTGTGGGTACAACAATTTCAGCCTTCTCTCTCTCATTAAAAGCAGCACCCTCACAGTGTTTGAAGTCCGATTAGTTTAGTTACTTGTAAAAGTGTTAGCCAAGCCCACTGCTCTAACGATGTAAAGTGAGGGGGTATAGGTAGAATTTAGAGTGACTACACTTTCAGTGGCGTACCGGTGGTATAACAATCAGTGGTACAATCTCAAAAAATTATGCTGCTTTTATTCATGAAAATTAAAAATAATATAAAAAAATGTTTATAGTTTGAAAAGATATTTAATTAATTTACGAATCGTTATGTGTTAATGATTAATTATTGGTTAGAATATTTTTGGTGATATTTGCCGTCAGATCAGATGTGTCTGTATTCAAGTTCCAGCAAGATCAGTGTCATTTTTTATGACTAAAATTTGAGAATGAATATACAAATACCTTGATTACTGGATTTATTAATTTTTGCAAGACAGCAATCAAAAGAAAAAGATATATGATTGAAATCATCAATATGTAGATTTCAGGATTTTGTGGTGTATTATGATGACACAGCTGTTCACCATGAACCTAACACCACGCTCGTAAAAATGAAATATAAGAATTTTCATTTTTTATTTAAAACGTCATACATAATACTCCAACTATGATAAGCTTTCATGCCTATTTTCCAAAATTATTTACGGATTGCACTATCAAAAGTTTGTTAAAAAATCTTTCTGCTATGCGCAATGCAATTTTCGTATCCGGGCCAGTAAAGATTTACACTCAGCATTTTTCAATTTACCATTGAATGTTCCTATACACGGCACTGGACGCACTACACGAATTGTACGCTTTTAGAGAATACACAATACTATGGCATGCCTCATTTGTTTATCCTACGGCACCTCTACCGGTGACTTCTAATCTTTGCAATTTGGTTCACGATAAACTGTTTTTGCAGGAATTTGACAAAAGAACTCTCATTTAAAAAATATTAAAATAGCACCTTAATAATCTGGTTAAACTTTGAAACTATTTCAATATGTTTTCGATGCGCACGATAATCATAAGACATCAAAATTAGTCATATTAGATGGTTACTTATTAATAAACAGATTAATTAAATTAACAAATTAAACTTAGAAAAACAAATGTATACTTAATTTGTATTGGTTATTTTTAGTGAATATATTCTTATTTATTAAAAGTTCTCTTTCCTATAATAGTTTTACTTACGATGGCTTAGAAAACAACGATCTGTGATACTTTAAATAAGATTTGATATGCTATTACAGTCTGACAAGACATTTAATTTTCTCTTAGAATTTAAGCTCACTTGCATATTACTTATAGATAAGAAAGTATACGATGATAAGATAAATTGTATTTACTCTTAAAATATTGAGGATTTCTATATTCCATCTAGTTCCCTAAAGGAAATAATCAGCTCAATATCAATAGATTTTTATTTAATTGTTGATAGATATTTATCTTCAATAAAATCATATGAGATTCGATAATACACCGATGCAGTTTAATGTCAGAAGTCTGTACCTGAATACACTTAAACTTGTTTCAATATAATTGAGATGTGATAACGTCATAGAACTAAAAAACGTTTGTCTACATTCTAAAGCTATGAAACTTGCCATATAGATGCTTAGGTGGGACTAATAAATAATTGAATGTTTCTAAAATAGATATATTAAGTTGTTAAGTATAGTATAATGAATACATTAATGATGTGTTTAAATTACCGTTTAAAATGATATTTTATTATAGTTTTTGCAACACTTTTAAATATAGAAATACTAGTTTTAATTTATTGTGTAAAAACTTTTAATAATAAAAAGAGTCCTGTAATACGTCGTAAATCGTAAACTGTAAATCGAATGATAGAAAATTTCCAAATAAATTAAACCAATTTTACAAGCCAGAGCTGTATATTATATGAGAATTTTTTCAATGATCATATCTTTAAAAAACACTATATTTTGTATTTATGAAGATGTCACAGTTTAACGAATAGTTCAAATGGATTTTACCGTTTATTATTTGTTAAATGATTTTATACACGCTTTGTACGGAGGGTGTGCGGGTTACCCTTTGGGCTGGCAGTAGTTGCCACCCCGCAGTCAACAGTTGGTCTTTTAATGATTCTCTAATGATTTTTCCAGCTTCCATCTTACAAACCGACTAGAAACACTCGCGTTTAACGGTATTACTGAGAAATTTTCCGTTTCAATCATTATCTGCGCGAGTACCGAGTTGATTATTTGTCATTTTTTTCTCACTCAACAGCTGTGCATTGTTATTTACTGAACGGAATCGTTATTTATATGTTAATGAGTTTTATGGATACCATTACTATGAGATTTATCTGGAACAAAAATAACTGAAAAACCGTATAGCAATATATAATACTTAAAAAACAAAGATCGTGAGAATTGAAAGAAATTTTATTTTTTCGTTCTGCTTAATTATTATTAAGAAAGATAAATTTTATACTGTTTTTACAATGTATATAATTATCCTGCCAATGATGAATGTGTTTTATCTTTGATATGGCTTCAAATATTTTAATGCATGGAAATGGTGTAGCAATTTCCTATACTAGGTACATATTATTATAAAAGCAAAAAAAATGTAAATAAAGAATATAAACTTATTGTATACAATGAATTCCGATTTCTAATAATTTTATTGAAATCACAGTTAATGATTTGCTGATTCTTAGTAAATGAATAGCGCCTTACACTATATATTTCCTCACTGAGTATATACAAAATGAAACGGATATTTTATTTAAGGACATCTATACATCCATCTTGGTTCATTGTACGAAACATATGGCTCACTAAGTGTGTAATTTTTACGATAATTAAGGTGTAATTTTTTGTTTAACGAATATTTTTCTTGAATTTTTGCTCAACTGTTAAATTTGTCTTTTTAAAAGAGGATAAAGGTCGAATGCATTTGAAACAGTGCTTAGAACAGGACTAGTGGTAAGATAGACGCTTTTATGTAGCATCGTTTATAAGGATTGGATGGATGTGAGAAAATTTTTAGACAAATGCCTTCAAATTGAAATTCATGCATCGATATAAGTAGTTAATATTGTAAATACAACCCCTGAATTGCGTTAAGGGAGCATTTTTTTAAAAATGTTTTGTTTATTTTATTAATTATTTCTATTATTTTAATTAGAAACAAGCATATAGATAATTACATTCATTCATATTTTTATTTAATTGTGTTAAACCAACAAGTTGTCCTTTGATTGTAAACGTATATTAATTTGTGATGTATTATGGTTTATTAGCATTGTCATAGTATAAATTTACTGTTCAGCAAATTAGTTAGAAGATGATTCATGAACTCACTGACATGAATGATGACTTTGGTATGATTATATGGCAGAATTAATGTATACCTGAATTACAGGCGACGCTACTTGCAAAGTTGTGTATATATTGCAAACTGTGATAATATCTTTTCTTATTTAAATCAGCATTTATGGCTTATTTTAATGATATAGGATTATGTAATTATTAAATTTTACTTTTTTATTACTTAGGTTTAAATATATTTGAATAGATGTTGATAATTGGCATAGTATCGCTTCCAGATTTAGTTTTATTATACAAAATGTCAATTATTGCTGGAGAAACAATATTTATAAAAATATAAATTCATGAAACGTTATACGTCGGGCTTTGGCGGTTGGTTTTTCTATTTATATATGGAAATATATTTTTCTATGCATTTTACATTTTTTTATTTAAATTTTGAACTGATTAAAACGCAATTCTTGTTTTGCTCTTATAGTTATATCAAAACTAATATTCATATTTTATAGAAAATTCACTTTTGCATATTGCAAAAAAATACAACTGATTCATTTATATATATTATATAAAGTGTGGTTACATGTTATTATTTTTGCTGGTAATATCATAAATATAAAATAGTAAGTTAATGCACGTATAAACTCTCAAAATGAAAAAAAATATAAACTTTATCTTTAGAATAATTTTCTTCAAAAATATATACTATAGTGCTTCGGTAGATAAATTATTCAAAACAATTTTTGATTACAAACAGTAAACATTTCCGGTTTTGTGCCATCAATTATAATATCACCAGGCGATACTGTTTTGATAAATTTAGCGATTCAAGCTGTTTTACTTTTTATAAGGAAACATATATACCCCATCAGTGGTGAATATAAACTGGTGCATCACTTGTGGTGATATCGTATGGTGGAAGACCCTTCCCATTCGAGGTGATATTTGACAAGTTTCCGTCTCGTAATTCATTTTATGTGCATGTTACGGCGTTGCCTATAAATTCAAAAGAAAGTTTCAAGTCCGCCCATCGGATGGACGTGCGGTCCAGTTGTTAAAGTTAGATACTCAATGATGCAGGATTCTTGTTCCAAAACTTACGTCTACGAAAATAAGCTCGTGAAATTTTATGATGTAATCCATTTAGAATAATATCATCACAGTTATGGCACTTTAATATTTTATACAAGTGGTCCCTATTTCTCAGGCTTTAATTAAACTGTTGTAAGCGTTATACTACTTGCTAGGTGTTTGCAGGATTACATCCGTGTGTGAACGCTTTCATAAAATGACTGTATGAATGATAATGTATTTGACAAAAGAGAGATTGACTGCCTAAATAATAACTAGCTTTCTTAAAAATAGCTTCCAATGATAAACTTCACACCGAATATTTTATGGATTTTGTGTAAAAATGATTTAACAAATTAAACAACTTTAAGCTGCAAGTTTGAAAAATAATTTGGTTTGAGTGTCTTGTCTTATTTAGCTAAAAATATGGTAATGAAATTTTGATTTCGTTTCTTGAAAAGCATTATAGGCCTGAATTTTATATCTTAGGTTTCTAGTCATTGATCCTTTTCACATATAAATATGTAGTTGTGTGAAACAATTGCCACGCATAAAATAAGTCGATTAAGAAGGCCTAAAAAACTCACGATAATATGGAAATATCTCATGGCTACACCAGTACAAATTAAAATAAAATTTGTTTTACTATGACGCTGTTGGAAATGTGCAGACAAATCTTCTAGTGGCCGTACACGAGAGCCACTGTTCTATTGCTGCAAAAAATGCAGATTAGATTATATAGAAAATTTCTTATCTTGTATTTTGCTGCTATCCCAAAATTTTAGTTTTCGACTTGTTACAACATTATTATTTACAACACTTTGTATTAAAGCTGTTATTTAAATGAGCGAATCATTGAAAGGTTTTGATTATGAGCGTATTACACAGAATTTTTGTTCAACTTAGAGCGACAGTTTTGAAATTAGACATTTCAAAGGTGACGTCTGATGTTAGAGCGACGCAATGATCGTAAACTTGTCAGATCATAACTCTAGAGGAGTACGGGAAGTGTTAGGACCCGTTATGGACGTCGCATCATCTCCCAAAGAGGTGAGGTATTAAATGCTGCAGACCCAACTTAGTCAGTAATGATGGACTTGGGAATATGAAGAGACAGTATCCACCTACCCATTCGAATAAAAACGAGCATACAGGTGTGCTATCTTAGCTTGCTTGCATAGGAAAACGTGTTTTTAGTGTATTTCGTCTCGGAAGTGACGTGTATGTTATAGAACTTAATTTTTCCAAAATAAGAGCGTACAGCGAAGTAATAAAACAAATTGATGAAATAACTTAATTTTATTCGTGTGTATATATTGTGAGTACTATTGTTTTACGACTGATATGTTTCGACCGTGTAATAAAATGTTAATTTGAAATAAAGAATGATAAATGTTTTTTTTGAGTTGCCTATGTTTTTCCAATGATCAAATTGGGTTATTATCCATTCGCAAAACACTGTAACCAGGACTGTTTGTTGTGAAAGAAAGTTGTGAAAAACGAACGACTTCGACTACTTTTTTGGTAAGACAATTTTGACAAATATCTCAATGAACAATTTATAGGATTGGTTGGTTGATCCGTAAATTAAGGTACATAAATAGGAAAGGTAGAAAAAAATTAAACTTTTTCCGTCGGAGTCAGATATTTTCATTACAAAATTTTTGATTAGATATGTTAAATATTTTAATACCTCTTCGATAGTAACTATTATAGATTAGGCAAAAATAATAACCAAATATAAATTATTATTGGCTAGAAAAATATCATAAAAAACCAGCTTCATATTTGAAATAAATCCTTATTTCACATTTCTATGCTAATAAATAAACTACAGTGCAGAACAGAACCGGTATGAAAATTGTTGTTTTAATTTTTAATGAACCTTATTTAATTTGAATTGTTACAACTTTATGCGATTCCATATGTTTTGTCTCTAACGACCCGGGTTTCGCCTTTCGGCATCTTCAGGCATTCTATCATACGGATGAAACAGAACTGACGTCAGTCACGTCACAGTCACGTATGGATTCGTAAAAAATTGGAACAATTCAAATTTTATATTGAAATTCCATCAAGCATCTTCAGTCGATATCATAAATTGAAGCTTATTCAGTTTTCATAATATGCAATTGTTATTTTCTGAGACTATATTTCATACAGCAATGACTTTTTGACAATATAAACTTTGTAAGGGATATACAAAAAATATTAGTGGAAGATCATTAAGAAAAGCGGTTTTACAATTCCAAATATATACTTTTTTTATCTTTTCATTCGTCTTAGTTGAGAATTCAGTACTATTTTTTATATGATTGCGCGTCCGGAAACTAGAACTAACAAATATTTTTTGTAATATGTAATCGTCATATTTGTAAGATCTTTTCTCACTGGCGTTGATTTTAATATTATCATTAGTAAGTATATATTTCAACATATTGATACTGCTTTTGAGGATATATTATACTTGTACGCCTCACTACACGTGTAACAGCCAGGTGGACACGATGCAGCAGATATAAATAAAAATACTCCATTTGGTATTATCGCCCAAGTTTTTACGTTTCAGGTTAAAGATGGTCGATTGCCATTAACTTCGTGTACGTTTGTTTTGTAATTATGCCGGTTTCCTGATAGTCCATATATTTAACGACGGTGATATTAAAACTACTTGCTTACCCGTAGACCCGAAGCAAGATAACATGAGTAAATGTATTTTATATGCTGACTGTTATCGATGAGTCTGTTTACCGAGTAGTGACTAAACGTCTTGCACTTATTTGGCAGTCGTTTTTATTTTTATTTTGTTGCACGTATAATATTATATATAGACATAGGAAAATGAGAGTGTGATTCGCTATGCATTAGACGTAATCTAACCTCGAATTTATATTTTCATCTTCTCCAAAGAGAGAGGTGGTTTGACTTTATTTAATATAATAATTTTTGAGTGTGTTTTGTAACATATTTTAAATAGTTTTTGATTACAAAGCGCACGAATCTTCTTAGTTTCATATTATTTGGGCTGTAAAAGAATCATTCTACCAAGACAAAATTAAAATTAGTTATTAATATAATACTTCGTATAAACTATGATAACGTTTAATAAATGACTGACTTTCAAAATATGTTCTGATTGTTAATTTGCGTGACAGAATTTATTATATATGGCTCATTATATTTCATTCAGTTAAATTAATATACTGTCAAAAAAGTGATTTGATTCTTACCAAATAAATACGGACTTTATTTCATTTATATTTAATCATCCAGATTTGTTTTAAAAATGACCATAGAAATAATATTACTCTTCATAGCATGAATGTTTATAGATAACAGCTCTTCACGATATGTATTCAGAACACACTCGTATTAAAAATTACGTTAAAATTCTTCACGTAAGCTAATAATTGGTTGAGAAACGCCAGTTTACGTGAAATACGAAATCCATTCAAATCTAGGCGTATTGTTATTTTTAGTGGACATCCTCTGGCAGATTTATTATGGGCCAGCGTCGCGACGCGTCGGCGTCTCCCCCTGCACCACTTGTGTAGTGAATCCGTAGCGAACGGCCACTGAATTTTACGGCTTAGGAAATAAAAAATAGTTCCCCAGCACTGATTAAATATATAGACAAGTATCTAGATTTAAAAATGTGCACGTTTATTATATTGAATAATATCTAAAAATACGTAAGTGTGTACAGAGATATGTTCTTTAATACAAATAATTTTACATATTTGTAATATTTTTTAAAGAAACAAGACATTCGTCACTCTTTAACTTTGATTTATTTTTTAAGTAATGTGATTTTTATTAAATAGAATGCGTCCGATAGCAAATAGTATTATTATGAAAATAAAATCACGTGTTTGTGTCATTGAAAGTTTGGCTGCAATAAATAATGATGGAAATTGCGATACTGTAAGCTTTTTCGGCTTTCGTATTAGGATCAATGGTATTGTATTTTTATAAAATAATGTTTCACATGTTATAAAAGCAATATATTGGGAAAAAAATATATATGTGTAGTTTATGAACTGTAAATCAGTTGGTTAATTTGATTTTATTTTCTTCAAGAGCTTTAGATGTTTTATCGGATTGAAAAATACCTTCATAAATATAATAAAAAAAATTATAAACTTTCCATACAAGAAAAATATAGGTTAGAGGTAAAGATTACTTATATAGATAAAATACGAGCTATGTATTTTGTTTAGTGGAAGGTGAATTGTGATTTGAAGCGTATTATTATTCAGTTTTATTGATTATTAGAATTCATGGTGTGGTCAAAAAACAAAGCTCTTATCTAATTTTTGACAAGAAAAGATTAAGTGATTACAATACGCAAACAAAGCATACAAGTTAATTCAGTAAGATTTGAAAGCCATGATAAAATGATATTTTTTTACGAATTTAGTTTTATTTAAACAAAAAATTCTCTTCTCTCACTATGAAATGAAGTTTCACTAGAAATTTAAAAAGACAAACAAATATACACATTTAATATTAAAGAGTTTTAATTACTAACAAAAATTACTGCAGATTAAAGAAGTGAGAAAATGTGTTTGTATTGCTGTATTTATTGAGTTATTTTCTATGAAAAGATCTCATAAATTTATTGCCAATTCAAAATACTCCTGCTTATGAAATATGGTCCCGCATTCAGGGTTCAAAAAATGCCAAGTTTACCTCCCGATTGCACAATAGTGATCTCCCGCAGGCTTCTCTCAAATCGATCGCTTTATCGCTTGAATGTAGGCAACACCATGAAAGGATAACGGATTTATTGCTTTTATTTATGTTTTTGGCATGCATACGTCAGGGATGGATAATGAAGAGGGCTACAGGGCTTGAAAACTAAAACTTACCAAATTTTACAGAAATTTATTTAAGAAAAATATTATAGACTTTTATAGTTGCATAATGAAACGAAGAAAAATGCTTGGAAATTGATAAAAACAAAAAATTCTAAGAATGTAAAATGATAAAGAGCAACGGAAGACGGAAACGTTTTGAAAACAAAATGAAACATTAATACATATGAAAAGACATATTATTATATTTATAACTTTCAGCATTTTAATTTTCCTACCTTTTACTGTTTTTTTTATATTGATTTAACCGTTACACGAATAACCTTGATAAATTAGGAATCTACTCATAATAATGCACGTGAAGTCGTAGCGAGAGATGGTGGATACAACATTGAACATCTCGAGAGCTATGAACTTTTTTCAGCCGAAAAAGATAAATACTATAAAGACAAAATTACAATTAGAAAAATAACGTTAAAAATGATAACGGAAATATTACGAATTCGCATCATATAGCACGTCATACAAAGAAAACCGTTCACCTCAATGGCGGTGATTGAGGTACTTCTGGCCAATAATGAATAATTGAAAGGCTGTGCAGGTTGTTGGTTCACAGGCGCGAGGGTGGCTACAATCCGCCTACAACGCGGAAAGGGGTTGAATCTCGGAGGTAGCTGAACCTGGCTTCGGCCCTCAATGACTTTTGACACGCGACGAATGTGGTTGCTAGTACACCTGATATGGAATTAAAATTTTTGTGTACGTTTTCATTGGTTACCGCCTTTGGTTATAATACTATAAAAGCGATAATTTGAAGAGATTTTATCGTTTTTGGTCTACCGATCTGTGCCAAAAGTACTTAATATCGGAAATCCTTGGTTTAACTTAATCGATGTTAAATATTTTTTCAGTCACAAATGTATAATTTTCTGGTATTTTGCCATCATTAATATAATACATAGCTAAAAATTAAAATTTATTAGCTAGTTTTGTTTAAAATATAGACTTGAATCGAATCGATTAAAAATAATTTCGACCATATGTTATGACAGAATTTACGGATTATGTTTGTCTTATACTGTTGCATAAATTTTTATTTTATGATGGAAATCAACGTATAGTAACTGCTGTGTAGCGTATGTATGGCTTCGAATTCATCATGTTTACTTTTAAATTCCTTGTGTTTATATTTTATACGTCTTCTTGAAATATGTTTTTATTACAATATTTTGAAGCCGTTTTAAGTTTTATACGTTTCGATAAAATGACGTTCTATTTGTTAAGTAATTACGACCAATTAAAATACAATTACCCATGATAACAAAATATAGATTGGAAATTAAAAAAAAATCCTGAATTTGTTTGGAAATGGTTTGCCTTTGAATTGTACTGTGGCGTGTTTGGTAGGTGCGTTTTGTGAGGCAGTACTCGACCCTACAATATTATCAGCTACACCGTCGAAGAATAGCTAATGAGCACTAAAATGCTTGTAAAAAAACTATAATAGCAGTGATAGAGCCACTGCGCCGTTCTTGATAATAAAATGATTATTAATTCAAATCGGGAACCGTACATGTGATTGTGACTCAGTGAGGAAATTATTTCCACTATTAAAGCCGTCAAAATATTATTACAAACAAGCAAGAGAAAACTTTCACATAAACTTTTGAAAATATATATCATCGACAATTGAATTGTCAGTGAGATTGTTAAAACTATTTCTTTCAATGGAAATAGAGACGATTTCAAGTATACACAGTAAAGAGTTGATAATATCTTAACTCTGATTATTAAAGTGTTAATTCTGAGAAAGCATATGACATGACATCTTTTAATTGTACGTTATTGTGATGACAACATTACAATTGCTAAAAATATTTTGGTTTACTTAATGGCATAAAGTTTTCAATTTATTTAAAAAATGGTAGCTTAATCATCGGGAATGTATTGATTGAATTGGCATTCACTTGGTAAAACTCCATTATAACACGGTGAAAAAATAGCAACGTATTTTAGTTCTACAAAATTATTTTTAACAAATATAGTTGATAGCTATTTCGGCTCACGCCATCGTCAGAACTATGCTTAAACTAACATTTGCTTATCTATATATAGATGTGCAGAAAAGGCACACAACACATCCTCTCTCCTTTTCCAACGACCTAGCTTGTTATTTAAACACAATGACACTAAATTTTCAAAATTCTAAATGAAACAACATGAAAATTTAGTGTCATTGTGTTTAAATAACAAGCTAGGTCGTTGGAAAAAGAGAGAGGATGTGTTGTGTGCCTTTTCTGCACAGCTATATATAGATAAGCAAATGTTAGTTTAAGCATAGTTCTGACGATGGCGTGAGCCGCTAGCTATCAACTATATTTGTTAAAAATAATTTTGTAGAACTAAAATACGTTGCTATTTTTTCACCGTGTTATCGGGAATGTACCTTACAAGTAAAATTTGTCCTACTGATATTACGAGTTAAATAATTATATTATATATAATTTTCAAAAAATATAACAATACATTTTATACATGTTTTGCTTATCTTTCAATCTTTCAATTCAGTCGAAGACCATCGTATGCCTCACCATCATGTTTGATAGTTATTTTATTTACATTTAAATAGTGGTCAAGCGCTGGTGTTATCAATTAAAAAATCAATGAAATATGAGTTTAATGTGCGTGCTAACCAGAAATCTTTTAGACAGTGTTTTTAATCGATTTACGGCTTCACAAACGATTACATCGTCAATCCAAAAGCAAGATGACGAAAGGCGAAATCCAACAAGTGACAAAACATATGGAAGTAAACGTTTCAAAAATTCAAATTCGATATTGAAATTCCATCAAGCACCTTCAGTCGATATTGTAAATTATATATGTAATCAATTATTTCCCCTTCCCTACGTCCATTAAAAACGAAACAGTCCAAATCTAATCTTAATTTAACAGTTAGTATTAGAACTATTTTTTACCTTAGCAATGAATAATTTAATTATTCATTTAGTTTGAAGATGATCTTCAAAGAATATAAATAAATAATAATAGTAACGTACCAATTGGAATAAAATTTTTAGAGATTTTAATTTTAAAATACGTTTATTATATTAATAATGATCTTTCTTAAAATTATTGCCGAAGTGATCGAAAAAATAATTAACGTGTTAAGCAGTGAGATCGAATAATTATTCCATAACATTTTACTCATTGTGACTACAAATATGTTTCAAACACTTTTTGTGCAATACAAAATGTATTGACATTCTACAATCCACTATCCAAATGACTTTTTCACATGAAACCTCCGTGAGTTATTATCGTCTGTGTTGATCTTTTTGAGTGGCTCCATTTACGTCAAATTAAAATCGTCGATTGACTATCGTAGAAATCGGTTAAGCATTATCGTAGCGACCGCCATATAAAATTCTAAATATAAAAACAATAATATTATTTTAATCACGCAAGGGTAGCATGATATTTTGTAACAAGCAGTAATTATTACATTAAACTTTAATGATTAACCTCTTAATATTGTGACCATATGTGTATGTTTATTGTAACGAAGTGTACATTACTGTATGGTTAATTTTTAAAAATATATCCCTGTACTAAATTTGAATTGTTGCAACTTTGTACGATTCCATATGTCTTGTCACAAACTGAGTCAGTTCTGTTGCATCCGTGCGATGGAATACCTGAAGATGCCGAAGGGCGAATCCCGGGTCGTTTGTGACAAGACATATGGAATCGTACAAAGTTGCAACAATTCAAATTTAATATTGAAGTTCCATCAAGCACCTTCAGTCGATATCATAAATTATATCCCTGTATATTATGAAAGTTAACTATTCACCACTTCATTAAAAAGGGCTTTATTTTAATACCGTTCCTACACTTATATATTTTTATAAAACCGATGTTGATATTCTATGAAATATGATTGATATATTCATGAAGTATTGCAAGCCCTACTTGAATTAACAGATATTTAAAATGGATGTAAATATTTGGAAGTTTGAGGAGCAGCACATTCATATGTGAAATAACGTTTTTATTTGTGGTTTCTGCGTTATTTTTGATGATTTTTTGGCGATAAAAAATAGTCATGTCAAAAAGTAATGAAGTGACCCCTACACGAAGTGGACTGTTTAAAAAAAGCGTCGCTAAGAGTTCCGACACGCTCTGCTTCTAACGCATGCCACTTTATACCCTTTGACGTAATTTACCCAATTAGTAATGAAAATAAAATTATTACTTCACTTTACATTGTTATAATCAACATAGTTTTATGGAGACTTTATTCAAAACACTGGTTGGTATTTACAGAGTTCTATTACCGTTAAAGAGAATCATTGAGATAATTTTATATTATATTTAGTAGAGTAATTGAGAAATTGATCAATTCGGTCGACTCTTGATTTGATAGTCATGTTAAAACAAATATTTATTTTTAATGAAATACAATTTTGATTGTACTTTTTCGTCTGTTTTACAATGATTTTGACTACGTTGCGGGCATTGTCGAACTAACGAATAGTACAGTTATATTTTCTTCTATTTGGCTCGTGACGATCACTAGCGCAGTAAGATATGAATGAATTAAAATAAATACATGCATTTTAATATATTTTAAAAATTACCCATTTTCTAATTCAAGTGTGATTAATTATGCATGTTCATTATAATGTGTATAACGTAATATGAGATATGTGTAGAGATGTTTGTAATAATTTTGATTAAATATTAGACATCAATTAATTGTGAATTATTTTCTTGAAAAACTTTTTGGTGATTTCCAAAGAATTATGTAAATAAAATATTTAATCTAATCTTCTAAATGCGTTTCATGTAAGTAACGTAACGTTCATTAGACAGAATAGTCCAAACATAAACGGTCAATTGGAATCTTGGTTGTCAAAATAAACCAAACAAAGTTGTAAACCTTTCCAGCGATCAACATGTACTTGAACATATCTTTTCGGAAAATCGAAATTTTATCCGAAACGGATTTGTTTACAGGTTTTATCATATTACGAATAGATTGATATTTAACGTCGTAAGTTTCTTCTCGAATAGTGATAGATTATGTTTGGATTTATTTTCACTAGGCTTGAAAAAACAGTTTGTAATTTGACGACGAACGTTACGCAAATGCACTAATACAATCACACGATCGACAGTGCTTAGTATGGGGTTGTCGTAAAATATTATAAATGACGTACTACTCAATATTCTAAGAATTGTTATCGTAAATTTTGCGTCACAAAATAGGTAAAGATTTTTTCGCAGATTTTGGAGAGACTTTATTAAAAAAATATATTATTTTGCTGTTATGGTAAGGCTGTTCTTTCGTCTTGTGAATTAATGTATAATACCATTTCCATTTTATGAAGCTAATTACTCCCAGAAACTTTTTGGTCTATACTTCTCCTGGCTCTTTGAGATGTTCTTGACGATGTATGGTTTCCATTAGACCTAAGTTCGTACCAGTCTCTCGGGCTGCTAGGCGCATATTGCTGCGAGCCGACTCTACCTCATCGGCGTGCATTTAAAAAAATGTAATTGATTGGAAAAAAATATGAGACTGTTTACTAATGCACAATTTGTTAGGTTTTCGTGTTAGTTATTACAACTCAGTATTCTTGGTTTTATCTCTGACAAACAATAGGGTATTCATGTCGTCCTATGGAAAGCAAATGAAGCCAAATTTCTAAAAGCTCTTTTTATAGTAGTTCACATATTGTGTTAATTGCTTATTATTTTTTTTTGCATACAAAAATGCACTCAACCAAGTCTCAAGTAATTTTTGATGAAACACGCCTACCCCCGTTATACAGCTGAATATATTTCTAAAAAAAGTGTGAAGTCGTAACGGATGTTAGTTTTCATAGCCCCGAGTACCTAAGGGGGTTTCTATAATACTCAGTATTAGTGGATTTTAATAAAGAGTGTAGATTTTGTGCATACTTTGGATACGAAAATATTTTTGGAGTGACATCATCTAAAAATAAATTTAATCAATATTTGGACAGGAGAATTGTTTGTAAAAAATAATCGTGCAATTTTAGGACATTTAAACGATTAAGATTGAAGAAATATGACACGGTATTATTATGTTTGTTTTCAAAAAATCATTTCTGACTCCTTAACACTTTTTTTAGTAAAATAAGCTTTATAATATGTGTCATTATTCAGCAACTCACCAAAGAATAATTAATCATTAAACAAACTACTTCATTAACAACGGAAAAATCTTGTATATTTATCAACATATATGAAACGAAAGTAAGTAAATTGATTCATTTCATCACCGTAAAAATAAATTGAAGAATTTTTATATAGTAAGTATTTAATTCCACACTGTATCTTCAACACAGTGTTAAAAGATATCACATGTGTTTGATTAAAACTTTATTTAGTATTTTGAATAAATATATTATATGTGGGTTATTCAAAAAAAAAAATAGTTCGTAATAAGTGTTTCCAAGCATCAGTATTTATACCTTCATGTGAATGTTTATTTTATAAATTAAGTGCACCATACATATACTCGAATGAACATCTTACAGAATTAATGTCAAATATTTTATGGACATGTTAAGTAACAAAAAATAAAATGTTATTTTTTACTTTGAATATTTAGTTGTGGTATGGAAAGCGTGAAAAATGATGAGTTGGGTACGTCACTGTCGTAGGGAAGCCACACTGAACTTGGTCGAATTAATCCTCCAAAGTAATTATTGAAGGTGAGTGAAAATAAACTAGAGGAGCTTCTGCCTTTTGACGTTTGACCTGAAAGGAAAAAGGAGATTTTCATTTTTAAGTAGATAAAATGATTTAAATAAAGCGACGAAATTAATTTGAAAAAGTATGCCATGATCGGAAAACATGCAAACAAATCTTTTTCCGATCTGCGGTTGTGGTAAAAATCATTTAGTCTGGAAAAATGCCCAAAAGAAACATCGTAAAAGTCGTTCAACTGAAAGTCGCTTCGCTCTGTTTTAAGAAATGTCGCGAATATTTTTTATGAGTTAATATTTTTACTGGAAAATAATGGTCAATTAAGAGGCGTTGGGCTTTAGTTGAGACATATTCGTTAATCTGTTTAAATTCTTCATGGTTAACAGATTAACCTTGAAATTCAAAAATCACGAGAATGTCAAATCTAAATATTAAATAAAATGGATATAAATCCAACAATTGAATTTTGGTATTCCAAAGAATCAATTAAATTTTGGTATTCCAAAGAATCAATTAAATTTTGGTATTCCAAAGAATCAATTAAATTTCCATAAAGAAAACCGAGAGCAATTGGTTACCTAATAAACCAAACCCGTAAAGAATCTTATATTAACATCATTATTAAAAGTTTTATTCACTTTGTGCATTGTGACTTAGAATTATAAAATGACTGGTGCGTTTAATTTTATAGAGTCAAGTACCGTGAGTTTTCCTGTCATTTGAGCCTCAGGGAAAATTAGCAGCTTCAAAATAGTTGTAAACTATTTGCTTAATTAAAATTTCGCATCCGCTGGACATCGCCCACCTTTTAATCTCATTTTTGTAATGGCCGCTGACTCAAAGTAGCGGAAATTTGAGGAGTCTCAAATGAGTTATAGTTATGCAAAGCTTCAGTGCAGCACAATATTGACTTATATAATACAATCATTTAGATCTATTTTTATTACAAAAAATGTTGATTTTGTATTCTTAATAATATATAACACCTACATAAGAAATACACGAATGTCAATCGCTTTATACTTAACCTAGATCCTCACTTTTAAAACCTTAAGCTATAGATATTATTTTTTCACTCTGATATAAAATGGATTTATACCAAGTAAATACCAATTCAATCAATAGGTATTATTCTCCTTGCTAATATTTTTTTAACAAGCCTCTTAATATTATTGTCTGTTTTATCGTTGTGTTTTAATATTTCGTATAGCGGAACTGATTTAGTGTGTCATTGTCCCATTTTACATAAGATTGGAATTTAAAAATATAAAGCAAAATATATATAATTCAAAACCCATATTTATGAAAAATAATAAAATGAACTGGTTTCACTTAATATAAATTGTGTATTAATATATGGGAGTTAACACAAACGTGCTATTGTGGCGTAAAATAATTTAAATTCCATTGACATACAGTTGAAAATAACAAGTTTTATATATAAGGCTTTTTTTAAGGATATCTGAATTTCTATTAATTTGAACCACACTTACAAATCTACGGAAAATCTATTAGCTTTCCGTACGGAAAGCTTTTCAATAAGTTTTCTTTCAGAAATAAGAAGAAACCTTAATTTATGAACGTAATATCTTAATTTTTAATGTTATGAAGTTCTTAAAGTAGGAAACAAATTATCGCTACTTGGCAATATTATGTAAAACAAAACGGCACAGCTAAATACCACGTTATTACAAACGTGTTGGGGAGTTTTCTATGGTTCATTGCAAATTTTGATGAAAAAAGTTCATGCACGTTGTCAGAATTTAGCAAGCTTTCAATATCATTGTATTTCATAATCATGTATTATACTTTAAATGATGTTGATCAACAATCTTCATGTTAATTAAAAAACATCAAGGAAGCGAAAATGCAGAAATTAATGAGAGAAAATGATAAACAAAAATTAGATGACGTAATACTTTCCGGATATTTTCAACTTTGTTAGCTGTTGAAACTAATAAAAAGAATTTATTGTTATAGTCCAATTTTATGCGAAATAAAGCTTTATTTTTTTAAAGAAATAAACAAGCTTGGATGTAAATTATTAAAATTTCAACGAGACCAAAGATTCTCTCGTGTTTCAAAATAAAATAAAAACCAATTACGCCGCAAAATTATGTAACGGTAAAATTTTGTATAATATATAAGGAAGTAAACGCTCTTTAGTGATGATGACTTAAATTGCTGTTTGGTTTCTGAACATCATGGTCTTCATAAATAGCTTCGAAGACAGTTGTTCTACGATCGGATCCTTGGGTTAACGGATTGAAAAGACCAATAAAACTTATTTTCGAATCAATTAAATTAAATTCGGGGATTATAGACGTTCAGCAGTTGCAGACACGCGGACAAAGTTCCCTTTATATTGAATATATTTTACAATGTATAAGATGCATCTTTATAATTCCAATATGATATAACAACAAAAAGAATTACACACAATAAAAGTTAAATATATGGTCATACTTTCAATCATTAAATGTAAGATCATATAGGAAATAATGACAGGTTTCTTATATTAAAAAAAATATAAGTATTAACCACTCAAAAAACAGACCATATTATTTTATAAAAACGCTGCTTTTAAAAAAAATACACAAACATATACAGGCCAGGAGATGATACAAATTATTACTAGTATCTTTTCCGTGGCAAATGTTGAATAAGACTGTTATATGTCACCTATATACTGTAAAACTATTCTAGTAGATTTAATATTTTTATAAAACATTTTTTTACAATTATAATAATAAAGCTCGTATTTTTAAAACGATTTTAATTTAATCATCCTTGGGCAATTTCACATGCAAATGAATGTATCTGATATCAGAATAGATTGTTGAAGAAATTGTATGCAAAATGCATTGCCTATGGGGGTCGAAGTAATTTATTTTGTAATATACAATATTTTTTGCGAACTGGATTGACTTAAAATTATAAATTTAATTCCATCCTCATTAGGGGTGTTTAAGGTTCATAAATTTTTCATGGTTTGTGCTACCATATTATTCGCATTTATTTTGGACACCTATGAGTCATGCATGTACCATTAAAAATAAAATTGGAGGATAACATATTAGTCTGATATTATCCAAGTTCAACTAAGTTGTTCATCAAAAATATTTTTTTACTTAAAATACTAGAAGGTCTCTGTAGATACAAGTTTCAACAGGTAACAGAAGAAACACTTGAAAAATATATATCATACAGCTTTACTGATAGAATAAGGATGAAAAAGAAAAGTAAGCTCAGAAGTAGAATACAGATAAGCAATCTATATCCCGTAAATTTTAAGAATAACTCCGTTCATACTTTTTTCATTCCTTAGTAAAAGTATGATCTTAAACTAGTTTATCAATTTTTATTAAATGATTTTGTACGTGTAAAGCAGAACAGCAATTACTATTGAATAATTATGGTTCAAAACTTAAAATTCTGATTCTCATGATCTTAACTATATTTTTTTCACACTTGCGTTGGACTGTGTGGACTGGACTGAACCACTTCAGTGGTTGAAGTCAGTTTTATCATAAAATCAATTTGGCGTATGGTTTATTTCGATAATGGTTTTTTTGTCAAATAGTCTCTTAGATTAAGCGTCCTGTGACTCGGTATATTTTCATAATAAACGACCAATTTATCAGACCACCATTGAGATATTTTCCTTTCCTATTAAAAATACATGTAGTAGATTTACATACAAAAAGTCAATTTGTAGCCTTCTTCAAAAGGTACATCGAATTGAGAATTTTTTGTTTTAATGTTCATTTAATTTACCAAGTAAAATGTACTATTCGTGTATTAAGTTTACCATTTCTAGTACGCATCGCTTGCACTGTCATATACTAACATTGTAAATTCCGATAGTATATGTTGGTAGAAGATAACATTATAATATGTCACTTTTAAGGTGTTAACTGTCACTTCTTGATGGAAAGGCATTATATTTTAAATAATAAAAACACATTTTTTAGTACTTATTTCCACAATATATTTTTTGATCAGGACCGGTTTCGCTCACCGCGGGCATTATCAACTGGATAGAATACAATTTACAAACAAGTCTATTTATACAAAACAAAAAATTAATTTGAGTTAAAGGTAGCAGGTGTACAAAACCATGGGTTCAAGAACTAGGAAACAATTTACATAAAATCATACAATATTGATACAAATAAAGTAAACTAGTATAAAAATTAAATGTTCACAATCACTTATTAAGAATTAAAATTACAATTATGGTAAATCAATAATCCATTAGGAGCTCTAAACAATCAATAAGGAAGTAAGGAGTGGGAAATTTTTAATGACGAAAATAACCTACAATCACTACTTAATGGAACAAAATAAATTAATACATGAGAAGTCGATTAAAGA